>JAQQZR010000009.1:17475390-17505450 GCA_030068235.1 Notoglanidium macrostoma
CCCCCCCCCCCCCCCCCCCCCCCGAGAGAGAGAGAAAAGCGCTGGGCCTCTCGGGTCTGGCACGCGGCTCCTAGGACGCTGCCATCCAAAACGCTCTGTGAAGAACATCTGGAATCTCTGTGTGAAATGAATCCGAGTGTAAGAAAGCAGTAACTGACTGCCATGTCTCCTCTGGATCCCCAGGCTGCTCAGGGTTTTAAACTGACAGAATTTAAAGCTCTCTGGCCTTAAAGTACAATTACAGAGCAGTGTGGTATATGAGAGAGACTGAAAGATAAACATATAGGTGCTTTAAATGTGTAGAGGTCAACCAGAAATTGTGTGCATGTATAATATCTAAAATATTATATAATATAGTGTATGGTCGTATATACACTATTATCCTATTCTATGTGTATGTATGTATGTATATATATGTATGTGTATGTGTGTATGTTTACCGATCAGCCATTACATTAACACCACTGTCAATGTGAATAACAAAAGGCAAGCATATGGACTTGATTGACTTTGTCAAGGTAAAAATTGTGATTGCTAGACGAGTGTGTCGGAGCATCCTCTAAGTGGCAGGTCTTCTGTGGTGTTCCCAGTGGTTAGTAACCTATAAAAAGTGGGACCAAGGAAGGGCAATTAATGAATTGGTGACGGGGTCATGGGCGCCCAAGGCTCACTGATGCACGTGTGGACAAAGGCTAGACAGGCCAGTGTGCCCATGCTGACCACTGCCAAAGTGCCTTCAGTGGTCACTTGAACATCAGAACTAGACTGTGGAAGAAGATGGCCTGGTCTGATGAATGACTTACCTAATGAATGATACTGATTTACTTGAATCGCTTACCTGGCACCAAGATGGGATGAAGGCCTCCCAGCAGAGGCAGTCTAATGCTCTACTGGGAACTTGGATCCTGGCATTCACTGTGATGTTACTTTGACATTCCCACCTACCTAAACATTGCTGCAGACCAAGTACACCCCTAATCTATTGGTAATAGGTAATATTTTCTAATGGAAGTGGCCTCTTTCAGAAGGATAATGTGCCCTGACATTTCAGAAATTGTTTAGGAATGGTTTGGTGAACATAACAGAGTTCAAGGTATTGACTCGGCCTCCAAATCCCCCAGATCTCAATCCGATCGAGCATCTATAGAATGTGCTGGACAAACATTTCCGATCCATGGAGGCCCCATCTTGCAACTTACAGGACTTGTAAGATCTGCTACTAGCATCTTGGTGCCAAATACCGCAGCATACCTTCAAAGATCTTGTTGAGTCCAGGCCTTGATGGATCAGAGCTGTTTTGGCGGTAAAAAGGGGCTGTACACAATATGTCCAGGTGGTTTTAATGTTCTTGCTGATCAGTTCTTCATTGACTTTAATAAAGACACCTCTACACTTGCTCACTCAAGTCAAGTCAAGTGGCTTTTATTGTCATTTCAACCATATACATGTAATACAGTGTACAGTGAGACGAGACAGCGTTTCTCCAGGACACCGTTCACTCAGTGTCCATGTGCCGCCGGAGTCACGCCAAGAAAAACAAAACAAAAAAAGAAAAAGGCACAACTTTCAGATCTGGAGTGGCTGCTGCGACCTGCGGCCGCGCCACCATTCTGTCATGTAGTTATCAAATCAGCCAGTCATGTGGCAGCAAGCAAAAACATAAAATCATGCAGATACTGGTCATGAGCTTCAGTTACTGTTGATATCAATCAGCAGAATTGGGTAAAAGTGTGATCTCTGGGACTTTAATCTTGGCATGGATGTTGGTACCGAATTCGCTGGTTTGAATATTTCAGAAACTGCTCATCTCCTGGAAATTTCCCACAGCAGTCTCTAGAGTTCACACAGAATGGTACTAAAAACATTGACTGGGTGACCGTTCCATGGGTGTAAAAATGTTTTGTTAAAAGAGCTCAGAGGAAAATGATTTGCCAAGAAGGATATAGTAACTCCTATAATAACATTTTACAACCTGTTGTGAACCCTGTGGATGGATGGATGAATGGGTGGATCCTGTAAATGGAAGAAAGAAAGCATCCTGTAGATGATTGATGGATCCTGTATTTGAATTAATGAATGGGTGGGTGTGATGTATGTGTGGTGGATTTTATCCTGCAGATGGTTTGATTGACATTTGGATAGATCCTGTAGATGAGTTCAATGGGGTCCTGTAGATAAACAGATGGACACTGCAGATGGTTTAATGGGTGGGGGTGTGTGGGTGCTGTAGATGAGTGGATGGATCTTGTAGATGGATGATGCTGCAGGTGGATTAATGGATGTGTGGATACAATGGACAGATGGATGTTGAATGGATCCTGTATATGGATAGGTTGAGCTGTACATGTAGCTGTATGGATTGATGGAACCATAACACAATAATTTAAAATATCCAGTGTGTTGCACAGTTAATATAGATTGTAATGTAACGCATGTTATAATGTTTCGCACTCTAAATCCAGCTAAAAACCGATAATCAAAAATGTGCAAAACCTGAGCACTCATTTAAGAGGCTGCTACTGTAGAAGATGCCATCTTGGATTTTCTTTAAATGAGCTACTGAACTTTTGCATCTGCACGATGAGTAATTTTGAAATGCACATTCTCCAGCCAACGGTGCTGCTTTTGTTTCCTGTGTTGATATCTGTGAGGAAAGAGCTTAATCAAAGCCACATGGTAATGACTAAGAGCGTGAAATTTCTTCCAACTGGACGGATGAGAGTTGGAACTGGGAACACATTGGACCACATTCACATTTGGCCAGTTGCTTTTGACCTCGCTTTACTTTCACTCATCTGTGCTGGAGTCTTGGAACGAGAGCAGATGGACTTGATGGAGAGTGAAGTGGCTCCAACTAGAATTGTTTACATTTCATCAGTTGTCAAACACTAATGTGCTGATGTATTTGGTAATGTTGAATGCCAAATGTCCGTATGCATTTTCCATACGTTTTATTCAGACGTTGGGGTATTTTGTTGTTACTTGTTTGGTAAGTGATCCATTCACAGACCGTTAAAGCAGAATACAAACAAGGCCAAGAGCACAGTCCTTTTAAAGTAGAGCTTAGTCATAATGGCATGGCGTTATGGCATGGATTCCAGATGATGATTGAAACATCCTGTTGTTGTTTGTGACATGATGCAGTATCATGCTAGGAATAGCCATTATAAGATGAGTAAATTGCAGCTGTAAATGGACGCAAGTGGTCAGCAGGAATATAAAGGGGCCCAGTGTGTGCCAGGAAATGTTTCCCCACATTACACCACCACCTCCACCAACAGCAGCCTAAACTTTTGACACAAGGCAAGATGGGTCCATGAGTTCATGCCATTAAACCACACCAAATTCTGACCCTAATATCTGCGTGTCGCGGCAGTAACTGCGATTCGTCAGACCAGGCGTTGTTTTTCCAATCATTAACTATCCAGTTTCGATGAGCCTGTAGTTCCAGATTCTTATTTTTGGCTGACTAAACTGAAACCTGATGCAGTCTGCAGTTGTTGGAGCCCATCTACTTCTGGGTTTAACATACTTTCTGAGATGTTTTTCTGCTCACCATGGTTGTATAGAGCGTTTGAGTCACCAGAGTTTGTTAGTCTTCAGTCAGCTTGAACCAATATGGCCATTCTCCTCTGAATCTCTTATCAAGGCGAGATCACATTCTTTTCCCGTTCTGATGTTTGATCTGAACATGTGCATTCCACCCCCGCTACATAATTGGCTGTTTGATTAAATGCATGAATGTTCAGGACGGGAGAGTGAAAACTCGGCAGAACCACAACTTCCCTCTCATTCCCATTCACTACATTTTTACATTCATTCAGAAGAAACCCTGATGCTGTAAATAGCTTGTTTGGTTCAACTAACTAGTCAATTTGTTTTCCACTTTCTTTGTGATTTTTATTTGTTAGGTTGGCACTCTGTTGAATATCAGATCGCTCCAGAATAAGTATCTTGCGTCATTATGTAACCGTTTACATTTTCCTTTTCTGAATACCTCTGTCGAAAAACATGTCTAATGACTCTTCCTGTCCTTGTGTGTGTGATGTCAGATAAGCTCAGGAGAGTACATCCAGATGTCGGGCCGAGCCGGGAGAAGAGGGATGGACGAGAGAGGGATTGTCATCTTTATGGTGGATGAGAAGATGAGTCCAGCTGTGGGGAAGCAGCTCTTAAAGGTAATAACAGCCAAGTGTGCTTAAAGGTGAAGGTCTGCAATGAGACAAACACAATCTCCGATCTGTTAGCAATTAGTGTGGGGAAGCAAAGCATGAGAGCGAGTTCTTTTTATTAAAGAAGATTCTTATTTTGTCACTTTTTTTTTTTTTTTTTTTTTTTTTTTTCTTTCCTGAAATAATTTTGAGCAGTTGATTCACAACCTCCCTCGTCATGACACTGTTTAAATCCATGTATGTTGAAGGGGGTGAATACTTACGGAAGGCACTGTATATGGATTGAATCCGATTGTTAGATTGCGAAACTACTCCACGTATCACCACCATAAAGTTGCGAAAGTGTTTGCGAGAGTTTTTCTGTGATTAGGTAATGGGAGTGATGGTCCACGCTCCTCTCCCCTCCTGTAATACAGCCTGATTGACTCGCTCGTGCATGCACTTGTTTTGGGTCAAGGCTTGCACTTTTAGCTGACACTGGGACTTCTCTCAATTTTCTTTTGCCCCAGTCGCTCCCTGACGGAGCCAGGCAGTCTTGCACAGGTGTGTGTGTGTGTGTGTGTGTGTGTGTGTGTGTGTATGTGTATATATATATATATATATATTTCTCTCATGCAGATTATCTGTGCGAGCGTGTGACGCTAAAATGAATCCGCAGACGCACATGTCCACTTTTTTCCCATCGGAGCTCAGCGTTCAGTTTGATCGATGGCTGCCGTCGGCCGAAAGTTTCTTTCCCGTCCATCTTTCCAGACGCTGGCTCTCACCGTTGATGCATTTCGTCTTTTCATGATGTGCGTGAGCGCAAAGCACTGTGCGTATTAGCGAATTGTTTTAAGTGGAGTCTTGCCAGTAAAGCTGCTTTCAGAACCGAGCAGTTATGCTCTTTTGGGTCCAAAAATCCAAGAAATGTTTTTACTTCATCAGTTATCAACAACTAATACATTATTTTATTGGACTTGTTGGTTAATAATCTGTTATTTAAAACTGAGAAATTCATTTTTGAGATGTAGTCCTTGGCTAAGAGCTTTGGGCCAGGGTTAATTTGGCCAAGTTGATAGATAGAACATATCCAAATGCAAATTTGGTCTGGCTGGTGGAAAAGGAAATACTGGAGAAAGTCAGCTTGGTTTGTAGATGGCTGGGGCAGATGCACTGGTATCCGTCAGGTTGGTCCTGTTGGCATGTAGAGCAAACCCTGAGTCAGTTTGGTTTATTGTAAATTTGTTATTCTGTTTGTTTATACTGCATAATTGGTCTAATTTAATAACTTTGCATTCATTTGCGGAGGTGTTTCTCAGAAACACATTATAAGATGACCGAAAACGGTTAGGGAGATTTGATTAAATATGGTCTGCCGTGCACTTTTTTTTCTTTCCCACCACTTCACCTCGCAATTTAATATACTTCATAGCTTTTGGATGTTTTTTGAAACTTTGGCATAATCTAGTGGCTTTTAATGATGGAACAATAAATCACACGAACTACAAGTGCCTTTGATGCTTTATTTATAATAATGGCACCACTAATGCATCATTGTGTCTTTTTTGTATGGACAAATCCTTTTGCGTGTCGCTGCTTGGGTGGGCGATACGTGTAGGGGCTCAAGCGACAATCGCAGCTCAATAAAACGTGTTTTCTTCATCAACTTGTGAAAAATACATGCTTTTTGGACATAATTTTGTTTACCTTGCTAATAAAAACAGACAGAGACCAGACCCAATGGAACCAGCATGCAAATGTTGTGCTAAATAGCTGACACAAGCAACTTGGCTAAATATCTGGCTGACACATGCTCGCTACAAATATTCTCTCTCTCTAGAGGGAGATTGTGTAATTGTGAAAGTGTGTTATTGAGAGTTTAATGGTTTTACTTCAGGGAAATGGCTAACCGCTTTGCTCTTTAGTGACTCATAAAGCTTGCGACCTCTGGCTCTAATTTTTGTGTAGTGTTATCTTTTAAAGGATAATACAGGATAATGCCGTGCTCAAAACCAACATGGGTTAGCCATGACTTTAAATTCTGAATTGATGCTGTATGAGGATGCTGTGTAAATATCTCCCTCAGCTCCTGTGCCTTTACTTGCCTCTTGAAGTAACGCTGCAATTTGTGGGTGTAAATTACTGCTTATAACAATACCATAAGAGCTCATGAACAACTAACTTGGTACATCTAAAGGTGTATTATCAGTTATTAAATGAACTTCCTGTCTTTTCTCTGTCCCTGTTAACAGGGCTCTGCTGACCCTCTGAACAGCGCCTTCCACCTCACCTATAACATGGTCCTGAACTTGCTGCGTGTGGAGGAGATTAACCCCGAGTACATGCTGGAGAAGTCCTTCTACCAGTTCCAGCACTACAGAGCTGTCCCTGGTGTAGTCGAGAGTAAGAAGCGCACATATTTCCTTGAGAGCCATAAACGTTTTAAGGTCCTATACTTTTGTGCTTATGTATAGGCAAATTGGAAATGCCTTTAACCTCACTAGCCACGTCTTTTCTCCATGTAAGCCTGATAGCTTCTTAAATTTTATTACCCAACAACCTAGGTTGACCAGCCCCCTCCTCCAACCTAGTAGTTCTCCTTTGCCGTCCTTCCAGGGTTTCTGTATGTGCAGAGTTTTGCCTGCTCTCCCCATGGGGGTGAGTGGGTGGGTGGGTGGGCGTGTGTGTGTGTGGGTGGGCGTGGGTGTGTGTCGAGCCCTGAATTGAACTGACTTTTCATCCAGTGTATATTCCTGTCTCACGCTCATTGTCTCCGGGTTCCACCTCAGTCCAGACCAGGATAAATATGAAATAAATGAATGGAAAAACATGGAAGAGGTTCTCAGACATTTTAGTCTCAGGCTGTGTTCTTAGATAACGTCATCGCATTACTACTCTTTGTTTTATTGTACACGATGTATTATTTCTCTCTGTCGTCCGCAGAGATGCAGAAGCTGGAGGAGATGTACAACAGCATCGAGATCCCCAATGAAGACAGCGTGGTCACTTATTATAAAATACGCCAGCAGCTAGGCAAGCTGGCCAAAGAGATCGAAGAATATGTGCATAAACCCAAATATTGCCTGCCTTTCCTACAGCCTGGCCGCCTAGTCAAGGTGACCTGTGACATCAGCTTGCTTTGTTTCTGTGTCTGCCTGCTAGCTTGTATAGGTTCAAATGAGCACTCTGTTTAGGTCTTATTTATCTCTTGAGCATTGTGTTTATTTGCTTTAAACGTTTTGTAACGTTAGCTCTAATTCTTTCAGTGGTTTATTACTTTCTCGGTGGTTCTTTTCCTGTGTCGTTAATTCATTTCTTGTGCCGATGCAAATCAGTGGCCTTATAGTAGTCAAGGTGACCTTTGACCTTCATGTCACTGACCGTTTCCACATCTTGCTTTTACAGGTGAAAAAAGATGATTTGGATTTCGGCTGGGGCGTCGTCGTTAACTTTTCCAAGAAATCAAACGTCAAGGTAGACTATATTAATTTCCCACCAGTCAATTCCTTATATGGCCAAAAGTGTGTGGACACAGCACAGTGTTCTAAGCCATTATAAGGATATGAAAGTATAATGCAGAATTCTGGTTTACTTTCAAAAGCTAATAATGAACTGTATGTGTGATCGGTTTCTGTGTGTTTAGGCCAGTACTGGTGACCTGGATCCTCTGTATGTAGTGGAAGTCTTATTACACTGCGGTAAGGAAAGTGTGAAAAATGCTGCAACGGAGGCAGCCAAGCCAGCAGCACCGGGAGAGAAGGGAGAAATGCAGGTAGGAATGGTGTACACCCATTTATTTATTTATTTTTCTCCAAAGGATCCACAGAAGATGTGTTTTTGTGTTGATGTTGAAGTTGGGAGTGAGTCCTATAGATGGATAGATATATATATGTTTGTATTTTGATGGGTCACAAGGACAAACTTTCTTTATAAAGAGAATAGAGTTCCCAGAGGATGGGTGTGTGAAGGGATCTTGGTTATGCAAATGTTTCTGGGTGAAGGACCTGTTGATGTGGTGATATATTTCTTCCTCTTGGTTTCTTCTAATGGTTATGCATGAGCCAAGTTTATGCAGTGATTTATTTATTTATTTATTTATTTAATCAGGTGGTACCCGTCATGCTGAATCTCCTCACATCCATCAGTTCAGTGCGGCTCTACATCCCCAAAGACCTGCGGCCCTACGACAACCGGCAGAGCATGCTCAAATCCATACAGGTAATGCATGCACATAATGTAATTATTCTCATTATATGGAATGAAAGAATGGTTATGTAAGTGACTCTCTTAGAAATAGGGTTATTTCTGCGGTGTGTAGCATCTAGAAAAAAAGAGTTCTGAAATTGCACCGTTGAAGCGTTCAGCTGAAGAACACTTGAGTTCTCTAGGCTGGAACTTCACTAGATTTTACTCACTATTTGCCTGCGTTCTTGTAACCAGTGTTGCCAACTTTTCTTATTTTTTTTACCTGTACTTTATTCTCTCTCTCACACTCAGGAGGTACAAAAGCGTTTCCCTGATGGTCTCCCTCTGTTAGACCCCATTGATGATATGGGTATTAAAGACTCAGGGCTGAAGAAGGTCATCCAGAAGGTGGAGGCCTTCGAGCACAGGATGTACACACACCCGCTCCACACGGACCCCAGCCTCGGGGCAGTCTACACACTCTGTGAGAAGAAAGCAGTGGTGGGTACACACACACACAGACAGGTGTTTTATGTTTTGCTTATTGGCGTCTTCAACGTAGTGTGCGTGTGTAGTACTAAGCTTCAATACCTCATGTTACGAAAGCTTAGTAGATTATTAAGTTTGTGATCCGCTTTGAAATGCGGATCTTCAAAGCAGAGAATACTTCAGTACTTTGTTAAAGGTTACTTTTTCTCCGGTCGATAAACATTCGTTGCCGCACATGGTGGTCTAGCATTGTTGTTTGTGATCAACACTGTCATTTCCTGCCACAGAATTTCTTTATCGTGAGGAAACAAAGGCAGGAAGCTAACATTTTAATTGGAGATTAGATCAAAAGAGATTGCTTTTTATAAAGCTGTTATAAAAATATTAAAAGTTGTGTATGGGTAAAAACGGGTATACGGTGCCTTGTAGTCAAGTGCGTGGTGTGTTTTGGAATTGGGTAACAGTTTTGGCAGCATTCATTTTATAGGCAATAAATGTATAAAGTAGCTGTAGCACAGATCTGAGTCATATGAAGATCACTTAACTGCACATTCATATATCCTTATCATAAACCAGCATCTGTAGCATGTCTGCAGTGAGTAATGTGGGTTCGATGACTGACTGGGTTTTTATATTTCGGATGTTTATGGTCACAGAGCTTGGAGTTGTTCGGTACTGACCTGCAGCATTGGCACTTTAGGCAAATCACTGGGTGAAGTATAACTAACTGCCTGAACAACCAACACACCCAGAAACACCTTATTGTTTCCAAATCTCTCGCGCATGCTCACACAACCTCTGTTTCACACGCACTGTCTGTGTGCATTGTAGCACTGACCAGAATCTTGACCACAGTCACTATCTGTATCAATTATAAATGAAATTGGAACCTCGTAGCCCGTACTGTTTCTAAATTTATCTGTCCGATCATTTGTCTCTGCCTCTCATAGTATATTTTGATCTGTCTACATGTGTGATGCATTTCCACTGGTTGACTTGTGGTAGCCAGGAATAGTGTGGTGCAAGTGTCATAATGTGTGTGTTGTGTTGCAGGTTGCAGGTGATATCAAGGCAGCAAAGCGGGAGTTGAAGAAAGCCCGCACCGTTCTGCAGATGGATGAGCTGAAGTGTCGGAAGCGTGTGCTGCGGCGCCTCGGGTTCGCCACGTCCTCTGACGTCATTGAGCTGAAGGGGCGGGTCGCCTGTGAGATCAGCAGGTGAAGCAGTTTATATCTCTATCTTGTAACTTTATTAATATAAGATATTTATGGTCTCGTGTAAGCTCCTGAAGGCTGCTAGATGACTCCGGAAGAAGTGTTTGCATGCTTGGGGTCAAGAGGCAAAGAATTTAATTCTTTAATAATTTTCTTGTTATTTATATTTATATGATTTACTCATGATTGTTTAAGCATCCACTCGTATTAATGTTTTTTTTTTGTTTGTTTGTTTGTTTTTACAGTGCGGACGAGCTGCTCCTGACCGAGATGATGTTTAACGGTCTGTTTAACGATCTCACCGCTGAACAGGCAACGGCTTTACTGAGCTGCTTTGTCTTCCAGGAAAATGTAACCATGCACACCTTCTGTTTATTTACCAATAAGACCCTATTTACTGTTTTAAAAAAAAGTGAATACATTCCTGGCTTTCTTGAGCAAGCAGCATCCACTAAAAGGCAAAGTTGCACGTCATAGTCTTGAAAATATGGTTTCTGTCTCAGATAAGGATCTAAATACGTAACACTTTGATAACGGTGTGTGAAACACTTTAATGGTGTTTATATGAAGAGCAGGTTGATGTTAGTCGGGGATCAGAATTTGAGTCAATGCATTCCAGTAATACTTCCAGTGGAAACCGCGTGCGTGTGTGAGAGTGAGAAGGAGCATAAGGCCAGTTCACACCAGACGTGCTTCTAAAGCGTTTTATTTCTAACCGTCGGAGACGCGCGTCACAAATGGCGGCTACACTTCTATTTTTACAAGCGTTTCATTCCATAAAAGCAGTGTCCTTGGCACGTTAGAGACATGTGAAACATGACCCCCCACCGCACGTTTTAACACGTTGTCACTATTTTTTCACTGGAAGTAAAAGCATAAATTCCATAGAACCGTTTTGAAATCACACACTTTCTGTTTGTTGTGTCATTTCACTCAGGATGTTGTGCAGCATTTGTACAGTTTGAATTGAACGCTATTGTGCTTTTTCCTCTTTTAAGCATTTGAGAACATAGAGACCACATTCTGGTCCAAGAGCATCCGAGTTAAGCGATCTCGGCCCGCTTCCAAGTAAACCCCACCAAGCACGGTTCAGTTGCCGTAAGAAAGTGATGAAGAGAAAATAAACATTTCAGTCAATGTTTTAAACTAGTTATTTGTACAATCAATTGATTATTTATTTCATTTTTGGCTCCACTTGGCAAAGGTTTGTTTATCTAGGTCACACTATTTCGAAACAACGAACGAGTTTTCAGCCCCGTACACCTTAATGATTTTTTATTTTGGCCATTTAGTTCATTTTATTCAAACCAAGTATGCAAATGTTACTTGTGCGCTGATTCTGACTGCAGTAATAGGTGTATAAACACACTTGCATAAGCTGGCTGTTATATAACCGTCTCATATGGTGTTTTAATGAGCTGTGTTGTAATTACACCTGGTCCAACTTGATCTCTACCCATCCACCATGGTTCGTTTATACTGTTGTATATTTGGACAATAATTTTCTTGATTACAAACGACGCATGCTGTCGTGCTGGTCGCACATGTTGAGCACCTGTGATGTGGATTGGATGGACTGTTCACGGCACAGATGTGTCTGATGTCTTTAGTGTAAATTCAGGGTAAAAGTGAGACGTTTGTGTGTACATAAGCATCAAAAGTGTGCAGTTTGGTCCAAAAGTGTAGCTTCGTGAAGGCCTGAGAGGATTTCCTGATGAGGCTTGGGATGCTCGGTTAGTTACTTGTTTCTGTCAGAAATGAAATTCTGAAAGTCTGGAACGATCTTAACTGGTGTTTCGAAATACAATACAGAAATACAGGCACGTTGCAGAAGATGTTCTCTTTTATGTCGTCTTTAAAAAACGTAATCAAAAATGACTGAAATTCTGTTTCTCTCCAACCTATTAAATGCTCATCAATTTGGTAAATATGACCAATCCCTACCAAGAAGAGATTTACCAAGTTTATATTCACACTGCAGACAAATGTAACCCAAATTCCTTTCATATCCTCACATGCGATTGGTACATTCTGCCTTCCGCTTCACGCTTCTTGCATTCTGATTGGTTCCAGTTTTATTAGTAGTCCTGAAATCTGATTTCTGATATGTGGTATTGCAGGCTCTTTCTAAACGGTGAGATCGGAATACGTGATCAACTTGGTGTTCGTTTTTCCACCAGCACTCGCTCAGTAAATGTTACTCTGATGATGACGTGCTCTTTTTATATAGTAATTGATAACACTGCAGTGGGGGATGCAGCTCGCATTTCACCTCCTCGCCCTCGTAGTTCATTTGTGAATTCAAAGCTGCTTGCTCTGTGCACTGCATAACAGGAAAAACACTTGATTTTAGTTTATTTCCAAATTGTTTCCGAGAAGTAAATTAAAATCGAAGAGTGTGGGTGTAGTTGTAGTCTGGGCCTCAGAGTATTGCATAGATTTTTATGGAAGTGAAATTATATAATAATAATAATATAATAATTTGCTCCTTGTAATGACGGAGGCCAGCATGTTTCTAGTCAAACCCTAGTAACAGAAAAGGACAACAGTTTTATACGAGTCAGTTTATAGCACTATTTTAAGACTAAGATGCGCAGATTATATTCACTATAAATTATCAAGTTGTAACTTTATGTAGGAAGAAACAATTAACTGTGCAGCATCGAGCATGTGGAAAGTGTGTGTTCTGGCATATTCAGTTGTTATTATGGGAAACTGTGTGTGTGTGGTGACATCTGGTTTCTCTCCTCTGTCAGCTGTCACTTTGGAGTGTTTCCACCTGTCGTCTCTCTCACGCATGCTGCAGAACGCGCAGCTCATGTCTCCTACACTCAACTGAAAGCACACAGGCATTTGTAGGAGGTTAACGGTTACACCCATGTCACACACCAGTGTTTGAGTCGCCTATTGACTGTTAAAACCATTCAAGCTAGGAGTCGGACGTTTGGCGATCTGTCAGTTCCGCAGTGCATCACTGACCGTTACACAGTGTGTTCAGCAGCAGGGAGTTGTCCAGGCGTCCAGCTTCCATCTCAGCAGGGGCAGATTCCTCAAGCCTGCAGAGGTCATACTGGAGTTAACCTGAAGCTCACGGTTTTAAGCGCTTCACACTTCCTGTCCTCACCATTGAAGTGTTGGTGGAGCTATTTGGTGATTCCATTCCTGGCTAAAGCCCCCAAATGATATCTGACCAACCTTGCTCTTTCCTGAAGGAATCTCAACCAAAGACAACCACTCGGTCTCCCTCATGTCTGAAGAAATTCTCTCCAGTCCTTTCCTCTCCCTCACACCTCGCACTGCCAACTGTTCCCACTGAGCAAGCAGTGGATTGGACGTTAGTGATCCACATATTTTTTCCCCCTCTTTTGCAGAGCCCTGAGTTTCCCCTCTGAGCAGATATTTTATTGAAGCAGCAAACAGTGCTCTGACTTAAATACACTGGCTGCACCTTTAATACGAAGTCTCTGGCCAGTTCTATCTGCCCCGATGCACGATACGGTGGTTCAAGTGAGTTCGATTGTATTGAGAATGGGGGCCTTTACGCAACGTCTCAGATCTTATGACACAAATAGTCAAATATTGGCTGACAAGCACCGTTGCTGCAAGGGAGAAACTCATGAAACGTGGTCATTTGATAGCTACTGGTGCACATGGAGATTTATCACATTTCTGAGGCATGCGTTTTATTTTTTTTGTGTGCGGTCTTTTATTGTTGTGCAGTTTACATATTTCGTATTTTTTAAAGTGAGCTAGCTTGCACTGTGTTTTGGGTCAGTTAACTTTATTTCCTTTTTACCCCCCCCCCCCCCCCCTCCCCTCTCTGTCTCTGTCTCTGTCTCTGTCTCTGTGCAGGCTAATGAGATGCCCAAACTTACAGAGCAGTTAGCAGGCCCTCTCCGGCAGATGCAGGTAACAGAAATTCAGTCTGAATTACACACGCATGCATACACGGTGTGTTTCTGCAGCACTGGGGATTCTCTCATGTGTTTACATTCATAAATGGCATGTCACATCGGTGCTTGTGCCTTGATTTCATGGAGAGCTTAGAATTTACATACCTCTCTGAAGTTGTTCTCCGTTGCAAATCTCATGGTGATGTTGAAGATTTCAGTAGCTTCGGTTATTATTATTTCGGTATGCAGTTGACATTTATAAGGATGTTGGACAGGCATCGTATTTAGGTCACATTTCATGCTCCAGATATAAAGTCTGTCCTACTACCAAGATACCACGTGGACTCTCGGAAGAGTCCTGGCCTTTTTAAACCATTAAACCAGTTCTGCTCAGGTAGATCTTGCCTCGGGGCTTTTGTCGTAATGACTTAAAAGCGATTCAACTTTATTAGTTGGTTTTTTTTTTTTTATCTGAATTTATGTAGCATCATTATAATTTTGTATACTGTAATAACATTATATTTTTATACTGCAGCACCTGCATTCCCGCCCACATGTCTTGAATAAGAAATGCTTTAATGTGGCAGTTCTGTAGAAATATATCTTTACAAGTAGAATGGCAAAAATCTTAGCTAGAAAAAGGGGCCTGGAGTTTCTGTACCTGATCCCGTAAGTGACCTCTCTGTTTGAAGAGAATCTTTTAAAGAAAAACTATTTCAGACATGTGACCTTGAGACCTTGATTTCTAACCCTATCACGGTAACGAGAATCTCGGCTGGACCGCCCGAGAGAAACCCTGTAAAAGGCAGTCATGGGTTTACCCTGTTTATATATACAGATTCTGAGCTGCATAAACTATTTCCATATTGATTTATGGCTTAGATTTTATCATGTTGTATCACTGCATTAAATACCAACCCACATTTTCCAGTTAGTGATTTCAGCTTCTCGTTTGTTAAACGAACCTGCAGTGACCGTGCACGCTCCTCTGCGACGTCTGCAGAATGTCTTCGATTTTATCGCGGTGCATCCGTAACAAGGTTTTATCTATTTGATCTGAATCGAGTCATTCTGATCGACAGGAATGTGCCAAGCGCATCGCTAAGGTCTCAGCCGAGGCGAAGCTGGACGTGGACGAGGACACCTACCTGAACCAGTTCCGTCCTCACCTCATGGATGTAGTGTACACTTGGGCCAACGGAGCCTCCTTCTCTCAGATCTGCAAAATGACGGACGTTTTCGAAGGTGACCTCCCCCCCCTCGTTAACATTTCTCAGCTCTCTGAAAGCAGTCATTACAAATCATAATGTGATAACGCATGCCTGGATTTGTTTTGTGTTACATGGAGACATTTTCTTGGCAGCGATGAATCTCGTGTTCTCCAAATTCAGCGAGGGCCTCCGTCACTAATAACTACCGGAAAAGAATTTTATACCATGCCGGAAGAGCATGGGCTTAATGCACACGCATGGTCTGTTTTAAACGTTTATGGAAGGTATTTTAGAAACATTGTAAGAATGGAAATTATTAGTAGAAACTTCACTTGCCCTGCTGTAGCGTTTCAGTAAAATACTGGGAAATCGTGATCAGAAGTTAAACAAATATACTGATGATATGATCTATTGAGTGATGCTGAAATTCAATATTGGCACACATCTAGTCCTGATGGCGCGGCTGATGAAGCCCGACTCCTCATCGTCTGCGTAACTGGGAGGTTAAGTGAAATGAGCACGATAAATTAAAGTGCTGGCAAAGGATAAACCCGAAAGCACAGAAGCGGAGATGGAGTTCCTAGTTCCCTTTTCTTTTCTTTTTTTTTTTTTTCCTCTTCCTTTCCCCCCCGTTTTAGAGTTTATTGCTCTCTGGTGGGGGGGGGGGGGGCCATCTTCCAAGAAAAATCAGCATTTTAAAAGTATTCGACGTGTAATGGAAGTGAACAGTGAATTAGTGAAGAGCGCGACGGCCAGAGAGTGACCTGATTCACTTGGTATGCAATCAAGTAAGGGAGAAGCGGGTGCATGTTATCACTCCGTAGGGAGGATGTGAAGCAATTTCTTCTTTTCTCATTCCCTCTGTTTGTTTTTCTCTCACTCTTTCTGCGATTTTAGGCAGCATTATCCGCTGCATGAGGCGCCTGGAGGAGCTTCTGAGGCAGATGTGCCAAGCGGCCAAGGCCATCGGGAATACGGAGCTGGAGAACAAGTTCGCGCTCGGTATGACCCCGTTCCGTTCCTTTAACTACAAAAATACTCCATCTCAAAAGCTAGATTTCATGTATAGTTAGTGTTGAAGTGCTCGAATACTCTGAATCTGTTCTCTCGGTATTTCTTTATTTTATTTATGAGTGGGTGACCACAAATACATCAAGTTGTGAGCCCTAAACTTTTGGCTGAATTTCACGCACAGATGTGTCTCGAGCTTCAAAACTCATCCTTTTTTTTTTTTTTTATTATTTCTTGCCTTCTTTCACCAGGCATCACGAAGATCAAGCGTGACATCGTGTTTGCTGCCAGTCTTTACCTGTGACGGACGAAGCTGCTGTCTAACACATCACTTCCCTTTATCATTTGTTTGCTTCTTTCGTTTTTCATAAAGACAGCGTGGAGACGATGGCGACGGAACATGTTTATTAACATTCAGGCTCACATCTGTAAGGAGTTCTTTTCTTTTGTCTTTGGACAGCACAATGCTTTTTTTTTTGTACATAGTGTTTTAACAATTTTAATTAAAAAAAAAAAAAAAAAAAGTGTATAGCAATAGTTAATTTCCTTTATTCTTTTTTTTTTTTTTTTTTTTTTTTTTAAATTGCTTGAGGAGCAAATCTGTTAGCATCATACACAGGAAAGCAGCATCAGCAGCCCAAAAGCATCATGGGACGCAGAGTCCGGGCATAGCGGAAAGAGAAAGCAGGGGGTTACATTCACAGGTTTCCACCCCAGTGGTCCTTCCTCACAGTCGGTGCGTGCTGACGGACTGTGCTCTCGGAACAGCGAGACGCCGAGCGAGGGTTCTTTCTAGCTTCAGTTAGTGATGTCATAGTGATTTCCGTTAGTCGGCGTCTCCTGTAGAGTGGTGTGCACAGTCTCGTCTTTCTTCGAGGCCCTAGGCTTCTTGAAGAAATCCGACACGAAGAAGACCTGAAGGAGAAATGTAAGGATTGAATGTGGTGTTAAAATGATACCTGTAAAGGTGCTCTAGAAAGAATTAAGTGGACGAATCGCTAACCCAAGCTGATTCCATGTCCGGCTGTTGGGTTTTGGTTTGTAGTTGCGTAATGCTGCGTTCGACTTAAGTCGGAATTCGAAATAACAATTTTCAATACTAATCAATGTCTACTGATTGATCTAAAGCAAAAACTACTTGTGCGGACAGTGTAACACCTTTTAAAATAAGAAGTGCTACTGTGTTGGCTGCTCACAGCATGAACAGTAATGTTGATTTGACATCACATGCTGAACTCGGAGACCATCTTAGGCCTTTGTTTACACTTGTTTACCGGTTACGTCCGTGGCAGGAACGCATCAGGGCGTATTAGCGTTTACACCACGGAAGGAATGTGGTCAATTGCGTCACAGACCACCTTGAGTGGTTTGAGTGTTTGCATCTTGGAGGTCGTTTACACTTGTATTTAACGCTGATCAGATCGCTCTATACGCAAGTGTAAACAGGGTCTGAGAAATTGCTCCGAAATTACGAGCTTTAGTCGAATGCAGCGTTTGTTCAACGTGAAAGAAAATGAACCCTACTTCATTTCATTCGATATGCAAGTTTGAATGCACTCTGTAAACCTTGAGGCAGACGAGGACTACGGCTACACAGTCGTTCCAGCCGGCTTGGGAATTCACAGACTCGCTCTTTTCCCTGTGTCTGTATTATAGCCAGTGAGTTTGCTAGTGCGTTTGTTACTGACCACTTTATAGCTCGGTCAGTTAAGTTTTCCAGGCAACCGAAACGTCGCGGCAGCACACAGTGGCCTCGCTAGTAAATCTGTAAATAAATCCCTGAAATGGAATTTGGTCGTGCACACTTTCATGTTTACAATTCAAGATTCATATAATGCTTTATTAGTAATGAAGCTGAAGGGTCTGGTCACATACCATATATGGTTTAATAGTAGCACACTTTTCTGCACTGTATAAAAGCTCAGGTATATGTAAATAAGTAATAATGTTCTGCGAGTAGACCATGCAAGAATAAAGTCTACAGCGCCAATTAAAAAAAAAAAAAAAAAAAGAGTAAAATATTACGATACATATTTAAATAAGTCTACAAGTCTTTATAATTTAATTAAAATGGTCATCCCTGGCTCTGAAAAGTTCCAACCCCCGAGCTAGACCACATTAAAGCAGATCCTGACCAAGTGTTTGAACAGTGTAGTGAGTGGCACCGTTACCCATAATACATCACTGAAAAGCAGCTGCTAGTTATTAAGATTATAGATATTCTGTTCAAATGAATGTGTAAATTTCCTGCACATTTAGCTCTGTTATCTAGAACAAGGTCGTGTGTGTCAGTCAGTCAGGACCTGCGTGAGGACACGGGGGTGATGATTAGCTACTGACACGTTACGGTGGAAGTAATTACTTTGCGTGACGCATGTTTAGTGGTTTAACACGTAATAACTTAGGAATGAGTCTGTGGATCACTAGGATGACTGTTAAATTCTGCGTCTGGATTTAGCAAATCACCATATCCTATTCTAAGTGTAAATGCTGTCTTAAAAGCCCAACCGTATGTGCTGTAATCAACGCCCTGTTCAAAAGCCAAAGAAAGTGACCAGGATGGGCTACATCTGAATTCACCAGGCGTCTTGTGGGTTTTAAAGTGCGCTGTATAAAAAATCTCCGGTAAAATATTTGCAATAATTTCAAAACGCCTTCGTGAATACAGTGCTTGGCGCTTTTTAAAGTGCCTCTGAAATCAGAATTGTGTGTCGGATACAAGGACAATAACAGATCTAGGAAAAAAGGTCACTCACCACCAGTAAGGCCACGATCGCTCCCTGTATGAGGCCCGTGAGGACGTCACTCCAGTGGTGTTTATAGTCAGAGACACGGGACAGTCCTGTATATACAGATGCCGCTATCAGGAAGAACTGGATCGTGGGTCGCAGGAGTCGAGCCCAGTCATCCCGCATACGAGCCTGCAGATAAAGCTGAGAGAGGGAAGAAACTGTCATTTAGACATTCTGATGATACGGTTACATAATTTACTTCCATACATGGGATTAAAAGAACGGTTTGGCCGAACGTGCAAAACTTAACCCCTAAACAGCGAAGACGTGTTTAGTGTCAGACATTCGATTCTGCAGAGGTTTGTAAATTAGCGAAGACGAGCGAGGTCTCAAACATGTTGTTGCCGCACCACTGGATGTTTCAGTGTCCAAAAACAGATGGGCTTTATAGATAATTTGGCCACTTCTGAATTTTAATTTTTGAATTTAATTCCAGGGCAGGACGAAATCTATCCCACGCAAACACGTTGCTCTCATTTTTAAATATAGCTCATTGTCTTATGACAGGCCTAGTTGATTGAGGCCAGGCAGCAGAAAAACCTGCTAAACCGAGTGCCTGCTAACTGCCTACAGGCGTCACCAGCATGATTAATACAGTATGTGTTTGCTGAACTAAACACACAAACAAAAGCCCAGAAAGAGAGTTACATAAGGAATAAAACATTTAGGGGTATGCTGTTCTAATAATCAGCAACAGGTTAGTGTGACGTGGCGTTCCATGGCAGTGAGCTAATAGTAGTAGTAATAATGAAATATATAATAGCAGTGATGTAAAAATATAGTGCTGGTAAAATGAAGGCAAATAATAAAAGCTTGTTAGAAATGGAAATTCTTTTTTTGTGGTGTTTTAAAAATCAGTGATCTATGGAGCCTGACCAGTGTGTCCAGATGTTTGGTGGATAAAAACCAAAAGGCTGCTTCACGACCTTTCAGCTAGCACTAGATGATCACGATTTGGAGCATAGACTTAACGTGAAATAAAAATGGAGTTCACAGAGAAATAAGAACAAATGAGAAGAAGGTGGTTGAATCTCGGAATTGAGAGACGTTCCCTGCTGCGATACTCGTGGCAGAGAAACGCTTCTCGTCCGTGTTTACGCCGTAATTACAGCACTCTTTAGGGCTGGGCGATTACAATTACACTGATTACACCTCGGATGGCATCTGCCCAGCTCCAAACCATAATTCCTGATGGTTCTATATTCAGAAATGTACAGTGTGGTTTAAAAAAACAAAACAAAAATCCCAGCCCTGTTACACACCGCAGGAGGAGAGAGTACGTCTACACTGAGCTTTACGTCAATGTCGACGGTTACAAACTCGCTCCTCCTGTTGTGCGCACTGCCGCCGGAACTGTCTGAATAACACCACCAAGGTTTGGGTTGTTGCTACATTGTGGTTTAAGGCGCTGTTCAGTTGGGCTGGAACGGTGTAACAACCGCACGACCCAGAATGATCTGAAACTTAAAACCTCCTGAAAGAACACCACGATGACGGACCGAGAGGAAAACCGCTAGAATATTGTTTAAATCCGACTCGCTTACAAAACGTCAGAATTTAAGAGACGTGCTACATCATTTCTACCCACACAGCATATCGACAGAATCGATTACCCGTAGCATGTCAAACGAAAATACTTCTGATTGGTGTCGGCATTCAAGACATAACAAAAGCAAAAACTGTACGACCTTTACAGATAAATTTTAACGCTATGTGATCTTGATGTATGGTTATTC
Source organism: Notoglanidium macrostoma (assembly GCA_030068235.1). Taxonomy (NCBI): domain Eukaryota; kingdom Metazoa; phylum Chordata; class Actinopteri; order Siluriformes; family Auchenoglanididae; genus Notoglanidium; species Notoglanidium macrostoma. The sequence goes on from JAQQZR010000009.1 coordinate 17,496,076, forward strand.
CTCTAGTACTACAATTGAGTGACTATTTCGAACCCTTTAACGACGATTTACTTTGTCTAGCGACAGATCTTGCGGTTGTTTGAGCAGATGTTGGAGTCGGTCCTGCACTCAATGCGGCTCTCCACCTTACGTCATAGCCGCTGGTTAAACGAGTCAAGAAAGCAGGTTTAGTCAACAAACTACCAAAAAATAAACCTAGTACAAAACTGTAACAGACGAAAAAATGTTGGCCTCAACTGGCAGCAACAGCTCACAAATTAAGAAAAATGCAAAATTTCTGAATAAAAGTATATTTAGTGGAAATTGAAGTGACTGCATAGCATTGTGGTATTCAGTACACCACAGTATCTCTTGCTACATGCTAATCTTCGCCTAACTAGACGTTCGCTACATACGCAGTGTGAACAGGGTTAAGCATTTTGTGTGCGAGAGTGCAATTTTGTCTACAATTCTCTACAGAAATATATAATCTGTAATTCTATATAAATATCTACACACAGAGTTATTCATCTGGAAAGTGAAGAAATGAAATCGAATTCAGTCCGAGCACAGAGCTGAGCGCCGGAGGATTAAAAGTCTTACTCAAGCACCTGACAACAGCTCTCTGGCCCCAATAACCGCAATTACGCAAGAAACAATGTGTGTCGTGTGTTTACTGAAACTAATTATGCTTTGTAGGAGTGTCATGTAAACCTCACTATTATTGCTTCATGTGACTCATTTACAATGGCTAATAACTCCTTTCTCCCCATGAGGAGTGTTGCTTCATTAGGTTACAGATACATTAGGTTACACATAATATTGCATCTTACAAAATGACTACATTTTGTAAAAAAAAAAAAATATGTATGATTCTGAGAGGGGCAAGTTTGCCTTTTTTTCAGAAAAATGTTGAAGGCCTTTTGTAATATTCGAAAACGATCAGTATTACAATATTGCAAAAGCACCACAGCGAAATGTCACTAATTTAGGCTTCTACCCACTAGCTAACTCTCCGCCATCATACAGCAGCTACCGGTCCAGAAGGGTGAAGCCTATCACACACTTCATCTGACACGTGAAACCGCCAAGCTCATGTTTTTGAACTGCTGATCGTGCTGCGTCATGGGGCAGCGTAACACACTCGGAGGAAAGCGCCGCCTACCCGTCTTCTCACAGAACACACATGCGCCTAGGTGTCGGTTTTGCTGACTTATCTAATCAGACTTTTAAAAGATGGAACGTTTCACATCATAATACAAAGACAAATTAATCATTATGTACAGTTCCCCTATGTCTATCGAGTCACAAGTTCTGATTTGACACGTCCATTTAACACCAATCCAGTGTAAAGTGATGCATGGATCTAAAACAGGTGTGCCTCAGGGCTCAACTGTTGGTCCGTTTGAGTTTTGCGTTGATCACTACTCTGTGTTTCCAAGGTTTGGTCCAGAAGCACATTTCTCGTCTTCAGATAACAAGATGCTACAGAGGCCTTGTGCTTCCTGAAAGCATGCTATTAATAGAGTAAGGCTTCTGTACAATCTGATCCATGATAAGACGATATTCTTCATGTTTAATACATACATTTAACTGAGAAGGTCTTTCAGATTGAAATGACCTAGTAGACATGTTGAAAGATTCGCTATTAAGAACAGATGTTGAGTTAATTATTAGGACGCAGCCCTAACCTGAAGAAGGCTGTAATCTTCACTGTATATTATTAAAGGTCTACCTTTCCCATCCGGTAGAAGAAGACTGCCATCTTTAACGTCTGATTAAGGTGTTGCCCAGCCGTTGCAGGATGAGGTTTTTATTTTACTTTATAGAGTTTTATAAATGGGTACTTACTGCCAGGAACAGCATACAGTACATGGAGAACGAGGAGTGGCCGGAGTAGAAGGACAGCCTGCAACACGCAGAAAACAGAAGCAAGCAAAGCATTAAAACGCTGATGGTGAGCTCTTGCACTGCAACAACGTGAATCAGCTTTTACTATCCTGTTACTCAAATTTCACCTTAATGTAATTTTAGGTTTTATTTGGATTCAGGGTCTGTTCATCTTCCATATTTCTGTACATTAACAGTTGGATAAATACAGACAGTATGCATAATAATTTTTTTGAAAACTCAACAGGCTCAATTTCAGCAAATTTCTTTTGTACAGTTTTCGATTTTCATTGGCAAATAAGTAAATAAATGGTACGCAGTTGGAAGTAAAAAAAAACAAAACTGAAATTCTCATTGTGCATATTTCTGTAAACAGCAATAAACAAAAAAAAAAAAGAAATAATGACTTTGTTTAGGTATAATAATTATTGAAATTTACATTTATATTTTTATATTATAATAAATGTTATGTTTATTTAATCTTATATGAACAATATGTGTTAAATAATTTACACATTTAAATTTTAGTATTTAGTAAATTCACACAGAAAACATACAAATGTAGAAAACAGAGGGGGGAAAAAAATCTGGGTTAAAGGGATTGTTAAACTAATTTTGCGATTCATTCGTGTTGAAGTTAAGTGATCGGTGTGTAAGTGTAACTGAACAGTGTGTCCGTGCTCTGATGAGCTGAAACAGGTGTGTTGGTGCAGAGTAAACACTAACACTCATTAGGAGCTTTTTACGAGGCTTGGGTTTACACAGACCTTTTGTTCACCCAGACTGAACGACATCTGCGAGTCCTTTACAAACAAACTGCGTTTAAATATTCAGTGTGCGTGTGTGTTTTAGCAATTCTTTAGAGACGTGAGAAGCTGGAACAACGTGTGCACACCCTTTTCCGGGTGAGAAGGGCAGGCCGAGAGTGACGAGTGTGGGGGGGAAGCATGTGTGGACGGGATCAGCAAAAATAAGGGTGGGTTGAGTATCCGGAGGGATTTTGTGTCTTCCTGTTTATATTAGCCAGAGGTTCGCTGCACCAAAAAGTGCTCAGAAACACCAGGACATGACTGCTGAAACGAATTAAACCGAACACCATCACATCATAGAAATATACAAAAGAATAATAAACCTTGCTTACTATAGAGTGAGAGCGTGATGTATCATGGTACACCGTGATAGAGTTATAGCGTTAATGCAACACTATACTGGTGTAGATGATGCTCACAAAAAGACGGAGCTGCAGGGTTCAGTGGGAAAGCAGATTCTGTCATGTATTGAAAGCAGGTGTACTAGATGGCTGGTGATCATGTACTCTCTGGAAAGAAAGGGCACTAAACTGATCTTTGTCAGGGGGTGGTACCGTCAAGCCTACACCTTCTGTACCTTCTGTGTACGTCTTTAACCTAGAAAGCTACATGTAGTGTATCTTTAAATCTTTACTCCACCATTAATGTCCCTTAAAACTTTTTTAAAGTATACTACAGCCACATTTCTGTGGGAATTATACATATTAAATATCCAATACTACTGTTCGTCATATCATTAAATTTGTAACATCTTGTACGCTTTTAAAATCTTTTTACAATTAAAAAAATGGAAACTGTTTCCCACTTAACATCGTAAGTTTTGTTTGTTCGTGTCTCTCTCTTTTTTTTTTTTTATAAACAAAAAGGGGTTGCGATGTTCCTTGTTCGCAGACATCTGATTTTGGTCTGCTGGATGATGGATGGATGGATGAATGGATGGGATGCTTGGAGGGGTGTGATGGCTGGGCTAGGTGTATGGAAGAATGGATGGGGTGTGTGTGGGTGTGACATATGGATGGATGGGATTGACGGACGAGTGGGCGGGCGGTGGATGAATAAAATAAATAAATAATGGGACATTCGGTCAACTGCATCCATTTTAAATTTACATTGGAATTACAACACTGAGAGGACATAGACCAACATTGATATTCGTTCCTGGGTTGATCGTGTGTATAGTAAATATTTCTAATATTTAGGAAGATGTTCCCTTGAGCTTCACTAATTGGGGATGTTCTAGATCTATTCTAGATAAATTATCCATCGTTTCTACATTAACTCTGGGTTTTAAATCAAAGAACCAGGCAGCACAAAGCCTGGACCTCTTCAAACGCTAGTAGCATAAATTTGTAAATGTGTCTTCTCTTTGTCATGCTAAAAGCAGCCTGCCTGGAATGCTGCCATGCAAGAGCTCAGATGGATTAAATGAGCTGCCGTGTTCCTCAGGACAGATCGAATTACAGGTCACAAGGCTTGAGACAAAGAAGCAGAGAACAATTATGTATTGCTGCGAGGCAAAGTAGTCACTGCAGATCTAATGAGCTTGGCTGTTCCTTATTATTTAAGAAAATGATTAGCATTTGATGGCTCGCGATAGAAGCCAGTTCTTAGAAGCAAAGCTTTCAATCCTAATCTTAATTTCTGTCATTAATTTTGTATCTGGAGCTGACGTGGGTTCATCAAGGCTAAGGTTGTTTTATTTTTAGGTTGTTTTATAACTTCAAGATCTAGATGAAGCAGATTCATTTGATTAGCCAGTCATTAATCTTCCAAACATACTCCTGCTTTGGTGCGAGGCCATACGTTCACGGTATCACCTAATGAAGGGCGATTCATCATTATTCTTGGCACCCCTCCTTCCCAATGTGTTTTATTTGTTCTATATATGGCTCCGTCTCCTAGGAAAACCAGTGGATTTTGTCCAGCAAAGTGCTTTCCTATCAGAGGCAAGAACCACACCTACTGTTAATGAGAACGCTCTGGAACAACTTTCCCCACTGGCCTTGAGTCGGGCCAAAGAAACCACACTGAAACCTTGAGCGTTGGACTCTTTGTCTCTGTATGTGTGGCCTATAGCAGATCACCACAGGGCTGGAGCACACCAGAGTGTGTGAACTGCAGTCTCACCACAAAAGCTACAGCAGTCCAAACCCTTGTGGGGAACTGGATTTCACTGAAAGGACTACCGAAATAATGATCAAAGCTCTGGTCCTCCAGGAGCAATCAGAAACCAGATTCAGGAGCCAAGTGGAGCTCTCCTAATTGATCAGATGGCATGTCAATGACTGTGGCATTCTTATGAAGCTTGATCCAGTGCCACTAGACCATTCAGAGGCCCGAACTGTTGGAAGGAGCGTTAAGCCTCTAACCTTGGCACTGACCAGCTGAGATATTAGAGTGTGCTTAAGAAATAGCCTGGTATGGTTCAAATACAAATCTTACATGCTTACTTGGTTGGAAAAAAGGCTCCCAGACAGACGGAACCACATGAAAGTAGCTCTAGTAAAGTGGAAGGGCATAAATGTTTTACATGCTCTTAATTTCCACTTCAAAGCCACTCATGAAGTAGACCAGAGCACTGATGGTGTGCCATTTGACTTTAAGGGCGTCAGACATCCAACAAATCCCCAGGGGGCTTTTTAACGAGCTGGAATTTCTGTTAGCTGGATAGACTGTCCAATAGGATTCTTTCTTATAGTCGGGCTGACGTCTGGCCGCCTCCCTTAGATCTCTAAAGTCATGGTTTACACAGGTGATTTATAATTGCTCGCTCATAGCTTATAGAAAGAAGCCAAGGAATTCTGACCATTAGCTATGAGATTAGCTATGAGAGAGAAATAATGAATATATGATAAAAAGCAGGCGTTAAAGTGATTCCAGAGGGTCCGCATCAGTACCAAAGGGTATACCTATTATGTTAAGATAATGGTAAAGGTTTTGCTTATTTGGATTGCTGAAGCTCTTATAATGATTTTGTTTGAGAGATTTGGGAAGAACAGTTCATGAAATGTTCAAGGCATTTCAGAAGCAGCGTTGCGTGTGCACATAGTATAATGGTAAAGACCGTTTCTGTGTGTAGATGATCAATTAATAATGTGCTCTTGGATCACCTACCTGGCCTCATTTACCATCTTTGGGTCCCCGGAGCAGGTGAAGTTCTCGATGTAAGCTCCAGTCGAGCAGTTGATCGAATTCCAGTCAGGCCGACACACATCCAGGAAGTGAGGTCGCAGCCGGCCAATTGAGTACTTGCCAATGTCGGTGAGGGACTGGCTCATTGCGGCACCAAACAGGAAGGTGCCGATTGCTTTATAGATGCAGGCAACATAACTGTTGCTGAAAGAGGACTTTGATTCGATACGTTTTAGATACACTGAAAGACTCTCGCCAATGATCATCTGCGAGGGAGGAAAAGGACAGAAGACAGTTTAGTAGCACGTTTCTGTTAGATAACTCACTTGACCAGATTCTAAAGAGGATGTCCACTCAAATAATTAGAAGGCAAGATAGGGCAGAAGTAGTAGTTAACAATGCAGCAGTCACTGGTAAACCCATGGTCCAAAATTCTATTTTTTTTTTCTTTCTTTTCTTATCCATGCTGACCTGACTACAAGCGCCATGGCTAATGTTCTGCGCTAATGACTGGATTAGTTCAAATCTTGCCACTTTTTATGTCCCTGAACAAATCCTTCAACCACCTACAGCCTTGTCCTAGGACAGGATTAAATGTCTGCAAACTAATAACTGTAGAATCTATAATGTAAGAAGAATCCCAGTTTTCTCCGTGAACTTATTCTGACTGTAAGCCTGGTTTCTGAGCCTCAAATTCTGGATGGTTTTCCTTATTTTCTCATATTTTTCTTCATAGAACTCTTGGATTTTCCTCCTTGGCAAGGTTTTAGTATGCACAGTGTGAAGCTAAATTCTTTAAGTAGGACATGTTCCTCAAATAACATTCCTCTTACTCAAATCGCTGCCTTCTGATTTCGCCAGTACATGCCTCTTCCCACCCCTGACGCACTAGTCAGGAAGCTTATGATTTTGCTCTGCATTTCCGTTCATAAAATCAGGCCAACGGTGTACACATTTTCTCAGTTTTTGTACCATTTAAACAAACTTCCTCGGAAGTTTGTGTCGCAGTGTAATATTGGCATACTTCATTTTCTGAAATAAAGGTGCCAAACTGTACTTTTCCTTGTTGCTGGTGAGGCGTCATCAAGAGTATATCATTTATACCTTTAGTATGCATCTTTTAGCTGGAGACTTGACTATATAATGTACCTGGAAAAATACCTGAATGTACATATTTGGACTTTAAAGGGGCCGTCTCAGTCTTCCCAGAATCCGATGCATTGTTTTTGTGCAGCATGTGACTACTACATGCTAGCTCTCTGTGCAGTAAAACCTCTGCAAAATCACTCTTAGCGAGCCCTTTGAATCCCACCTCGAACTTATTCTTCCTTCATGTGTCACACGTGGACACTTTTTAACAAAAAATGTTTTATTTTTCCTTTCCTTTTTAAGCTTCCAGCAAGACGTCCGAGGCCAATTAGGAAATAGTTCTTTTGGTGTCAACAAATTCCATAAACATAAGAACTGTCGAGCGTAGACTTGAGCTGTAACTGAACAAAAGGCCAAAGGGTATATCCGAAATCTTAATCTTGGACAAAACAAGTATATTTCCAGCAGACTAAAGCTATTAAATTATGATGGGGATTTCCTTATGCCTTGAGAAACATGCTTCTGTGGGTTAAATATGTGGGCATGTGGTTTGTGTGACACACTGTTTCCTCTGCGTGAGATCTTAGCGGAGTCTTTGTTTCATTAGAGGTCGAGAATTCGCCCCAGATACTCTTACAAGTTTGGAAAACGGTGATTTCTCTAAAACATCATGCCTAGATATGGTCCGTTTTAACAGTTTGGGAGCGTTTTATTTATCGCTGTATTTGAAAGAGGAGGATGGCAGACCAAACAGATCTGAAGTAAAGTGATGAACATTCAAGCAGCTGATGGTAGGCACTGAGCTTTTAAAGCATTCCCGACTCCAGACCGGTCTCTACAAACCTCATACTGTAGAGCTTCACCTGCTCGAACAGGTCGGTGTTACTCAACTCTAATGTTGGAGTTAACACTAAACTGTCTAAACACACATCTATTCATCCAGAAATGGGGCAGCGATTAAATAAAACTACTTTATTCATCTAAACATTTAGCACTGAAAGAAACCTTTAATTTAAACCTGTAATTATTATTCCTTTAATTTTTTTTTTTTTGCAATAGAGCTTTAAGCATACATGTCATGTAAATTACAGATAATAAAATCTTGGGGCACTTTTTTTTTTTTTTAGGAAAGTTTAATGCTTCATGCTTTGACCATTTTCTGATATTTAGATCGATATTGGTATTTTTCTCGGTATCCAGGATTTATGTAAAAATAATTACCATGTTCAACTCATCTTTACACAGTAATCTATTCTTTTTTTATTATTATTATTATTATTATTATTTAAGCACCTAATACACATTACAGCTAAATCATACAGTCTATCCTAAAGTTATACTATACACTCAACATAACCGGAAATAAATTATTATTTATTTATTTTTATTTTTTTTATCTGTAGCAATTGTATTGACAAACTACTCTGTCCCAGTCTATATGATTTTTTTTTCTTTCTACCCGCTAGTGAATATTTACCTGTTTGCACCAGCCCTTTGTGAGGTATGTTATGGAAATTTAAGAAAGGCACTTTAACACTAAACAATATTTTTCTTCTTTTTTTTTTTTTTTTAAATCCACATGAGGACTGGAACTGGAAAACGCTGAGGCAAGCTAGAAACAGAGTGAGGATGAGGCAGAGACTACATGAACAAAACGATGTACACTTACAGAAAGTAGCGTGACCGGTATCATTACTCCTCCTAATAACGGATAGGGAATGGTGTCATCCTTTAGAGGGTACTTGATTGAATCATCGTTACAGAAAAATCCTTGTTTGAATGGTGTATTTTTCGGTGTGAGTATTGCGAATGGGAGTCCAACTACCAAAAAGAAACACAAACAAAGCAATGGGAGAGAAAAACAATGACAGCAGTGGGTTAAAAAGGGAAGTGTGCACATGACACAGGGCCAAACCCAACAGCAAACACACATACTACACATACTATACATACATACATACATACATACATACATGCTGTGGATGGAGAGCAGACATGACAAAGTTGTTTTAAGTCCCAGTTTACCAGGACATGTGAGATTAGCCAGATGGGGTTTAGCATGAAGGGTGAGCTACATGACATAGACATAGTCTCAGTGCGGTAATGGGATAGAATGTGATTACATCATGTATTACACATAGATGATGTATAGAATAATGTGATTTCGTATGAGCAACAACACTGTATGCAATGTACAAATGTACATCATACAGTTAATCAGACAGAATACTAAAATTGTGTACAAATATGGATCATAGTCAGTTAGTAAGAACAATCTACTGTACAAATACAGATTATCCAGTTAATGGGTAACTACAATAATCTACTCTACAAATACAGATTATAATACTAACTGCAATCAAGTGTACAAGCTTAGATTATACAGTTCATTGGTGTTTGGTAAAATTCTTAGTCTACGTTTTTATATCAGTATTTTTCTAGTCACTAACTTTAATTTTGTTTTAATTGTGTCGCG
>JAQQZR010000009.1:17506719-17531248 GCA_030068235.1 Notoglanidium macrostoma
AGTTTTTCCTTGCCGCCGTCGCCGTCGCCGCAGGCTTGCTCATTGGGGATATAGATTTATGTAGATAAGTTTATATACACAAATTTATAGATTCATAAGTTTCTGTTGTTATAGCGCTATACAAATAAAATTGAACTGAATTGATCATTCTAACATAGTACTCACACCCCCCCGAAAGGATATTCACACCTTTCACACGCAGCACCGATTGTCACCGATACGATTTGGTTCTAACAATTAGTAACCACAATAATCTACTGTACAAATGCAGAATATACAGTTCATTAGTAATTAGAATAAACTGCTATACAAGTGTAGATTATCAAGTTGATTAAAAACTCCAATCTACTGTGCATGTGTAGATTATATAGTTAATGCGTAAAACAATACTGTAAAAAAAAAAACTCCAATCTACTGTACAAATATAGATTATACAGTTAATTAGTAACTACGGTAACCTATGCTGAAAGTATAGATTATACATTCAATTAGTAACTACAATCTACAGTGCAAGTATAGATTATACGGTAAATTAGTAACTACAATAATCTACAAGTATAGATTATGCAGATGCTTAAGTCCAATAATCTACAGTACAAGTATAGATTACAGTCAATTTATAATTCCAATCTATTGTGCAAACAAAGATTATAGAGTTAAATTGTAACTACACTAATCTATGGTGAATGTATAGATTATACAGATAAGTAGTAACTACTGTAGGAGTATAGATTATTAAGTTAATTAGTAAATACAAATATAAATGTTATATTTTAGTACTAATACTGCTTGTACTATGCAGATATATAGCATAAAGTTATTTAATAATAATACTGTATTTCCATGTGAAGTTAAATTTGTTTCAATTTCCATTCAGTCTTAACCACAACTATGTGTCACCATTAAGGAACTAAAGTTTGTGGCAGGCCTGTAATCGTTTCTATAATATATTAAGAATTCTATTTTAAAGAACTAAAATCTAGTATTAACATACTATCCTTTTGTTAATAAACCATTATGGCTCATTGTTGATTTTAACATTTGACGATCTGGAAGTCGATATCCTAAACTGAATCCTCACATGATTCTGATTTAAATTTCCTGCTAGTTTTAAGGATATTTTACTGGCACATAAATTAGCAATAATCCCAGATCTCATCTGATCCACATGTATAAAGGTCAAAACCCAAAACCTCAATATTCTAACACTATATTATTTAAAACAGCATTTTCCATTATCAAATGAAGTATCATGGTCCATGCAATCATCAGTATTTAATTATCTTGTCATTATAATTGCTGAAAAGCTTAACTGCCTAACAACTTTCCAACAGGATCCATGGGCAATGGGTTAAATCCTATCTCCCATCACATGGTGATACCCAGAGGGAACTATATTGAATACGTCAATAAACATGTGCAAAAGACCAGGATATGATTTTGTTTTGGTGATCTCATTCCAACCTAGCCGTAGCCTACACAACTTAACCAATTGGCGTCTGAAGTCATTTGAATTTTTTTTACTTCTTGTTTACATAGTTTAATTCACTTGTTTTGACTCTCTAGTGGTTTTGAGGTTGGCATGAGAAACTGCCCCAGTCAAATATAGCATCAGAACTGGAAGGATGCGATCACACATCAAATTTAAGCCCATTTTGAGGTCTGGGTTTTTTTTGTTTGTTAGGTTTTTTTTGTTTTTCTTTTAAATGGCTGAATGGTCAATCTGGCCAATGGGGGTCGGATACACACCTGCAATTTACACGTATAAATAAACTGAATTTGGGTCAGACCTCCTATTGACCTTTTCTACTTCTATTTTCCATTTTATGCCCTATATAAATGCCAGAACCAAGAAAAGCATGTGAGGTTCTGGCACAAACAACAATTCCTCAGTGATTATGGGATTACAGCAAGCCAACACACACGTGGGTTATATGAGAATGACAAAGAGGTTAGCCTTCGGAAGACGTCATGCACCGAAACGTCACGTTCAGCCAAACTGCAATGCAAAACTATAGCATATTTGAATGAAGAATGACAGCGAGTCTGCAGGAGTTTAAATGGTGAGGCGTCCATGTGTCTGAAAAAGGAAATCACTTGGTTTTGCACTGTCTGAGCCTACAAACAACCGACAATTCTCAGAGTAAAGTAGAATTCTCCACCAAATGTCTTTGTGGTGATGTTCATCGTAACATGCATATTATTTAACATCTTTAATTGGTGTTTATTGGATAAATGGAGTGATCCATGGGCTCCACTCTAACAACTATCCAACAAATGGGCAACTGGGGGGGATGCCTTTAGGATCTGCTACAGAAGCTGCAATAGATCATGTTCAAAAAGTTGGAGTCATTAAATTATGGCCATTTTTCCCCATATCCACATGTCCGCCAGTTGTCAACCCGTTTTAGTATTTTCGCTACCAAACTGAATACTTCAACCAATTCTCCTAATGAAATCAATTAGCTAATATGTTCCTTTCTCTCCATTGTTTGTTTGTTTTTTTCCCTTGTGTAAATATCCAAATTAATTCACATCATTTTAATAATTACCTGCTCTTTCAAAAATCCATCCAACAAATTCCCATAAAAGGTGTTCAGAGTAAATAGTTTGGTTCGGTTTTGCTGAACATTTCGCTACTTCTCAAATCATCAAATTCTTTACTGAATAAACCAGGTGTTCTATTAACTAACCAAGGTTCAACTTCCCCAGCTTGCATTTCTACATCAATGTCAATATAATTTTATATCATTAAAATTCATTCATGATCTCTATCTATTCCTCCATCCATCCATTTTTGTCCATACTGGACATCTGAAGTCCTAGTTTAGACTAGGACTAAACTAGGCGGTCCATACCTCTATATCCTTCTGACTCAAAATAATAATAATAATAATAAATAAATAGTTTCAACTATGAGTTTTCCTTTCTGAATATCCCAAGAATCATTAATCATTATAGATGCTAAAGAGATCTTATTTTTCATCTGTCTGATCACTATAACTTGTCTTTCTATATCCCTCTATATCTCCTTTATCACTATGGAAGTTAATATGATTCATTTGTCTCTCCATGTTGTCTTCCATATGTGAGGATCTACCCATCCATCTGAACTCCACAATGTGCAACTCGAGTTCTTTTTTAGGTTTCTGTTTCAAACCCTTTGTGGATCCATTAATTCATGTAGACTTGTCAATTTGTACAGCAATTGCCTCAGCACTCATAGAGCTTCGCATATGTTTTCACTGTTGTTATGGGTCCTGTATTTCCTGTTCTCCAAGTTTCTGGTGCTTGTGTGGGTTTTTTTTCTGTTTATTCCACCTGCATATTTTATCTATGACTATGCATTTATTTTTTGGCCTCTGATGAAAACCTGCTTTTGCTTAATAAGGCAGAAGCAGAAACTTTGGTCCATACCTCTATATAATAAAAAATAAATAGTCTCAACTATGAATTTGGACCATGATTCTCAGGTGTGCCTTAATTTCTACTGATTCTGCCACATATTTGCTTCACGAGTCATATTGGCTGTTTCAGCAAATTGTTTTATCACATGCTTATTTTATTGGGGACCATAAAATGCAATAAAGGGCTGTCAAGTTATATTTAGATTGCCTGTATTATTTTATACTGCTACAGAGAGTAGGTATAGTTTACTTTGGTAAATAAGTAACGTTTACTTTTTATTTCAAGATCCCTTTTTAATGGCTTCTGATTCATTATACAAGCCCACTACATAGTGTGTAATATAATATTATTTAATATAAACCCCATACCTAGTGCACTATATATGTCCAATAGAACACAATTTGAAATTTAGCTACAGAAAGAATGACAATAGAAATGTACTGACAAGTAATATCAATTTCAAAGAGCCCAGTGAAAGTTGAATTGGCAACTCATTGTGGTTTTATATTTCAAGTAGTATTTCAAAACCATATGGTGAAAAAAAAAAAAAAAACACACTCCCGCTCTTACGCTCTCTCTCTCTCTCTCGCTCTCTCTCATACATACATCTAGCTATATACGGAGATAACCTTGTCAGCGAGGTGCATTATGGGTAGAATGACGTCAAATGACATTTATCAAAGTGAGGTGCTTAAACAGATGCGCTGCAGTCACGCATATAAGCCTGACAGGCATGAACACATTGTCCCTAAAACTCCTTCCTTGGAAAAGCAGCTGCTGTAAATCAATAGTTAGTAACAGTGGCCAATCAGGACACCAAGGATGTTCCGGGAAACTATTTCAGCTATTTCTGGTGGAACTCTACAAAAACAGACCAAGTATTTCATCTGTGCTCCAGAAGTGCGATCTGATCCAAAACAATCTTCTCTTATCTGCCAGGGCCTTGATGCACCAGATGTGAGGAACCAAAACTTCCGCCTTTTAATTGGTTTTGTTGCCTATTTATAAAATATTTATAGCAACCCAAAATGACGGTTCGTCTTTCTTTGTGACAGTCTGTCCAGTTTAGAGAAGTTCACCCACGTTCCCTCTCAGAAAGTTATACAGTCACAGCTAACTTTTGATGAAAACCAGAAACTGACCAATTTGCAGGCTTGGCCTCTCTGCTTCATCTGCGGTGTCAGAAAACACTAGAGAACACTAAAGATGGAGCATTAACAAGCTGCAAGTACTCACCAATGGCTGTTCGTAATGTTGCAGTATATTACCGACTAACATTGAGTTGACATCCTCTGCCTTTGCATCCTCTTTTTCAAGTTGAAATTGCAAGTAATGTCAGGTGATATGCCCAGGGAATCCACACAGATAAAGAACGAAAGTGAGAAATTGTTCTTCCTCTCAGTGCTTTTCACTTTCTTTATGTTTGAGCTGACGATTTTGGAGCTCAGTCGAGTTCGGATCAATGCAAGTGGCGTCCTTCAGAGTGAGCAAGATCAGGCAGTAAACTGGTAAGTAACTGCTGCTACACTAATCCTTTACACCCATTCTATCTAGCAGCCTTAAGGATTCATTGCTTTGTTCCTTTTGGGATTATTCCCTTTAGGAATATAAGAGCATTTATCTTTTGTCCATGCATTATTTTCTGTGATTTTCTCCCTAACTTAGTCATAACCAATTCCCACCCACCAGACAGCTCTCCCCCATCACTCCAGACCTACCAACCAATGAGGGTGAAGGCTATCACATGCTTCCGCCGAGGCACATGATGCCAGCCGACTGCATCTTTTTGAACTGATTGCGCGTGCAGCATCAGAGGTAGCAGAGCACACACTGAGGAAAGCGCTATCCGCCCACTTCCTGCACACATAAGCTCACAGATGCGCATGATTGGCTAGCTTTGCTGTAATTGATAAGGGAGAGAGTATGCCACAGGCCAATTTTGCTCTCTTGAGCTCCCAGCCACAGATGGCTATGGCATCATCGGGATTCAAGCTAGCGATCTCCAGATGATGGGGTGCGACTCGGGAGAACTGTCCATCCATTTTTACTTGCTAGTTGAGTCACCCTTGGATTTCTGTCCATGGATAAGTGTGACATTGTTAGTATTTTTTTTTATAAATAAGAAAAACCAGTGGTCTCAGAAAACTTGGTGACTCAAAAACGCTGGGATTAATAAAAGGACTCAAAAAATTTGGGACTCAAAAACCTAAGACTCAAAAAACCCACCACTCAAAAGAATTGGGAATACCGTGACTGAAAAACCACAGACAATATTCTAAGCTCTAGGTACCCTATACAAACTGCGGTTGGAATACTTACCACTTTATCTGCAAATTTTAACTGTTTTCTCTACTCAGTCCCTCTTTACTATAAGCTGGGTCCCTACAAACGATCACCTAGACATAAATTTGGCTAATCAAACTCACTGAGATGGAGGGAAACCCTGGGCATGTGAGTGGTGGTAGCTAGTGTTACTTACACTACAGATGGGCAGTGTGAAGCCCACTGTGTAGAGCACAGTGGAGGTGATGGTGCTGGAGTGAAACGGGTAACCGATGCTCTCGTCTTTACAGAAAAAGCCCCTCTGATAGGGCTTGACTTTACCCAGGTTAAAGGCCGCCAGAGGAAGGCCAGCTGTGGATGGAAGAAGGGTTAACAAAGGGTTAACATTTCAACACTCAGAACTCTCAGCCAGTCAGAACCGAGAGACCAGCGTACTGAGCATGGCAGCTGTTGGTAACTGTTACAGTTACAGTGGCAATGTCGGCCATGCCCTCTTTTTTAAGTACCTTGAATTATACCTCTTCGGGAAGAAATGTTTTTGATTACAGTGATATTAGGAATACTGCCATTAAACTCTTGTAACATTCTTTTTTTTTATTTTTATAAAAACTACATCTGGCACCATTTTAGGGTACTTTGGTTTATCCCTCTGGAAAATCCCTTAAAAGACCCTACAACAGTGGGGTTGTTCCGAGGGGAATCCCTGTACCAAACCTAGAACCACTTAACTATTTAAAGAACATTTGAAGGGGACACTCGGGGACACTCGGGGACACTCGGGGACACTCGGGGACACGACTTTTTCAACCCGGGAATTGTATAATTTACAATTGTGCGTCTTTAAAAGGCAGAAAAAATCAATTAAAGCACATAAAATTGAATATCTAGATTTCCATAGACCTGTTCTTTATGCACATTTTGAAATTGTGGATATAAAAAACCTAAATGGAAATAAAGACTTTGTGGATGTGTGGATAAGACAGGATGAAGGTTTGTTTGTTTGTACTGATTGTTTGGACTAAATGAAGTGTGTGCGCGTGTGTGCGTGTGCGTGTGCGTGTGTGTGTTGGTGGGGGGGAGGTTTTTATATCTTGGTGTGGCCCAAATTTCCCCAAAAACATAGGGATATCTGACAGATTGATCTTATCTGTCTGGTCCAGAAAACTGCTACTGTTTTTCTTTCTTTAAAAAAAAAACCTTTTAATGATGATGATGATGATAATGATAATAATAATAATAATAATAATAATAATAATAATAGTAGCTTTTATTTAGAATAACAACTGAAAGAACCAAAACATTTCCTTTATGCAAGTGGAAGGTCCTCACAAGTACAGGACGTGTATGTGTGTGTTTCCCCCAGAACGACAGCCTAAGGCTCACATGTTAGCCTTTAACCTGTCAGCTTGCGTGAGTGTGACGTGATACGATTACACACTCAGCCTGATACATATCAGACAACACAGTTATAACACACATTCAAGATTTTGGGGTCAGAGGCCAGATTTAACTAATCATTTCCATAAGCATACTGTTAGTCTCAGGGAGCGAGTGGAAAATATTAACGCTTGTATGATGCCAAACATCACTGTTACATTAAACATTGAGCAATGCAAATGGACACGATCCAGACTTAACATCCGTAACTTCTGCTTTAGGCACGGTCATGATGAGCTCACTCTCTGGGGGAAAAAGCCATCATCCACTATTCCAACATAATTGTGATTTCCAAAGCGAGCTTGTTATTGCAAACAAACTTTTATCTCAAGCTGGGTTTAGAACCAAGTGTTTTGCAAATGTTAAGTGATGTCATCAAAAAGAGCTTCAGCCACATGTGAACACTCAATCTCTCACACACACACACACACACACACACACACACACATCCTCATTTAATAGGCTGATGTTCCGTGTCAGCAAGCAACAGTCTGTTACTGACGGTGAGAGTATGTCTCATACATACGCACGCACACACACGCGCACACGGAGCTGAGCCAGTCCGGTGCTTTAGCATGAACGTGTGTTTGTGTGTGTTCTCGGGCCCCACTGTATCCTGACTGTAAGCTGAATAATCAGACTACAAGTTAGAAGTTCAGTCCAAGTACAAAGACGGGTGTTTTCACACTAACGCCCTGAATACCTGAATGAGTCCGCACCCAGAACCAATTCTAGACCTACGTATTTAAAGAAAGGCAGAATGTTCGCAGATTCGGTATAAAGTCTTTAGTTAGCCTTCGTTAAGGATAACCTCAAATCCACCTCAGAGCTTTTGAAGATTCGAGTTTTATCTCCAGATACGTTGTCTTGCACCACTTAATTTTAAACAGCTTTACAAACCAGTGACTAAAACCTTAACCCCTGATTCAATTTACATTCTGACTGGCCACCATGAGGAATTGTTTTTAAAAACAGCCTAACCTTTTGCTAAAATGAGCCCCGTCACGTCGCAAATTAGACCACGTTTAGCTTCAAGGTTAAAACTTGGCTGAAACGGAAAAGTTTGAATTATGGCAGCAACAGGAATAAAGTATAACTTAAAAGCAGGATTGACATGATTTAAAAGCAATCTTGATCGTTTTAATCCCAGTTTTACGTTTGGTGCAACTGCATGAGTAGACACATCCATGTTAAAGCTTAATCTTTCTCATAATTTTATTACAAATGAAAGGCCTGAAATTGCATTAAACAGTCTTAAATTTCTTAAAATATCTTTTAAATATTTTAATGCGGTTTCTTTTTCTTTTGGCATGTGACAAACCTTTTTAAAAACTTTAACACATACGGCACTGGCGTGCTTTTGTTTTTTTATTTACTGTAAAATGCTCACAAATAGAAATCTCCTTACAGATAAGTTATATTGAAGTGTTTGCTGTATCATAATTGCAAATCTGATTATAATTGACATTTTTTAATAGAGGTCAAAAAAGTGTTTAAGTGTTAAATTTAGCTGTCGGATCGCTGCCGAGATCCAGCGAGAGGGCGTCCACATCGTCTCAAGTTTCTTTTTCACGCAAATTTGTTACGAGTTGCTGATTGATTTGATGCGTCACATCTGTCCGTGTATTTCTTTAATGCTCATTCGGGCTGTGATGAGTGTGTGACGTTTCACACACAGGAGCTATATAATATCAAAACATATATTTTTTTATATATATTTTATATAACACAGCTTAGTAAAAGGTGTCCCTGAAACTTCAAGCAGGAAGATAAACCAATGTTTGATGCCCGTTTCAGGAATTCATTGAAGTGTCACCCGTTTTCAGACAGAGCGGAGATCGGGTTTCTGGACCGCACCGTCATGTAAAAAGTGGAAAAACGCCTCAAACCTCAAGTCCACATCTGGATAATTTTTGGTTAAACTGAACTTAGTTAAACTAAACCTAAACTGGATCTCTTTGATGAACTAAATTACATCAAGAAGCTGTATTTTTGTGCAGGCGTACTTCTGACTTGCTTACGCCCCTTACAACCCCTAGTTGTTATTTTTGTGGTTAGAAATGAAACACTAATGTAGGTGGAGCTCCATAACAGGGGCTGTGACATTCAGAATCTGGTATTTTCAGCCCAAAATTACACTTATGTTTCTGCCTAACAAAGCCCGGTGCTGATATAGTGTGGAGTCCAAATCTTTACATCTTAATTATTTAAGTTCAATGAAAACTGGTCTAGTTTTTATAGCACACAAGTATCTACAGGTGGACTCGCACGCGATACGCAATCCGTGTATAAATGATACATTGCTATGCGTGTTGCTTATCTCACGTCTTTAATGCAAACCGATTGTGACTTTTCTTACTGCTTCGTAAGGCTTGCATGTGGCCGCTTGATCGTTAGTAGGTCACGTGACCTGTTACGCCTGTGCTAGGATCACACTAACGTCCCAAACAATGCTGTCTAGATTTAATCGTTATTCTGATTTTTAAACTTGGTTTCAGCTTGAGATGTTGGTAAAGAGAGCGCTCCTGGGAATGTCCATCCTGAAGAAAACCCCTTTTCCCAGAGGACATGATGGAATTTCTTCCAACATGTCAATTCAGGCAGCATATAGAGTATATGACCTGGGGTTATTTCTCCTGCTCGTTTTACAGACGGTAAAATACGACATATCCTTTACAGACACGGTGCATAAAAATTACTGACATGGGAGATTCAGATTGGACTAAAAGCTTAGAGGTCAACTGGAAAGAACTATTTCACCCCACCTCCCTATGTGAAACTAATCCAGTCTGAATACGGCTTAACCGTTGACATGTAGTATTTCTATTTTTAGCTAAATTATGTCTGGCTCTATTTGGACTGGGTTAGTTTTCCATGATTAATTTCGGGAAATTTAATAAATTTTACTGAATTTGTTTGGACTATTCCTCCACACTGTATTTTATTTGTATTTTTATTACATTTTGGTAAAGAATCCATTATATCCTGTAGGAAATGGGGGTTTTTATGCTTTTTCTTAACTATAAACTCATTTCAGTGTGTACTCGCTCTTTTCTGTCATCTCCCAGCAAAACCAAAACGAAACAGAGCTTAAAACACAGAACGAAAAATATATAGGATGGTTAAAATGTCCAGGGTTTTTTTTTGTTGTTGTTGTTGTTGAGCACAGCTAAATACTTTGCACATTGTGGTCATGTGACCTACTAATGATCAAGCACTGCTTGTATAGCAACGTGAACAAAGGTTAAAACACAACGAGTTTGTTCTACAATGGGGTGTGCGCAATAGGAATGTAACTTTTAGTGGGACGAGCATGTGAACATCATGGAGACACTCCCATCACTTAACCTCTGAATCGACCGTAATTGTTAGACAGCCTCTGTTTAACAGACGAAAGTCTGGAACTCCAATTCCGTCCGATCATTACTTAAGATCAAAGAATTTGATATTCAATGATTTCAACCGAGAGCTGACTGTAGTTTAGGGCAAAAAAAATCTAAAGTTGAATACAGAAAAGACTGCAGCTAAACCGATCAAGGTCAGCTTTGATTAGATTTAAAATATAGCAGACAGACGGAAGCAGCGTGGCCGCGCCGGAGTCGCTTCACTGTAAATGAAGGAAATGAAGACGGCGTTTCTTCCTCAGCCAGGAAATGGCATGAGGGTCCAAAACAGAATCAATCTAATTTAAATTAACCCTGGGATTTAATTGGCGTAGGGGAATCTATCCAGAAATCACACACACTCACACACACACACACACACACACACACACACACACACACACACACACACACCTGCATGAGACAATGACAGTGCAAATTTAGTCAAATATTCACATTTACCCAGAATACATCTCTCTAGTCAATCCCTCAGTAATTTTAATCCTACATGAAGAGTCATATTCCAAATGGAAAACACACACACACACGCACGCACACACTGGTGCTGTTGGGTGAAGTAGACACAAGAACCATATGAGCAGCTGTGCTTCTGGCAGTAACTTGAGCTGCAACTTCAAACCAGCACGCCACACACACACACACACACACACACACACACACACACACACACACACACACACACACACACTTTACTAATTACAAACACATAATAAACATACCCAATACCATCAGTATGCTATGCGCTTTCAGAACCCACCTGACCATAACAACAACCCAGTAAATTTATCCCACGTTTCAGTTTTCAGGTTTGACTTCTTCCTCATGAATTAAACAAAGCTAGGAAGAAATTTGTCATTTTATTTATTTAGCAAATAAGATGACTCCTACCAATAATACAATAATAACTGTTGTGGTGTGAATGAATCATACAACCATCACAACTCCACACATGTCGTCTTCATACACACGTCGCCCTGCACGAAGCATCCGCTTCCCTTATTCATTGCGTTCCGCGTGCAGGGACGGCCCGTCGGGCGAAATGTCACCGCTCGATACATGATTTGTGTTATGGCATTTACGTTTTCTATCAAAGTGCCAGAAACTCAGAATTCGCCTAATTTGTTCATTTCCTGGCCATGCTGAGCAACGTTCATCGGGAGCCATTACTTAGAAGACGAAATTGGTTGGGGTTTTTTTTGTTTTGTTTTTTTTAAATACTTTAGCCTTTTAATCCACATCTAACCATCTTGTGATTTTTGACTGCAAGGAAAAAAAACAAGCAAAACACCAAGCCACTTTTACCCCACAGTACTTCAACATAACGTTACACAAGAAAGTGTTTTTTTTACTTCCTGATTACTGAGGGGAAAAAAGGAAGACCAGGTAAAGAAAAATACTAAAGAATATAATCAGATTTGTTTCTCTGAGCAATGATTTGTTCATCATGTGTTAGCAAGGCAAGTTTAATCAACTCCAAAAATGTTTATTTATCTGGAATGTGAAATCATGACAAATAGTAACAAATACTTAATGTTAGCTAACATTACTGTTCAATAACTTCCCTTAGGTTTGAGCCTCAACAAAAGCCAAATGTTCTAAATAAACAAGTCGAGTTTGTTCCCAAAAGGTTAGCTGGATATTCAAAGTTGCGATTATTCTAAAATGTTGCCAAATCTCTATAATGTCCTCAGTATTTTCCGCACACGTCCAGTACGTTTTTGTTATATTTAGAGTCCCGCTAAGTGTCCAAAAACTATGACATGACGTACAGTACATTAAATCTGAGGAGTGGAATGTAGTGTCGTGGTCCAAAAAAAAAAAAAAAAAAAGCCCCAAGAAAGTTTAGAGCTTTTGTTTTTCTGATCATGTTTCCAACTTTTAATTAACCCCCCAATTTTATCACATGTTGGCAGTCAAACATCGGGGAAACACTTCCTAATGTAAACTTCAATTTTTGTTAAGGTAGAACAATTCATTATAAGGCAAAACACATTTATTAAACATAAATATACAATAAACATTAAAGTCTTGCTTAAATGGCTACAAAGTATCAGATCTGAATCGTTACTGAGCAATCAGAAAGAAATCACAGCCATGAAAATGTCCTATATGACAAATTATCCAGCTTGTTTGGTTGGAGAGGTATTCGATACGACATTACATCATATTCCATCATTAATAATGAATTAAATGTTGTAAATGTAGCTAATAATGGAGAGACACACAAGCAACCAAGCAGCTACACCCTAATTTACAGCAAAAATCTATATCGTATCATCATCCAGCTCCGAAATCCAGCTTTCAAAAAATATATTTTGCAGAAAACATTGATTAGTTTTTTTTGTGCTGCAATATATTCCTCATATGCATAAGAACTGGCACATGTAATGGAAAACGCTGCCATCCCAGTGGCTTTGTTGTTGCAGCAGGGTTTAACAGAGGGTGTGTGTGTGTGTTTGTATATGTAGGCATCACACACCTAACATCTGGTCCTTCTTCCCGAACAGGTTATATTTTTGCAAAGACTGTGATAATGTTAAAATGATAACCTGGGCACGATGTGGTGGAGCAACTTGACAAACACGCAGACTTAAAGCAGATGAGTGTGTTCATGGAAACTGACATAAATATCAGGTTATCGTTGTTAATTAAAAAAAATGGAGCTCATCCTGTAGTCCTCAGGATCGCTGGGGCATTTTAGTGAAAAGAAAAAACAAATCTCCACAATTTCTAAGCCTCTCACCCCAAATGCAGTCAATCAGCCACGACATTTAGTGTTTGGTGTCTTTAGAGTTGCAGAAGTTACAATACACTGTATGATTTTGAGTCACAAACGTCGCACGTCATAAAAGAAGGTTTTGGTTGCGAATTGAGATTGGAAGCATAATGTGACGAGCTCACAATTTCACAACAGCACGACCAAGGAGGCATCAACCATCTCTGCCACATCCTTCCAAGCTTTAGACTTCTCCATAATGTGTCTGTACATTTAAGAGGTTGTACATGACGAGAGAAAATGAAACCACGGTTAGAGGTTTTTCGTCCATTTTTGCACCCCAAATAGTCAGGGGAAACTAACAGCAGGTAGGAACTAAAACTGTGAGTGAGGAATTGGAGAAAAAAAAAGCTCCTGAAGAAATGGTTGAGCTGTTCCAAGCTGGGAGGTATATATGTATATATACATAAATATAAATTACACCATGTAGAAAGGTCTAACCTGTATACCAGCTTTGGTCTCGATCAATCGAACTACCAATTTGGATGATTTTAATGTGTCGTACCTCATTTGCATAGAATCAAGGCTCAGTAAATGAACAGTCGCCTGTTGCTTTGGTGCTTGTGGGGTGAAAGACGAAGTTAGGTAAATTAAGCATGTTGTTTGAGGCTAATATGTGAACATTTGGGTGTACAATTACAGAAAGGTTCTGGGCTGAGATAGACCTTTGCTAAATAATGAAGCAAACTTACCACACAAAAAAAAGCATGTTTTGGCTGGTGGAGTACATCTGAGGTAAGAAATTAGATTTTTCACAAGTTCAGGGCTGCACGATATGAATATCACATCACATCACATCACATCACATCTATAGATTGTATTTTTCTCTATTTTGTAATGCAGATTTATTCTACACATCTGAAGGCGGGTTTCCGTCAACCTGCTCAATGTGCAAATCTGAAATTACAAATGGAAGCTTTTTTTTTTTTTACTTTTTTTTACTAAAGGAAAAAAAAAAATATTGATTTGTTAAATTATTTCAAATATCACAAAGAAAGTTTATATGCTCTTATGGGGTGGTTTTTCAGACAATTTGACAAATTTAGCATTTCGCAAAATTGAAATGGAAACACTTTTTTTTTGCATTCAAGTCACTAGGCATGTAACGATGTATCGTGCATCAATAAATCACAATGCAAATTTATGACGATTTGAAATAAATACTAATGATTTTCCTAGCAATAATCGCGTTGTTTAGACAGCACAAGGTGCAATAACGTACTATAGTGGGAATACAAGCGACGTCACAGTAGGCGGAAGTAACACGGCTCTAACACCGAGAAAACGAACACAAAAACGGATCTAAAATGGGAAAGAGCTTTTGTGCTCATTTCCGCTACAGACTGTCGTAAGCTGAAGAAAAAAGAAGCAAATCGACGTAGTTGTTTTATGTGTGAGCATTTTTTATTTTTTAAGAACAAGTTGAACTTTTTTTTTTATATATTAAAGTTGATAAAGAACACGAAAATAAATATTGCACTTTTCTTTTTGGTAATAAAATTTTCTTTTCAGTTTTTTTTTTTTTCAAAAATATCATGGAAGAATCAAACCCAATACCGTGAATCGAATCAAATTGTGAATTGCGTAAATCGTTACATGCCTACTAGTAACATGCAGATGTGGTGTATGCAAACGAAATCATCGCACCAACACCTACCAGGTCTTGGAGCTCCGTCACCATGTTTAATTGGAATAATAATCATGGGAGGAGAGACCCAGCTTTAACATCACTCAGTAGAAACACAGACCAATCGCAATTGTGTGTTGTCGACTTTGCAATGCAGAGAGAAGAATCTGGAGCATCTGGATTATCTGGAATGATTTGCATATTGCAGCATTGTGTGATGTAGTATATCGGTAAGACGAAAGCCGATACTATCGTGATGACGGGCAGGTGACTGACTACCGTGTAGCCCCTAACAGAAACCAGCAGGCAAGCGCAGGTTTGGAGATGAGCAGAGGAACACATACCGAGGATCAGGCAGGCGATGTCCAGCAGGACAAAGGGAATCCCGCGCGCGTCAAACATCTTCAAAGCGTCCTGGATGAAACGAATGCGCGTGAGCTTCGTTGTTCGTCGATTTCACACTACGAACCAGCAGCTGCGGAAAATAATCAATCTCAGATGACAGGAAATTGGGGCAAGTCAGCGTTCAGCCTGCCAGCGGCATCGGGCGACGTTACAGCGACTGACAGCGGCGATCAGAAATAAAACGATAATAATGAACGCTTATAATAATAATAATGGTGGTAATAGTAATAATAATAATCACCCGGAAGTGGACATATTAGAAGAGGACTAAGACCAAGATGCTGTTGATTTGCCGTGTATGCTGTGACAGACCAGGCATTTCAAGATAATAAAATATCGCGACAAAAATCTTAAAAGTCCGAGCGACGAGCCACCGAGACAGACCGGAGCAGCCGCGAGACCTTTATGCGCACGCACGCGAGAGGCTTTTTCTCCGGTTACGACGTCACGACGGCACGTGAGTCAGAGAAAATCGGCCACGCCCATAGTTACTGCTGTAAAAAAGAAAAACGCTTGGATGTTTTTTTTCTTTCAGAATCAGGGAACTCTCACCCAATGACGTATAGCTACGTCATTGCTCCCACCTTTTTTTTCCTAAATAGGACGGCTGCTATACAACTACTTCCGGGGTTGTTTCACAGCTAGAGGGCGCTTTCTTTTCACTGCCAGATTTCAGCCTTTTTTTCACCTTAAAAGTGTTATGGAAATAAAATTTTCCAAAGATGTTAATAAATACACCATAAAGTTTGCATTAAATACATTAAAAGGTTTAATTTAAAAATCAAGTAACCTGAAAACAAGTATAAACTTTCTTATATTTCTTCATACAGAGTCAGCAAAAGAAATGTATATAAACTTCAGGAAAAGGAAAATGTGTATAAATATTTGTTAGGTAAAATTCTTAGGCTACATTTTTATGTCAGTATTTTTCTAGCCACTAACTTTAATTTTGATTTATTGTGTCGTGTCTCCCAAGTTAGCATATCAATTGACCCAAACCCAGCACCCCACCAGCTTTCGGAGCCTCTCCGTCTGTCCCATTGCCTTCTGTGTGTTTACTTTCACACCTTTACACTCCTGACATACACACATTAACACACACACACACACGAACACACACACGAACACACACACACAGAATCATTGCATGAATAAAATGAATCAAAACTGTGTGTTGTGTCGTGTGGAAGGAAATCTGTGGTTTACAACTCTACTTACGAGTGTACCAAAAATGAACCTTGTTGAAACCAAATTTAGATAAAGATGAAGACATTTCCATCTTAAAACAATTAAATGTCGATTATTTAAGAATACAAAAGAGGTCAAAATTAATGTGGATTTTACGCTCAAAAGGTCATTTGTAAAATTTATAAACAACAATTTCCCTGTTATGTACGTATTATTCAGTCCTTATAAACATAAGTTCAATCAACTATTACTTAAAGAGGTTTAATGTAACACTCAATAACTTGAAAACAAGTATAAACTATATACAGAGGCCATATTAATTAGCTGAACATCTTTTCTTAATGCTATTTTTTCAAAAAATCAAGTCTCAGAGCCATGCACTCATACAGGCTTTATACATCAAGTACCTAAATACATCACATCACCATGTCTACTCTTTTATGTTTTATTGGATCATATACCTGCTTAAAATCCTTGATTAACTGAAATCCTATGAGTGCATACTTAAACGTAAACTGTTCTACTGTTCATCATCCTGATAAGAATGTTAATCCTCATAACAAATAACGTGTTTAATATTTTTAGCTGGCCCGCATGCTGCTTTTGGATCGGGGAGAGAAAGTTTGTGCGTGTACACAGTGGACTGCTGGAAAAGAAATAAAGAATGAAGGATTTATTTATGTTTTAAAAAAAACAACTTTCCTCTTTTTGTTTTGTATGTAAAGGAAGGGCGGTGCTGTGAGTTCGGCTTTTCCTGCTTTTTTTTTCCAATTTTCTTCCTTACCAAATTTGAAACAAGGCTGTTTTGCGCTTCCTGGTCATGCTTTTAAACAATAGCTGAATTGAAACTGTAGGCAGCACGGTGGCACAGTAGGCACCTTTGCCACCTCACAGCTCCAAGGCCATTGGTTTGATCCTGAGCTCGGGTTACTGTCGGGTACTATGGGAAGTTTTACATGTTCTCTTTACTTCTTTTACAAGGGTTTCCTTGGGGTTCTCCAGTTTCCTCACACTGTCTACAAACATGTTAAGAAGTGGATTGACTGTACAGTATTGCCTTTGCTCAGTGTGAATACGTGTGTGTGTGTGTGTGTGTGAATACGTGTGTTTATGGTGTCCTGGGATGAACAGGCATCCCATTTAGGGTGAACTCTCCTGTCTTGATCCCAGAGAAAGACAGGCCGTCTCACTCGATAACTTCTTAAGAACTGTTTAAAAACTGAAATATAAATGGGAACAAACATCAATTATATTTTCTCCATAAGAATGTCTTGGGTTGCCAATAATTGCTGCATATCATTTTGTTAAACAATTTCTTAGAATACATTTACTTCTATTGAAGGTTAGATTTCTCTCGTATTTTCAGTGTGAGATTAAGCACAGAGACATTTTGTCATAACCCATTTTTTACCAAGGGTGCCAATAATTATGGAACAGACTATATATTATCATACACTATGAATTATATTTTTACACAATATGCTATATGACATTACATTTTAGCCTTGTTTCCTCAGAAACATCTTACTTCACGTAAATTTTACTACACACACACACACAAATATACACACACATATAAATAATGTTGTACACTCAAATGCTGATCATATGCCCAATAACATCACAGCACTGGTGTGTAATGGGTGTTCTCTGTATTCTGGTAACCCTTGGCACTGACCGAGGCTTTACTTCATTTACAGATTTTATGTCTATATTTTGCGCTTCAGATAACCAGCAGGCTGATTATTAGGTCTGTAAATACCAGATTTTCAATGTCACATGTCCCGTTTTGTCACTTTGTCCACGCCAGCGCAGGTGTGCCCATTTCTGACCATGAAAATAGCAAATGGGTAAGAATGGTGAAAACAAGATCACATCCAACCAAATTAGCACCATGACTGTGCAAAAATAAACCCCTTACTTCACTGCTGTAAAGGACATCAGGTGATTCATGTGACAAAACACTGTAGATGGTTGAGAAATTGCTTTGGCTTTTATTATTGAACTTTGAACTGTAAACTGACTTTTTATCTTTTACTACAATGAAGGAAGAATCCAATTAATTTAAAGTTGTTTCCACTGGGCGATATTTAGCCCTTGTAGCTTTTGAAATGATAAAATGATCAAATACACAAAATATCACTAACTGGCATCCACCTTAATGGCATACCAACATTAATGACTAATACATGTATATATTTTAAATGAATCATTTACTTTCTCTGCAATTTAGGTTGGTGGTTCAAAATGCCCTCATCAGTCAATATCACGCTTCTTCTTCACATGATCTTCAGGAAATTCACATGATGCAGCTTCCTGTGGAACAGGTGACTTGTGACTTGTGGAATATTCCAAAAATAATGTGTTCAAGTTGAGTGAATGTTGTGTGCACTTTTGTAATGTATTTTTCGTAATCTGTAATGGACGGAAAAGGATGTTTCATGCATGAGACGTTAAAAGGGTTCAGAAATGATTGTAAAAAAAAAAAAAAATACAATGTATTTTGATGATTATAATTCAAGGCGAAGTGTAGAAGAGACAAAAATGCTTATTTCTGTTTTTGTAGGTTTTATTAATGATTTAAATTTTTCTGCTGTAACATGGTAAGCTACACAGGTTGTTATGAAAGACACTTGTCTTTAAAACATCCTATATATTTCTGAATGAAATCAGAAGGCACCTCAATCATGAAATCACAACGATCACGTTCGCAGGTAGCAAAGGCCGACAGTTATCCTGCTGGACTTTAGATCCTGATTAAATTCTGCAATCTGGCGGTGCTGCTTCAGTGCAGGCTTTAACTCTTCATTATCAGCACTTTGATTTTTGTCCTTGGTTGAACCTCTGTCATCTAAGCCAGCTAGTTAGTGTACAAGCAATTATGACAGAAAACGTCACTTCCTTTATACACTCCTAACATTTGTGCTGTTTGAATATGCATAAACACCTGTTTTACTCCTTATTGTCTTGTCCAGAAGCGTTCTTATACTCCCAGGACCCTGTGTTCCCCCATGTTCTCTAATTACCATTTTAAAAGAAAGAACCAGATGTTCCCAGTGGTGTACATTTCAAGTGTTCTTTTTTCCCCAAATGAAAGTGCCAAGATATGGAAGGCCATTTATTGACGGATCTACAGCACATTTGCAAGGTTACATATTCAATAGTTTGAGGAAGAGCTCTTTTATTCCCATTCCTGTTTTCCAATGCCCTTACATTCTCAAGGTTCTCTCCCAAAGTGACATTTTCAAGGAAAGAATCCTAAATTACCAGTGCTATCTCATTATATGGATCCTATCGTCCTAGGTCCCAAATGTTCCAATGGTCCTGTTCTGTACATTCCCTAACTAATTTTTTTTAGCAAACAACTACACCGCATAGTGCCAGATTACTATATTCCACTGGCTCCATTTCCTAATTTCCCAAAAAAGTATACAAAAACATAGGAATCGACCGTACAGTACATTGCCAAAGCCCCGGTGTTTCTCTCCCATGTTGCACGAATACAACTTTCCCTTAACAAGAGAACATTCAGAATACAGGTATATTCACAAACACACCTATTATGGGCTTATATAATAAGTAAACACTACTTGTAAAGTGTATTAATGAAATGAGCTGTAAATCATTTAAAAGTGTGTCTTTTGTAATAAAGTTTAAAAAGCCTGTATGTTAAGTAGTGAGTCACACTTTAATGTCTGTAAGTTCCCTTAATGAGTCAGATCGAGGGAAAATAGAGCTGAGGGAACATGGGGTCATGAGAGCATATTTTCCAGCCTTCAGCAGACCTAATAAAGAAACATAAAGATCATAAAGCAAGTCCAGTCATCACTAAGACTAAACATGATAAATAAATAACTGAGTGCTGCTATGTACAGGTGAGGAGTGTAGAAGCAGCTGGTCAAACACACACACTCAGGCCTAGCAACATGAACATGAGGAATTTTCTTATGTATCTTCTTATACTCTTTTCATGTACGGTGTATGTTTTAATAATAATAATAATTTAAAAGAAACAATCAAACAAAAGATTTCCGACATGTTAGACTTAATTTGTCATGACTGTTCTGTTGTTCTTGTCTCTTTTTATTCCAGGAATCACACTGGGACAGTGAAACAGTGTAACATCACCACCTCCTGGATATTTCAGTAAGTAGGAAAGTATGTATTTTTCTGTCCGTATGAGCTAGGTCTAATCACATAATAATCCAGCACTACAGCTGTAACTAGCTATGAGGACACGGGGATCCAGATCTCAGCAGTGTTTCTCATTCGTATTGGTGTTTATAGCAACACCATGCTCTGGGGGAAAATTTTACTGTTTTAGTTAAGCTGGAGACCAAATTTACCTGCACACTTTCTTATGAATTTCTCTCCGTAACATCATTTTTTTTTTTCTGAAGTAAAACGTTCATTTTGTGTACGTGTGTTCAATGAAAAGACTCCATTTTCCTCTAAGTAAGCTATAAGATAATAATGAAAAATCAGTCCCTCAGTCCCATCATTTATAATAACTAGATAATGGTAAGTTCCCTCTTTAATATGAGATGATTTTGACAAAAAAATATCAAAAAATACCCTGGAAGAAATAGTGATACGTTTATAATTTTGAGGCTGATAAAAAAAAAAAATTCATATATACATAAATAAATATACAAAGTATTTGGAATATTTTTGACAAAGGATTCATGTGCTTGCAATTTAGTCAATCCACTGTGTCATTCAGAAGATATATTATAGAACCGCTGAAAACATGCTAAGATTTTGTGAAATTTCCTGATTTTGATGCCTGAAATCAACAGGTTGTCTTGTAAACAAAAATATTTAACTCAAGGATATTAAGTGGTCTAATTTAAGAGAGCTATTTAAAATGTAAAATTTTATTTAAAGATGAGCAACTGATATAGCACACAGTCAGCATTGTGATGTACGCAGTATGGCCAATAGTATATGGACACCTGACCATTCCCATATGCGATTCTTGACACAAATTTGGAAGCACACAATAGTATACAATGTCTTTATATGCTGCAGCATTACAGTTTCCCTTCACTGGAACTAAGAGGATCAAACCTGTTTCAGCATGACAATGCCCCTGTGCACAAAGCAGCTCCATGAAGACGTGGTTTGCCAAGGTCGATGAAGGTGGAAGAACTTGAGTGTCCTGCACAGAGCCCTGACCTCAACCCCACTGAACACCTTTAGTACCTTTTAATCTGGAGTGAGATGTTCAGCTGTTATGGTCAGGCGTCCACATACTTTTGGCCATATAGAGTATATTATAGACTAGAGAACACCACTTATTACATTTCCTGTATTTCACATGATTCTCACTAAATCGTCTGCGCATCAGTTTTGATTTCTGTAGTGTCGTTTGTTAGAAGTTTTTATTTAAAAAAACTTTTAAGTCACTGAAATTTATCCACATCTACATCAGGTAATATCAGAGGATGTGAAATGCTACTTCTTTATTTTGAATTTAGGTAAGCAATGTGTGTGTGTGTGTGTGTGTGTGTGTGTGTGTGTGTGTGTGTGTGTGTGTGTTTTCTTAATCCCTGCTCCTTTTTTAAAAAACACAACCTGAATAAACTACTGAACACTGCTAAAACAAAAGACAAGACACATTTTATTTGAATATTTTAATTTGAATTTCATCCCCGTTTCCATAAATCCATTTTTTAAACACAATAATACAATCTTGAAATTCATGTGATTTTACAAAATCAATCCGTACAGCATAAATTGAATGAATGTTTATCAGAACATTCTGCCCTAAAAGTTCTTA
This sequence comes from Notoglanidium macrostoma, assembly GCA_030068235.1. Classification (NCBI taxonomy): domain Eukaryota; kingdom Metazoa; phylum Chordata; class Actinopteri; order Siluriformes; family Auchenoglanididae; genus Notoglanidium; species Notoglanidium macrostoma. Next base: position 17,529,030 of record JAQQZR010000009.1, read on the forward strand.
TTATTGAATTATTATTATTATTATTATTATTATTATTATTATTATTATTATTTCAAGAATTGCTTCACCTTTTTTAAATGTATGGGAATCTCCATTGAAAGTATAAACATGGATATTTTTACACACACCCATAACTTGCAGATTTGCTTTGAAACTATTCATATGTCATCTGTGCAAAGCTCAGGTCAAATCAAGAATAATGTATACGATAAATAAATAGAAATTTCTTATTATAATAGGTTAAACGTGTGAAGCTAAAATGACTAAATTACTCCATCTGTCCATCTTGTCCTTGCCCTTTCATTTCCTGTTTTAAAGGCAAACTGAAAACATTCTTATTTACCACCTAAATATAAAATATGAAATAATTTACGAAAAGGCTCAATTTGCATCTGAGGATGTTTAAACAATACTAATAATATTAGATATGGCTTACGATTTAACCGAAGTTCATTCGTCATACAAAAAAGTTATAAAGCATATTCACACAAGATGGTCCTTGGCTGAGAACTCATATCACACATTACATTTATTTTTTATTGATTTGGTGGGTGATTATATCTGAAATCTGATCCCAGCACACAGCTAAGGAGCTGTTGTGAAACTCAAGGCCAGAACAGTCCTTCAGGACTGGGATTTGAACTTAGAACCTTCATTTACAACTGCATGAAGACCAGCATTCCAGAAATCAGACTTCTACTTCCTGCCACTAGAAGTCACTGATGTCACACATATCAAGGCAGTGTTTAACGGGACCTTTTTACCAAAACAATATGTACGCACAGGGTTAAATGATTTCTGGTAAGTCTTACAGCTGATGATTTACCAGAAAAACAGTCATTATTATCACCTTCTCTTAAAATGGAAAGATTTTTCACATTACCTTTAAGAACGCACTTGATCTTTTTATAGCAGGAGTAAAATTATGCTCTGAAAGCTACATCCAGCAGTGAAATCCTGAAGACGTGTAAAGAAACACATAAAAGTCGTAGTTCGTTGAACCACTCGTCGTATCTACTGCTACTGTATTTCTGTCCGCTTCAGAAATTAATTATACATGTCATTTTTTTCTCCCCATTCAAATCATTCAAAACATCAGTTCACTAACGTCCAATTCTAATCACTTCACATGTCTTTCTTTTTGTTTCGTTTGGACGTGAACAACAATCTCCAACATCAATAACTGTAATTAGACAACGTAATTAAGGAGTGATTGTGACCAGAACAAGTTGATTGACATTATGAGATTTGTTGTTCATAAAACTGAACATCCTCTTGGTTAGTACTGATTTACACACTGACACAAACGGGTACAGGGGTCAAACTGTAAAAATGCTTCATTTCAGATCACTCACCTTCGTGAGACAATTGAGGAATACTTACATATAAACAGCCTTTGGATAAAACAAAAGACTTATCATTTTTAACCAAGTCTGTCTATAAACAATAAATTAGGACTGGTGTAAATTGCAGAAGCAAAAGAGAGAAAAAAAAAAACCTTGAAATCCTGATTATAAAGCATGGCGTAAATCCAGTATAAGCATCATCTTATTGGCTGAAAACAGCTCAGATGGCATAGCGAGTGTACTGATGAGGTGTTAAATTAAAAAAAATAATAATAAAAATTATGGAATTATAAATCAGTGAGGAATCTTTAGGCTGCTAATCAGTAGTACATCCTACTGTAATTAAGTGCTTTTTTGTGCAAGTACCATTACTTCATTAAAGTACTGCCATTTTAGAAATATACCTTATACCATTAGGCCTTCAGTTCTCTACTTGGCAAAGTCAAAATTCTATTTTCCCTCCACTTTGTTCTGCAGCATCCGTCCATAATCGTTATTTTTTTGCAAAAGTGAGAAAATGGGATTGTCTAAAATATCTGGAGAAATCATAAAAACATGCTGAACATTTTCCCCTTTAATTCCAAGCAAATTAATAAAGTTTTTACATTTATGTTTGCCAATTCATCTTAATAGAAACGTTTAAAATAAATATCTAAAAATTGCATTCTTAAAATGTTGAACTCTTAATGGGTCTTTGGTTTTGCTTCTTGGGGCACCTTTAAAAGTTCTGTGTTGAAAAAGTGTTCTACCAGAAAGGGTTTGGGGGAAAAAGATGCCTCAAAGCACATTTGAGCACTTTTTCTGTGTGTGTGTGTGTGTGTGTGTGTGTGTGTGTGTGTGTGTGTGTGTGTGTGTGTGTGTGTGTGTGTGTGT
>JAQQZR010000009.1:17542393-17555037 GCA_030068235.1 Notoglanidium macrostoma
ACACACACACACACACACACACACACACACACACACACACACACACACACACACACACACACACACACACAGGCCAGCTGAATGTCCACAGAATGTCTCCATGTCTCACGACTTACACTGAACTTTGGGATTCAGAAGAGTGAACATCTCAAATTACTCCCATAAACACTTAATGTACGTAGTTTCACACAGGCATGATCTCTGTGCCTATCAGTCAAAGTGAAGGAGGTGAGGCCTCTGTATTAGTCTCGATGAAGTAAACATGAATCACTCATATTCAATACTCTCAAGGAAAAACCAACAATTAACAAATTTAAAAGTAACTGTTTGTCAAATGACCAAGAATTTTAAAGAGACAGTAGCACAGTTTTGAGTCAGAGGAAACAAAACATATGTAAAACAATATACAACACTAAATAAATGAATCATACATTTCCATGGCTCAATGGGGTTTTATGATTAATGGAAATCTGTCTCACCCAAAATGCTTTCCATACATTCCTATCCTGTTCTTCAGTGCTGTTACTCATCACTGCTGATTTAGGACACTGTGGGACTTAATGTCATCTACAAATGTGAACTTTACCATCTGGCTGAGCGTGACTCCCGTTAGCTGGGGGCAACATTATCATAACACAGCAAATATTAGACACCAAACACTGTCACGCTCTGAGATGTACTGGTTGATATCAGTTAATGTACATTAAGATATGCAGTGAATGAGTTTGAATGGAAATAGATCTATTTGCTCTACTGTACTGTACTATACTATACCTATATTATTTACTATTGGATGGTACGTATATTATAGCTGTTTTATGGACTATACCATAATGTACTACATAGTATACCATGCATACATAGTACATACATACATGTATGTGTAGTACTTCAGTATACTATATAGTACTTACTATACATATGTAGTATAAATACTATGCCTCTTTTATTCTCTTTACTTTGCTATACTACTCCATTCTGTACTGTGCTGTACTATAATAAACTGTAATGTTTTATAATATACTATGTTTATACTATACTACGCTATGCCATACTGTACTGCACTAGACTATATCTCAACTTTGGAGTGTGGAAAGGATGAAATGCTGCGTTAATCCTGACCACCCTGAAGTACAGTGAGAATGTGGTGAAGATCTAAAGATGTTAAATTTTTCGGCCATAAAAAAATATGGTAAGGGTTTAGCCTTTGTGTTTTTTTGAGCACGAAATTGAACATTCTCCAATTTTCACCAAATTCACACCATTAGTTAGGACGATCAACACTAATATAGCAGTGTACTTTGTTTCAAGCCGTCATGCTCCAAAACTGCTTTTGAGCCACTCATTTCCGTTATATATTACACTCAATAAAATATACATGTTTGGTACGCACAAATGTAAACATTTACAGGTCAATATCAGTTAAAGTACATGTGCCGTGTATATGTTTGAATACAAATATACCTATTTCATCTGCTGTACTGTACTATATTATAGATATTTATCTATAGTATATTATACTGTAGTATATTGTACCTTTCATATCTACCACACCACACTATACTACACTATACTACATTACACTACATTACACTACACTAGAGTATAGTACATACTTATTTAATTCAGAATACTGTGCTAAACTACACTATCCTATACTGTAATATGCTATGCTATACTATGTTATAGTATGCTATGCTATATTATGCTACACTATATCTTAACTTTGGAAGGTGATAGCATAAAACTAAGCACACTGCTATGTTAGTTTTGACTGCCCTAATGCACAGTGCAAATTTGGTGAATATCTGAGAATGTCACATTTTTTGCGCAAAAAATGCTAAGGGCTTTGTGATTTTTAGGCAAAAAATTTAACATTCTTAGATCTTCACCAAATTCGCACTGTGCATTCGGACAGTCGAGATTGACAGAGTAGTGCACCTAGTTGCATCATGTCATGCTCCAGAACTGATATCTGAGCCACTCATTTCCATTATGTTATGCTCGATAAACTCTACAGTCACTAAGCTTTCTCTTTTTATACTGTAGAACTGAGACTGCTATTTACAATATATTATACTCAATAAAATACACACATTTGGTTAGTAGAGATGTAAACATTTACTGGTCTGTATCAGTTTGTGTCAGAGGCATGGTAAAGCCTCAGCTGTGGACGGAGAGGTGGCGGCGGGTTGAACCGGCAGGTAAGGTGTGATCGTTCCCCACTTGCATGTTACTACCGACAGCCTACTTATGTGTGCGTTCTCTTTTTTCAGCAGATGCTGTGAGCCAGAGAATGAAGGAACCAGTGGAGCCGACACAACAACTCACCATAAGCTTAAACTTGAACTTGAAAATTAATATTTGTGGAATGTGACTGTCTCTCAAGTCCTCCTTCTCACTCACACACACACACACACACACACACACACACACTCACACACACACACACACACACACCAGGTTCTACATGATTAAAGGACCAATGGAGGGCATAAGCATGAATGGAAATATACCTGCTTCATCTACTGTACTGTACTATATCTATTTTATATACTATACTGTGGTATATTCTTTTATACTTATTTTGTCTTTTAAAACATACTCTACTACACTATGCTATACTCTACCTATTGTATTCTCTATACTATGCTATAATGTACCTTCCTATCCTGTATCATACCATACCATACCATATTTTGAATACAGAGGATGATAGGAAGAAACTAAGTGCAATCCTGTGTTAGTTTTCACCGCCATAAATCAGAGTGCAAATTTGATGATCTGAGAATGTTAAAGGGTTAGCACTTTTGTTTTTTTGGGCAAAAAAACATTTATATTCTCAGATTTTCACCAAATGCAAACTGTGCATTAGAACGATCAAGAATAAGTCAGGCGTGCACTTAGCTTTGTCCTATCACGCTTTAGAACTGAGATCTGAGCCTGTCATTTACAGTATATTACACTCAGTAAAATATTCATATTATCAGTTAATGGCAGATGGGGCACGATAAAACATCAGCATGGCAGTAGGCAGGTTGAACTGGCAGGTAATGCATTGTTCCCATGTGTGTTATTACTGGCATCCTACTGTACTTATGTGTATGTTTTCTTTAAGTGGATGCTGTGAGCCAGACAGAGACGGTGGAGTCACACAATGCACTCACCTTAACCTTAAACTTGCATGTAATCTTAGAAGAACTTTGCAAGCTGTGAATGGCTTAATGTTTTAAATGTTTCTAAATGTTAAAAGACTTAATGTTTTTGGTTTAATTTAATTTTTATTGAGCGGAAGAGAAGCACACTGAAAAGTGCTCATGCAAAAAAAAAAAATCCATGTATAAAATAAAAGGGGCACAAAACTCTGTCAAAGTTGCCTGTCTCCTGTGACTATGTCTTGAGGAAAAAAAAGAGAGCATTTTCCAATTTTCCTCAAATTCACACTATGCTTTAATACAGTCAAGACTAACACAGCGGTGACACTGTAGAACTGAAATCTCAATAAAACACTAAATAAAATATAATGCTTTAGGATGCACAATGTAAACATTTACTGTTCGTTTATTCGTTAAACTACATGTGCAGTGTGTGAGTTTGAATGGAAATATTTTATCTAGTGAATTGTACAGTATTATACTATAGCTATTTAATCTACTATATTACAATATGTTATACTGTACCTATTTTATCTATAATACCTTAATATATCACAGTATATGCTACCTATTTTAATGACTATACTATACTATGCTATACTATACTATACTATTCTGCACTGTACTATGAGCTCCCATACTATCCTATCCTAAGGTGACAGGACAAAAATAAATATACTCATTTCTTAGTCCTGACAACCCTAACACATAGAGAAGTTCTTCACTATAGTAAGAGAGATTAAGACATGAGAGATTTTCACTATAATTGCATTGTCAGTTAGGACGGTCAAGGCTAAAAAATGAACATTCTCAGATTTTGAACAAATAAGTTATTCCCTTCCAGACTAGCACAGGGGTGCACTTAGTTTTGTTCTATCTTACATCAGATCCTAAATTTGAGCCACTCATTTCCGTTATATTACACTCAGTAAAATGTAGAGGTTTGGTACAGTCAAATGTAAACATTTAATGGCCAATATCTGCTAAAATACACTTGTGGTGTACACTATACCTATTTGTGACTACACTGTTTTATACTACACTATCCTGCACCATAATATCCCACACTATACTACACTACACTATACAATACTATGCTATGCCATATCACACCATACAATACTATATTACAGTACAGTACACTATAACCATTTTATTAGCTATATTATTATATTATTAGTAACTGTTATATACTATACTATTCTGCACTGTTCGATGCTCCCCCATACTATCCCACACTACACTATAGTATGCTTTGCTATGCTACCATATATCTCAACTTTAGAAGGTGATAGGACAAAACTAAATGCACTCATGTATTAGTCCTGACCACTCTAATGCGCACTACAAATTTGGTGAAGATCCGAGAACTCCGGGTTTTTCACCCCAGAAATGGGAAGGGGTTTAGCCTTTGTGTTTTTTTGGGCAAAAAATGAACATTCTCAGATTTTGACCAAATTCTCACCATAAGTTATGCCCTTCCAGACTAGCAAAGGGGTGCACTTAGTTTTGTTCTATGTTACATCAGAGCTGAAATTTGAGCCACTCATTTCCATTATATTACACTCAGTAAAATGTAGGGGTTTGATACAGACAAATGTAAACATTTAATGGCCAATATCTGCTAAAATACACTTGTGGTGTACACTATACCTATTTGTGACTACACTGTTTTATACTACACTATCCTGCACCATAATATCCCACACTATACTACACTACACTATACAATACTATGCTATGCCATATCACACCATACAATACTATATTACAGTACAGTACACTATAACCATTTTATTAGCTATATTATTATATTATTAGTAACTGTTATATACTATACTATTCTGCACTGTTCGATGCTCCCCCATACTATCCCACACTACACTATAGTATGCTTTGCTATGCTACCATATATCTCAACTTTAGAAGGTGATAGGACAAAACTAAATGCACTCATGTATTAGTCCTGACCACTCTAATGCGCACTACAAATTTGGTGAAGATCCGAGAACTCCGGGTTTTTCACCCCAGAAATGGGAAGGGGTTAGCCTTTGTGTTTTTTTGGGCAAAAAATGAACATTCTCAGATTTTGACCAAATTCACACCATAAGTTATGCCCTTCCAGACTAGCACAGGGGTGCACTTAGTTTTGAAGATCCAAAACATCAGATTTTTCACCCCAAAAATGGCAAGATTTTGACCAAATTCACACCGTAACTTAGGATGTTCAAGACTACCGCGGGAGTGAACTTAGTTATGTCCTATATTACTTCAGAACTGATATCTGAGCCACTCATTTCCATTATTTTACACTCAGTAAAATCTACAGGTTTGGTACAGACAAATGTAAACATTTACTGGTTGATATCCGTTAAAGTACATGTGTTTGAATGAAATATACCTATTCATTCTAGTGCACTGTACTGGGCTATATGCTAGCTGTTTAATCTACTATAGTACAATATGCCTACTTTATCCACTTATGCTATAATACATTACACTATACAGATTTTTGACTATACTATTTTATAATACACTATACTGTACTGTAATATCCCACACTATTCTATGCTGTAGTACAACACACTATATTACACTATACTATACCTTACTATGCTATTGTACTAGTACTATGCTATAGTATGCTGTACTATACTATACTGCGCTACACTACACTATACTACACTGTACTACTCTATGCTATACTGTTGAATACTATACTACACTGCCATGCACTATACCCATTTTATTGACTATAGTATAGTATATAAAATAGTAAACTGTAGTAAATAACATAACCGAGGTAATATTTTATTTTATACTGCTTCTTTAAAAATATATAGAGTAAAAGCATAGCAAGAAGAAAGATTATAGAACTATTTTGTTTTGCATTAATATTCTGGTGAAATTAGCTGGCGTGTGTGTGCCATCTCCTCTCCATCTCAAACGAACACAAATTATTCATGGCTATCGATTCGCAGATGTGTTCAGCGCTCTTTAAACCGGAGACCAAAAGTTTCCTCTGAACAGACTGAAGATCACACAGAATACAATATAAAGGCTCTCAAAGGGGAGGGGGGTGTCTAACAGAGTGTGTGTATGTGGTATAAATTAGTCATCGACAGAGTGTGTTTGGCTTTCAGAGTGATGTCTGATGTGCGTGTGTGTGTCTGGCTGGAGGTCACAAATTGACTGGCAGACTTTCTCTAAGTTTCTACAAACACACAGATTAGCTGGTGTGCTATTTCAGCAATTACAGTAGTCAGCCTATTTATTAGTGTGTTTACATGTTATACGTGTTAAAGGTGTTATTCTAACATTCACTGAACGGTTATCTGAAAATACATCATAGCTTGTTGCTAACACAACACAACTTAGCTTCAAGTTCCTTATAACGTGAATGGTAAGGAAACTTTGCTGTCATGTTGTTTAGTAAGAATCAAGTATAAAGTAGTTAGCATTCATAGCTAGCATTAGTTAGCATTCTCCTACCCTAAAATGTTCTATGAAGAACATCTTTATGAAGGTAGAGCTCTTTCTCATCCACAGAAGCCGTAGACATTCTGTACTACAAATCATACAGCAAAGTGCCTAATGAGTACAAAATAAATCACCTGGGGGCTTGCCGTTATAGGAAACTAATCAATGATGGGGTGGTGTGATGAAGTGCAGTTACTGTTAACAACCCAAAGTTGTTTATTTTCCTATAACAGCACATCCATGAGTGTTTTAATCCTCCCTTATGCAACAGTTAGATGCGGTCCACTAACTTGATTGGTCGAGCAGCGTTCCACGAGTGCTGATATTTCGTGTAAAAGTCACTGGGACGTTTCTCTGTGTGTATCACTCCTCTCATCTGTGTCCTGCACGTAAAATTCCACTTCCTAGTTTGAAACGATTACTACGGTAGTGTTAGCAACATCAGCAACAGACATGGCAAATTATACTTTTCAGGAACATAGATTTTGACTTAAAATCTGAAAACTTGTCAAAAGATGATGAGAAGGAAGAAGGGATTTTCACCGGTAGCACCTTTAATGAATGAACTAATCAATATGAGCTAGCCAATATGCTATAAAGTGAGTGTGGCTTCTTTGGGATCTATTTCCACTCATGGAGCAAAAATAAAGAAAACATTTGTTCATAATGTGTCTAAAATGTCACTTGATATGAATTTCTTGTTTATAGAACCGTTATATAAAAACAATATCACACTCAAGGTCATGCTGTTGTACTGAAAATCAGCATGGCTGTGATTAGCTACAGCACTCGGCCTCCGGCCCTGTGCCTACGATTGAATCACAGCACGACCTTGACTGTGATATTGCTTAAATTTGCAAGTGCTAACTACATAGTGTTAGTTAATAGTGTTTACATATTAATTAACAATATGTCCTACTTTTAACCAATTCTTGTTATCACTATAAACAGTTGCTACCTCACCAGCCTCTTGTTTTCTCTCTTGAATGAATGAAATAAGACAAAACACACACACACACACACACACACACACACACACACACACACACACACACACACACACACACACACACAGCTTGTCATATTACTGAGAAACTGGAAAACGCAAACTCATCTGTCCTGAAGACTGTCAGTAAACTTAAAGTTACAGCTTTACCTCTGACTGTTACAAAGCGCTCACACTGGAGAATCCTTCAACAAATATCTTCCCACAGAAAACTTTACCATAACAATTAGTTTATGTGGAGTGTCCACCATTTCTGTCCCTGTGTAAGTTGTTACTAGAAATGATAACCTATTAGAATGTGATTTGCCACTTATTTGCCTTGCGGTTGGAACTGCTGTCGGAGTTGCTGTTATAGAAAATTACTCAACATCTTCTGACCAATCAGTTTCGAGAACCCTAAAACGCTGTCGTTTAAACCTTTACAATGCCTTGTCAGGTGACTAACTAACACTAACTAGAGAGCCTGCTAGTAAGCTTAAGCAACTGGTTGTTTAGACATGTTATAAGCACATCAAGTAAAAATGAAAGACATTAAGAAGGCAAGACAGAATTAAAGAGAAAGAAAGAGCGGCATGAGATGCATGAGGAGGCTGAGAGGTATGTGGAGTTCATCTGGCACAGACCACCATCATTATCTTTGAGGTCAAAGATCACGGTGGCACCAGTTTAACTTTGTGAGATCTCCACCCGAAACTCAGCCCTGCAATCATCTCCCATGTGCACAAAGAGTACCAAGCATGTGTGTGTGTGTGTGTGTGTGTGTGTGTGTTCCCTGTAGAAGAAAGGAGCGCTTCTCTCGGCTTCCTCTGCTGATTATTGTCAGTCGTAGTACAATACATACATACATACATACATACATACATACATACATACCTACATACATACACTCACACACACACACACAGGTATGCATTGTACCTGGACGTGTTCTCCAGGATTCCTTTGACTTCGTTCATCTGGTCTTGACCAAAGTAAACAACTGTGAGGTGAATTCGTCCATCTTGCTTTATACACACCTCCCTGAGACAGAGACACACACACACACACACGCACACACACACAAATTAAATTTTACCTGTCACATCCAACTGAGGGATTGTAAGAAATAAAATACTCAGGATATAATTACCTGTACCTATAATTATAACTTGATCATTTTGCTTTAACAGCATGTCAAATAGTCTTTAAAGAAAGTGCATATAACATGTATGTAATAAAGGAATATATATTATAGAAATGTATTCAATAATACAGTTTGTGTGCAATTTTATCTCTGTGGGTAGGTAGATACTATTACATTACGTGTAGTTCTGAAGGCAGAAACCACACACACACACACACACACACACACACACACACACACACACACACAAACAGTGGTGTGAAATTCCAGCAGTTGGACACAGACACATTCTGATAGTCAGACGCCAAATATTCCAGGTTTGTGCTGACTTTGCATTTTCTTTTCTTTTTATCTTTCTACTCATGTGAAAAATGGCAACAACTCAGGCAACTCAACTCTGGAGATGCTGAAGCAATCAGCAGTCAGATCTCCTTCAGACCTGAACACTCAGAGGGAAGTGCTATCTACCCTCTTCCACATACAAGAGGGCTCACAGATGCCCAAAGCTGGCTGCAGTTTCTCTACTCGACAGGAGAGATTGTAACGGCATCCCTCTTACTCAGACTTACTCAGACAGCACGGCGCACTCAGACTCCCGGCCACAGATGGCTGTCTGCTCAGGGTCAATCCGTCATCCGGGTTGAACTCATGATCTCCTGACGATAGCGGGACGCTTTTCTGTGGTTACTGAGGCTGAGCTTTAAATGCAGGCGTAGCATTAATTCCCTGCATTAATAATTGTCAGTGATGGTCCTAAGAAGGATTGTCAGACAAACATCCCTCCAACGATTTTTTTTTTTTTAGATTTATTAATGTTTCCAAAAACTTTTATTTACACCCCTTAGGGTTGAGGGTCTTGCACAAAGACACAACAGTGGTAGCTGAGAGGTGCCGGGTGTTGAAACTTTCGGATAAGTACTCCAAAGTCTTAACCACTAAGCCTTTACTGCCACTACACATAAAAAACGACTCTTTCCCTTCTCTTCCTCTCTGTTTTCTTGCTTCTCTAGACTCTAAAATATGCATGATGTGTGAGTTTAGCTGTTAGTGTTACTAAGACTCAAGAGCATGTTTTGCGTACTTAAACTATAAAGTCAAACATTTCTTATGTTGTTTTTTCTCACTGTACTGTGTCAGTTCTACCTGAAGCTACTGGAAAACAATTTTGCTCATAGAAATAAAATTTAACAGGTTGAATGGCAATATAGAGAACAACAAAAATAGGTAATTACAGGCTAAGTAGCGGTGAAATAAGGCATAAGAATAAGAGTAATTTAATAGAATAATAATAGAAGTAAGTGTAAGTAAGAAGTAAGTAATTACTTGGTAATTTACAAATATTTTACAAATGGGGAATGAAACTATGATATTGAATTCATTGTGTTCCTAAACACAATTATAGGTTAATTAAAATAACTCAAGAGAATGATGGTAGAAATAAGTGGTTATTACCAGGTAATTCACAAACAGTTCACAAATAAGGGACATAACTAAGATTTTGAAATCATTGTAATTCAAAGCATCTTTATAGGTCACTTAAAATTACTTACAAGGGACAACCAGGTAACAACATGGCCATCTGCTTTCATTTCATAGCTTAATTAGGACATCTGCGGTCTAGAAATAGCCTACTTCAGTGAACAAACAGGTTTTTCGTGGTATGCTAGACTATCAGGGAAAAACATGTGCTAAATAGGACAAACACTGTTCCTTGCACGTCCATCTGCAGAAAAGGCAAGCTCCGCTCCTGGTTACAGGATATGTAACTGTTAAGCACGGTGGGAAGAAAAATAAATACAGGGTATGAGTGTAGAAGTAAGTGTTACGAATATTTTCACAAACAAGGAATGTATAAGTACGATGTCAAATCAATTGTAGTTTACATCTAAATGTGATCAAAGGTTACTTAAAATAACTTAATTCAAAATTGCAGATATGGTCCTTATTTGTAAAATGTTTATAAATTACCCAATAGATACAACGTACTTCTATAATCATACCCTTTACTTATTTTTTCTTATTTAACAGATACTTAGACTGTAATTAGCAGGCTGTAATTTAAAGAGTTCCCAACAACAAAAAAAATCATCCCATAGTGAATGTACAAGAAGGTGCATCTTTTGCAAAGTGACGGTAACAAATCATGTCATTAATAATTAGACTGTGGTCTCCGGCGAGCTCACCGATGGGTTGAAATACAGCCAAAAATTCAATTTATTTATATCCAAATGTAGCGTGCGACCTTTAAATGGGAAGAAATGCATAATTAAAGAGAATGCAGTACTGAGTCTAAGAGACTTTAAACGGTTGCCGATTACAGTATCCATCAGATAATGTATAAAAGAGCCCTCCTTATCCTGTGTGCACTCTTTAGCGACCTACATTCCTTTTCATAATCTCATAAAGCCATTGGCGTCTGAGACAGTCCTGCTATTATATTACTGTTGCTATTCCTTTAATGATGCTATTAGCCAAAGTTGCTATTAGCCATGAATGATTTTATCCCAGTTCTGAAACCAGTTTTCAAATCATTTATATGTCAAAATGTTCATTTCCCAGTGTCGCTATTAGCTTGCTAGCTACTTAGCACTTCTGTAATTTGGAAAAACCTAGAAAGTCGAAATTTTGTCAGAATTTATCTTGTCCCAGATTTGGATAGTCCTTACTAGTTTTTACTCCTTCATATTTCAGTACTAAAATGATGAAATTCCATTCCTGGTAGCAGTTTTTCATCAGGAAGAACTAGCTTTTTAACTCGCTTAATCCCATTACCAAACAGTTTTCCTCAGATTTCTCCATTGCACTTGCTAGGTTCTTCCAGATTACAGAAGACTTCTTGTAGTTAATTTTCTTTATATTACATAGAAGGGAATTCATCTGAGATGCTTTAAAATTATTAAGGTGGAAATAAAACAAAAAAAAATCTCAGATGGTTTCCATCATGTAATGGAAATTGGCTTAATGGTTTCCATCAGATTCCTGACAATTTCCATTATATATCTTCTTCCATGGGTGGATGATTACTATCAGAATAAAATATATAAAAGTCATCAGGAACCATTAGGAACAACATATTCCATGAAGTAAGGAACAAAAAACAACATGGCATGCTGTTAGAGGAAAATAATCCAAAACAGGGTTGTGTGATGATTTTTTTAATTTATTTTTTATTAGCCTTTGATCATATAACTCGTCGACCATACAAGACCCTGGTAATGAGCTGTTACTATAGAAACGATAACATAGTTGTAGAATGAGTGCACTGATACAAACCTATCATCTGAATTACAGCTGGAACTATTATCTGAACTGCTGTTATAGAAAATTTATCAACATTACAGACCACCAGAAACAAAGAAAAAACCACTAGAAATCTCTACTGGTTTCTAAGTACTTTTATCAGGAATTATTAAAGCTAAATGATGTGGATAGATTGTGACATGCACCCAATTCGTGAAGCGTTAATGTTATACAATTAAAAAATGGCCTCCATTAATATGACTTGAATTATTTATATTTGGTGGATATATCATCCAGACGGTCTGAGGCCGCTCATGATGCTCACAGGGCTTAATAAAACATTTGGTGGCTTGTTAGAGGGCTGAGACGTGAGAGTTGAAAACAAAAGCAGTTCCAGAGAGTACCCGTGATCATTCTGGCCATTTTTTCCCCTGGCTAACGTTCATTGCTGTTATATTGCGTTATGTTAAAGTCTTAATATATGAACATCAAATAAGATTTTATGTTCAACCAAATTCCTCTTTGGAGAAAATATCATTCATCATCCTACACTCAACACCTAATCTACACTCTCCACTTACACTCAACACCTAATCTACACTCTCCACTTACACTCAACACCTAATCTACACTCTCCACT
>JAQQZR010000009.1:17598454-17632469 GCA_030068235.1 Notoglanidium macrostoma
AAAAAAATTTAAGCTTTGTGTGTGTGTTGTGTGTGCATATATGCACAGTATGTGTGTGTGTGTGTGTATATATATACACACACACAGCTTAAATTTTTTTCTGTTTATGATTATTACGTATAATTATGTATACTTTTTTACTTCGTTTGACAGATATTTATATATAACATACATATATTAAAATTATAATTTCTATTATGTGTGATAAATATTTTTATATATGTGTGATATATATAAAAACTATTTTTACATCTTTATATTTACATATGTTTGTGTAATTATCTTTAAAACATCCAATCTATTATTTAATTATTTAAATATTTAACACATTTAAGCATAGTAAAATTCAGAAAGTAATTTTTTAAAATTATTTAATTAATTCCCATACATAATTTTTTTTTATGTTTTTATTTTAAAAAACATTTTTGTGGCAGATATATATTAATTCTGCCAGCATTATTTGATTATTATTAAAATGCATTATTGCTGCTTTGAATATTAATTAATGCATGTTTGCCATTGCTTACTTATTTAAGATTCATCCATGAGCGAATGATTTCAGTTTTGACGCAAAAACATTATTTGGCACATGCACTGTTAATCATTTCTTTCTGTATACATGTATAGTATTTTCTAGTACTTGTTGGACAGTAGTCAATAAAATGGAGGATTTATGATTGCTCACCTTCAGCACCACCTGGTTGCAGATCAGACCATTAAACACGGGTTTGTATTCAGAAACAGCAGCATCCGTCTGCACCAGTGTGTGTGTGCCCTCTAGAGACTGCAGTGTAATGGTGTCCACTGCTATAGACACAAGCTGACATACGCACACACACACACAAACATCAGTCACTAATCCTGTCATGCTCATGTCATTACGCTACACCAGTATAGCAATGCTAGAAAAATAAAAATACCTCAATGCTAGATGTATTTTAGATTTTCTCATCATTGTCACAGCATTAGGCTACTATAGGCCTTCTAACACGTACAGCACTATAAATCCTTAATTTCCAAAGCATGGCTAAAACAAAAAAAAAGTGAGTATAATATAATACATTTGTATTCTTACATCAGCACCACTGTCCTTCCCCTACAAAGAAAACAGAAAAGAAAAATGTCTCAGCTAATGATTTAAGAGATAATAGTTAGGCATGTGCAGTTTTCATATTATCATAGTTGCCCAGCAATACTAAAATCTATATCCATCCATCTATGTTATTTAAATGGTTTGTATGACGCTCAGAATTATGGGATTGCCTGCTCCAAGGTCAGTCACAGTACAAAACTGAAAAGAAGCTGCATAGCTCTGGACTTACTGAAAAAACACGGAAACTGGCGTACGCCGTAAGGCTCAGCGCAGCTAACGTGGTGCAGTCTTGTGCCAAAGCGAAGCTCCTCACACATCTGCTCGTCTGATCCTTCAGAAAAGCTGCAGAGAAACAGAAAAAAGGCAATCACTGACAGAAGGTGTCAAAAATAATAAAAAGGATTTACTCCTAATCTCTGCCGAGTACGTAAGTAATATATATAGTGGGTGAGATGGATGGAGGAATTAATATAACACAACACACATGCAAGTGATTGTAAGAAAAACTATACAGCTATACAAAAGATGAGATAAAACAATAATCGCAGTAGTACAGTGATTTGTTTTATTTGTACTGAACACCTAAAAGGCCATGGATTCACATTTTTATTTTGAACAGCTGCTCTAGAGCTCAGGAAATTATATTATCCCAATATCTCTGGAAAAGAGGAAGTGTTATCATGTAATAATGGCATAATAAAAAATTTTGATACCTGGAAAATATCCCGATTTGTACTTGTGGATTCAGTACGTAAGGTCTGCGTGACCGATGAGGATGTGTTGTTTTACCTGCAGGGTTTGTGTCTAAGCAGTTCGCTGTGCCAGCAGATGCTGGAAGCCTGAAGAAACCTCGCTGCTGGGTATCATCCATCGTCTGAATGAGATCTCCATACTGAAGACAAACACAGCAGGCATGAAGAACCTTAATCACATCTATCTACTTGATGTTTACAAATGTGCATTTATCATTCACATGAAAAAATGTGACCATTAGTGACCTAAATATTTGTATTCAGGTACTTGGAAGTACACTATGGGCACCCGATGGACACCGTACGCTCTAATACACGCTTGGAAAGAGAGGAGTAAGAAAGGGGAGTTCAGGTGGTTGAATACTACATATTGGACCTTTAATGTGGGAAATCACTATATCGCCAAACTTCATCCATTGATACACTTATCACTATAAACCTGACCATCATGCTGAAATGCAATTCTTCCCCAAACTGTTGAAAAAACCCCCCAAAAAAACCATCGTGCACACAGTTGTATACAATATCTTTGTACACTGTAGCATTAACATTTTCTTTCACTGGAACTAAGAGGCTCAAACTGGTTCCAGCATGACGATGCCCCGTGCACAAAGCCAGCTCCATGAACACATGGTGTGTTAAGGTTAGAGTGGACGAACCCGAGTGTCCTGTACAGAGCCCTGACCTCAACCCCACTGAACACCTTTGTATGAATATTAGTGCCTGATCTCTGAACTGAAAGGACACAAATCCCCAAAGCCACACCCTAAAATCTAGTGGAAAGACTCTGCATATAATTTAAACGTTAAAATTGCAAGTATTGCAAGTTCTCCCAGGCATCGACGGCTGCATGAGTATATCTTTTTTTTATTTTTGCATTTTGCTTATGTTAGAGGTCAGAGTGGAAGAATGAAAGATAAAAGGATAGAGGAATGAAAAGAGAGCAGAACAGGAGACAAATAGCCTAACAGACCTGGCTAAACTTCTCATTCCCAGCTAATGCTTTGATGCAATAACTCTTAGTATGACGGCTATCTAGTAAAAAACATACTAGATCTCGGCATACCCAGGCCTCCTGCTAAGTTTGTTACAGACCTGAGGGAGTCAGCGGTACTGAAAACAGTCACATGAGAGAAACAGTGAGGCAATGTACAACTTTACCACATATCCTGGAGAGTTTCCCTGAGCAGGAGACTGTAGTACACGGCTGTCTCCACTAGAGGCTCTGAAGAAGAATCCCACAAAGCGATCAAACAGACTGTCGAAATTGTTCTCGGTGGGAATCGTCGGGTTGACAAAAGACATGCCCTGTTCATCTTAGAGCAAAACGGAAAGATACAAGTGACTGTGACAAATGTGTTTCACGGAAGATGAGAGTGAAGATTTCAGATGCTAAAATGAAACAGTTGGAAAAAGCCATGTGCTGATATTTTCGAAGCATCATAATTGCTGGCCCCTTTTTAAAAAAAAATAAAAATGACTATATTTTATCAGAATGACAGTTCTAACGATGAGAAACGAGCTGCAGTGGCAATATTTGGTATCGTCTATGATATGTTTAATATCGAATTGGCACAATTGTGTTTGTGTAACGCAGTGTCGTGTTGCACGTACAGTTAGCAGACTGTATGCAGAAGACATCAGGGTTGGTCTCTCGCTGGACAGACGTCATCACCTGGGACAAACCCTCTGGCGTTTCAGTGAGTGTGTACAGGGCTGCATCCTGGCTGCACAGCTGAGCGTCCCCGCTGACAAAACACACAAGCAGGAGCAGTGGTATGCGGTACAATCTTTTAATTTGAGCGTTGTATGTAGGGGCTGGAGTCATGGCAAAACTACTGCTCACACCACTTTATCTACTGCAATAGCTGACATTAAGAAAGTAATTTACATCTCTACTAATTGTTGCTTGATTTATTTAGTTGTTTTGAAATCACAACATTTTGATAAACAGCTGACCTCAGGTCAGTAGGAACAGTATTCACATGTAGGACTTCATAGTGGCTGTTGTGGATCTTAATTCTGTTTAATTTATGATCGTTTCTGTGGATTTTCGTTAGATCAGTGGGTATAAAAGATGCATTCCACATGAATTCTAAGCCAGGATGGACAATATGACACAAAAATCATATCACAACGCTCGAAGACTTTTGCATCATATACAATTTGTATAGCAATGTACAGTCATGCTAACAAGCCCTAAGCAAAACAACAGCATTGCATGTAGGAACTGTGAAAAAAAAATCAATTAACACTGAAAAGGACAAACATGACAATGGATTTGCAATTAAAATGAACATTTTACATTTTTTTTTACGAAATCAGCTGCTCCCTGAATTTATAATTATTTTGTTTGACTTTTAACCTGCTAAAGTTATATCACAATATCACTTTCATCTCATCATATTTGCCCAAGCTTATTTCTGATTTTTAAAAGAATATGTCTATAATTTTTCTACCAAAAAAAAAGGTAAAACTATTTTGTAGCTTTTCTGAAATACACACAACGCATATCAGAATATCTACAGTTGATAATGACAGAAGAGCAATATTGCCACACATTGAAGGCTATGTTAAAGAAAAGAAAAAACAGTTTTAAGTTTATTTCAGATTTCTATCATTATTATCATCTAAGGAGCAAGCCAAAGTGAACAAGCGCGTGACGTTTGTTGATCAAATAAAGGCTACATTATCCAATTGCCAGGTCTGATATGGTTTCATTCACACTACATCAATTAAAGTTAACCGTAGAAACAAAAACATGCTAAGGGCTGTGTAGGTGAAGGCATGACTGGGATCATACTTACAAATCTCTTGTACTCTTTGATTAACCCGATCTCATTCATACAATCTAAGTACTGCATATACTTGCACTACAAAATGTATGTCAGACAGTGGAGGCAAACAGGAAGATATACAAACCTTAAACATCATATGGAAAGCCTGCAGCATGAAGTTGTTTCAGCTTGTTCATTTAAAATACATATCAGCCTAAAAATCCACCCTAATAACCATGTGTGTGTGTGTGTGTGTGTGTGTGTGTGTGTGTGTGTGTGTGTGTGTGTGTGTGTGTGTGTGGAGAAGCTTACACAACTTTCTGCACTGAGCACTGTGTGAAGAGGGCCAGCTCCTGAGTGCAGTCCAGGTCACAGCAGCAGTTTGTATCACAGCGCTCTCTCTGTACGTTGCACGGACACACAGCAGACACTGGAGCAAAAACACGCACACGTGCACACACGTGAACACCAAATATTTACCATTTTTCATTTTTATATCACTGGCTTGATCAGTCTATGATATTATGACAATACTGCAAAAGAAATATTTATCTGTAGTGTAATGTGAAAGTCCAGCTGTTCAGATCAATCACTGTTCAGATATTCAGTTTAAATTGCATCACTACTCATAAACTGTAGCGTTAAAAACGTCAAAAACTCAGTAGTAGTTTGGTTATTTTATTGCACGTCTGTACACATGTCAACCAGTGCGTTAATTAAAAATAAGCAACTTTGATTGAAGCTTTAGGCTCCGCCCACTAGCCAAAATTAAGCTGTCAAATTACTGCAAAGCTTGTTTTCTTTTATAAATATGAAGTTATGCATCATTATGATATACAGTTTCAGTTCTTATATTTGGATGGTTAACGGATTAATCTTGGGAGTTTAACACCCACCAAACACCCTGTAACATGCACAATGAATTTCTAGAGCCTTACTGTGGGTTTTTTCAGCCAGTTAGCACACTTGTGCTGAGATCATGGCTTAAACCAATACTTTTGTACAAGTAAGTAAGAAAAGAAAAAACCCTGCCTATTGCACCTTTAATGTTATACCTTCAGTGACAGGCTGAGGTAGTGACCCTGAGAGGGGTAAAGGCAGTGAGGAAATGCCCCTGCCCTCTGTTTTAAGGTTTGCTGTAGCTACCATGCTTGTTTCAGCGCCTCCTGTTGTAAATGAGGGTGTTTCCGTTGATTGTAAATCTGCTGGTGTAAAAGTGGGTGTCTCCATTGTTTGGAATTCAGTTGTAGTAAAGGCTGATGTTGCAGTCCGGACTCCTGCATCGTCAGGCACTGAAACGTTAGCGCTTTGCTCTGTTGATGTCGGTAACTGAGGCGGTGAAGTAGCATTTTCTTGACTCTCGGTCAAATTAAGAGCTTTATCAAAAACAAACGTCTCCTTTGATACGATGTGCGTGACGTTGACTTGGTCCGAGCTTGCGTTATTAACGCAAATAGTATTTCCAAAATACGTTAATATAAACATCCACAACAGCGCCGCCATGCTTAGTAACCGGTGCGCGGTGACGCTCGTATCCAGGAAGTGAGCGCGGTAGCAGGAATTCTGGGTAATATTCAAGGCCGCATCCCAAATCGCTCTCTTAACTATGACAGAGGATTCCTCAAAGCTTTCTAGCTCTGAGGACCTCTTTAACTGTCAAATAAATCCCACAGAACGCCTTGATACATATTTCATTTATGAACATAATCTAAGTATTAAAATATTAGAAGAAAGCCTTTATTTAGAAGAAAGAAATGCTCATTATTCGAATATGCACACTGATAATCTGAATATTTATTGTTTACCTTCTGGTTATGCTGTGATAGCTAGTCCTGCTTGAAAATCCTGTTAATCTACATGCTCTTATCAGTACAGGATTAGATCATACTTAATACTCTGCGTTCTCTCTCTGTATTGTAAAAGAGTAATGATTTATAGTCACACTATCTGGTGCCACCCAGATAAGAATGGGCTCCATTTTGAGTCGGGTTCCTCTCAAGGTTTCTTCCTCATGTGCTCTCAGGGGTTTTTCTTTCTTGCTACCATCATGTCTGGCTTGATCATTAGGGATCAGTTTAAATCTATATCTATATACGGATTTCTGTAAAGCTGCTTTGAGACAATGTCCCTCGTTAAAAGTGCAATATAAATAAAATTGAATTGAAATGAAGTTGTTGAAACTACAAAGCTTTTTATTCCACTGACAGAACATGTTAGGGTCCAAGTTGATTTTTTTAAAGGCCTGTTTTTGAGCCTGTGAGGTTTGGATTAATGATTAGTGAAACTGACTAATAGCTATAATAACTCCATAATAAATATAATAACTTTAATAAAGGTGGGTTGTCATTTCTAGCACTCTTAAAGAAGCAACAGACCACCTAGCTATGGTTCAGGCCGATCTACATAGGTTAGAAGCTTTAGATATACACTATATAGCCAAAGGTTTGTGGACACCTTACCATAAATCCTGCTCTTTCCACAAACTGTTGCCACAAATGTGGAAGAACAAAATTGTACAAAATGTCTTTGCATTACAATTTCCCTTCACTGGAACTAAGAGCCCCAAACCTGATCCAGCATGACAGTGCTCCTGTGCACAGTGGGAGCTCCATGAATACATGCTTTTCCAAGGTTGAAGTAGAAGAACTCGAGTGTCCTACACAGAGCCCTGACCTCAACCCACTGAACACCTTTGGGATAAACTGGAACATCGGCTGCACCCCAGACCGCCTCACCCAACATCAGTGTCTGATCTCACTAATGCTCTTGTAGCTGAATGAACTTAAATCCCCACAGCCACGCTCCAAAATCTATTGGAAAGCCATCCCAGAAGAGCTTATTATAACAGCAAAAGGGAATAAATCTGGAATGGGATATTCAACAAGCACATATACATGTGATGGTCAAGGTGTCTGCATACTTTTGGCCATATAGTATAGAAATGAACATTTTGTAAATAAATTACATATAATAATATATATAGATTCATGAACAAGTGAGACTTGAGACAGGTTCCTATATGATTTCCGAAAAGCTGCTCTTAATCATTTGTCAAAATTGAAGTGTGTAGATATAAAATATTAACATAATATGACTATGGATAAGACCAATGCTGTAATTCCATGAGAGTATTAGATGTAAAATCTGTA
Organism: Notoglanidium macrostoma; assembly: GCA_030068235.1. Lineage (NCBI taxonomy): Eukaryota > Metazoa > Chordata > Actinopteri > Siluriformes > Auchenoglanididae > Notoglanidium > Notoglanidium macrostoma. The sequence continues at coordinate 17,606,226 of JAQQZR010000009.1, forward strand.
ATCAGATTTCTAATTATTTTTTTTCACTGATTAGACCCGTACTATATTAAGATAATCTGTATGAGATCATTTTCTGAATGATTACATCACTACGCTGTGATAATACCGTATATTTGGTGTTAAACTGATCTCATGTACAGTCACAATGTAGAGTGTTTGCTCTAAGATGCTGTATTTAATCATTTTATGTGAGTGAATAAACACGATCCAAAGCAGAGACGTATAGACACGTATTTTAAATGTGCACACTTTTTGAAGTACATATCAGACTCATAAAAAAGATCAGAAATCAAACACGTATCAAAAAGCAGACGTGAGCTGATATTCATCTTTTGTTCCTTATCACACCATTGGAGGTTTATATAGGCTTAAGCTTGGTGTAGAAATCATCTAAAGAAAAAAAAATCTGCTCTGGACCCTGAAAGCTGTTTCTTTCTTTCTTTTTTTACTTTTATGAAATCTTGAGATTTTTTTTACAAAGTTTCGTCCGTGACTTCAGTCAAAACTCAGCTCCAGCATCTGAACAAAGCAAGAACTTTATCAACACTTTATCAACTCAGACTGGCTTTGTGGTTTTGGCAAAACTCAAACACATTAAATGCTTTTCGAAGGTGTTTCAGGGTGTAGTTCCTGTTTTTGACCAAGCGTATATATTGAGCTGAGCAGAGAGCAGTGCAGAACTTCTCCAAACTTAAGCGCAGACTGAAGTGACTCATGGCTTTCCCCAGGATCCTGCTGCTCTTATTCCTTCCACTTCTCGCCATTGGTAAGTAAGAGTTGCTAAAATATTTATTTTTCATTTTAGACTGTTGGGGAAAAACATGAGACAAAGTTATATCTAGTCTCAGAGAAGATATATAAGCAAAACTATGTCAATATATCTATGCACATATTTGAATAAACATGTAGGCCTATAATAAGTGGTGTAGATTTACAACATAAGCCACCAAAGCTGTAAAAATATTACCTTTTAGATCACAATTGAATAAAGTACTTATTATTTGGACTCCAAGACCATTACAATATAGTTTTTACTGTCTAGCAGGTTTGAAGTGACGATGTGATGTGTATAATTTCTGCATTAGTTATCACTTATTTTCTTTGAACATCTAATACATGAACATTAACATCCAATCCAGCCATTATTCTAAAATTGAAATTATAGTACACTGAAAGTTATGTTTCTCAGACAGAAAAGCATTCTACGCTAGGTGATGTTCTTACGTTATTAAATCTAAAGTTTTTGATCAGTGAGTTATTGTATCAGTGTTGTTTTACTGAATTACAAATGATTAAAAGAACAAAACCAGCACATAATGCAAAAAAAATAAATTCACATTATTTGCCAACATGTTTACTCGTATTATTAATTTCATCACATGATGTAATTACATTCATTGATATTTTAAATATAATAATAAATAACGTTATAATAAACACACTATTAGTAGTTCCTCGCTTTCAGACATCTACATTAAGATTTATGTTGGGTTTTTTGGACTTTACAGACCTTTCTAATGATGAAGGAGATGCGTATAGTAAATTATTTGTGACTTTTCTTTCTTAAAAAAACCCCACCCAAAATAGTGTGACAGGGAATGGACTTTTATGTCAAACATTCATGTCTTATCTTTTGGCACCACTTTGACGTTCTGAACAACACCACAGAGTTCATTCATTCATCATAAGCCACTGCATTATCCTAGTAGAGTGAATCCCTGATTCGACCCCAGTGAATCACAGGGCACTATTCATACACTTATTCACACCTAGGGGCAATCTAGCATAGCCAGTCTGCCTGCTAGCGTGTTTTTAGACAGTGGGGAGAAATTGGAGAACCACACAAACTCTTATACATGCAAACCTCCACAGAGAGCATTCCAAGCTCAAGATCAAACCATACAACCTGGAGCTGTGAGGTAGCAACACTATCCACACCATTGTTCAACCTCATACCACAGAGGTGTGTGTGTGACAAATCAGCTATTTAAAGATTGAAACTTCATTTGATTTATTTTTGTTTACAGCCAAAGCGAGGATGCTCAGTCCAGAAACAGTGCAGGTGGATTTAAACAACACTAATGATGTTAAGGTGAGGCAGCGTTACACAATAACTCACACACTGCAGACATTCATGAACACCGAATACAACATTCTGTAGGTTTTATGAAGGTAAAACATAGCGAAAAATGTTCTAGCACTTTCCTGGGAAAAAAAACTTGTTGCTGTTCCAAATGATGCTCTTTGAGCCGAGACTGATAATGGATAATGTAGGTGTGCCATTAGCAAAATTTTAAACTGGTATCTATTACTGTAAAGGACTAGAGGTCCTGACCTCCAACAAGGAAAAAACAAAAAAAACGCTCCCTCATCTTAAAATTCCTACTCAGGGACTCGATATGGTCTCCTCAACTCCGAGTTTAGCAAGTGACGTCTAATCGACATGGCTGCTCACAGCATCAACAGTTAGCAAAGTAACACTTCTTACATTTAAGTGAGTGCGTTATGCTGTATATACAAATAATTGGACAAGTAAATCATTTAACATGCAGACATATTCCATTGTTAAATCTATAACATTCTAAAACAGTTCAGTGTTTTGAGATGGTAAATATACATCACTCATGACAGTTACATGACTAAATTATTGCTAACTAAAGACCAACATGGAAGTCCGTGTTTTTTTCTTGAATGCACGGAGGTGAAAATGAGCTCTGACTTCCCAAACTATAACAAACGCAGCATATAACCATCCCTTATTGAGGTATATTAGCCATGTAGCACCAAAAGTACAAACTGAAGAAGCTATTTTCAGACATGAAACAAGACCACATTGAAGGAAAGAGAAACATTTTACTATAACACATTATCAGTGGCAGTTCTTCATTAGAGCTAGGATTAAGAATAGGCTTCATTTAATTTCAGCCTAATTTTGCAAAGAAAAACCCCACTTGTTAACCCTGATCCTGGTGTGATTGCAGTAATGTTTATCCAAACCCTGAGATCTGCCCTTGTTTGTGTTAAGTAAGGGTTTTATTTTTTTAACACTGTTGAGAGTTTCAGGTCCTCCAGCTTCTCACAGCTGCACCTAAAATACACCAACCATAACAAATTCATCAAGATGTAGACTAATCTCACTTCTGCTTCAGCTTTTTAGACTCTAAACTTATTCATAGATTTTGAAAAAAAAACAAACATCTATAATAATCTATAATAATGCTGTAAGAGGTTTACACTCGTTTCGACGATGGTATTTATCACACGTGCATGAAGCACGTGCACATGCATTAGTGCATGAAGTGCTCTTATACATGATTACATTAATTTGTAAAATAATGCAAAAATCATGGACCTAATATGCTTAATAATTTCTTCGATCACCATGACCGGTATGATGATCCGTTTTAGGATGATGAAGCCTGCCAAGACTGTATCCATATCGTACAGATCCTGAAACACTTGCTATTGGATGAAGAGTTCCAGGTAAGAACATATTTTTATTGTCAGAACCAATATTTGAAAGTTTATAATATTTATTTATTTCAAGGGCGAAACAAATCTGTATTCAAACGTTTAAGAGCCCATGATATATGTTTAGGGGTTGACTCTGTTCAGTGAGTCAGATCATTTGATTCACTGCCTTTTTTTAAAGCAATATTATGAGCATTGTTTGTTCTTCTTTGCCTAACTGTGGTTTATTGTTTTAGGAATCTTATACTACCTTCTAATTAACAAAACATCACTTTGTTACATTTTATATAATACATTCTATTAAATCTTGCTTAAATAATCATAAAACTCTGCACTGACATCCAGGAAGAATCATTGTATTAATGTTATTAAGCCTGCTGTTTCAACGTGAAGATTCATTTCCATTTATCTTGACACACGCCTCAAGTGTATTTCATGCTAACAAACAACTCAGATGTTTAAGAAAAATGTTTCCATTAAGCATTTTGGTTAAACTGCATTGCAAGAGTGATGACATCGAATTTATCTACAGGGTCAAAGAGTCAACTACAAAGAGTCGAATGAGTTGACTCTTTTAGGTGAACAGCATATACAGTATACTACACACACACACACACACACACAATAATGTAAATAAATGCAAAACAAACCTGAAGCATATACATTTACAATAAGATCATATATCCTCATAGTGATTTTGTTAATTAAACATATGACATGATTATCAGTTTCCAGTTTCTGTGATGAACTGCTGCTAATATTGATGTCTGGGCAAATATAGAATTATAGACTCATTAATATTCATATGAACCAAAATACTACAGCTTATTACAACTTATTTACTTGTTTGTTGTTACTAAATTAAATTTCAGTGTTTGTTAAATGTAAACACACAAGAACATTAATAAGAGCTTATATACTGTTTATAAACGCTCTATTGCTTCCATTCCGCAGAATCTGGCACAGGTGAGAATTTATTTTATTAATAAAATGAAGCCACAAAACTGATCTGATCGTGTCAAGAAAGTAGGCATGTGCCGGTATACATCATGATATTTATCAGGCACGCTATTATGTGTCATGAACACAGAGAATATCCATTACCCAGTGTTCCTTTTATAGGAAGGAGACCTACGTTGGTAAAGATATTCTCAGGATCCTTATTTTGCATGAACAGGAAAGCAGAAAATTTCATACCTCTGTTACCAAACAAGACTTCTGAAAAAGAAAACTTCTTTTCTTCTGAAAAGAAATGAAATCTTAAAATATTGTGCAACACAGTCAGGGGCAAATAAATGTGGTCATTTTTTCTAATATCCATCATAGAAGTGAGGTGACAAAAGTTTAATATTGGCACATTCCTACAACAGTGGGATAAAAACATTGTGCATGATCATGGCGCTTTTCTCCTTCATGTTTGCTTGCATGACTCTACTGAGGTTAAAAAGAGGTCAAGAAGAAGAACAAGAAGAAAAAGGAAATGATTAATTACTAAAAGACATGAAATTAAGCTGAGAAGTTTTGCTCTGGTTTGTGTTGCCTCATTGTTTATCTTTCTCTTATGGCTTTCTCTCTTTGACACACAATAAATCAAGAAATTGAAATGAATAAAACAAGCACTGAGAAGAGAAATGTCCGCCGTGTTAGTTCTCGACCCCTCTGTATTACTGTGCGTGTTAGCTCAGGTGGACGGTAATTCGGTCTCATTGGCCTGAACCATTGTGCCTTTTGTTAATACAGTATTTAATCCCTTAATCTGTGAAATGTGTGTTTTGTTTCTCTCAGACGAAGCTGAAGAGCACTCTGGAGGAGGTGTGTGACTTGCTGCCTGAGCAGTTTAAACAGCCGTGCCGCAGTAACGTCGACCAAAACCTTCCTTTCTTCTTCACCTTCATCACCGGACTGATGGTGAGTCAGTTACGATGATTGAATCAGTGAGCTGCTGAGAGTTTGCATTCAGTCGGTGTCAACCATCAAAATACAATTAATCATCAATATACTGTAAATGTAACTTAGGACCAAGGAAAAATTCATGTGTTTATATATTAGAGATGGGAAAATAATCGATTCTAACATGCACCACGATTCTCTCTTGAAAGATTCAGCAGTGATTCATTATACATCATAAGCCCTGTTTGGTCTAGAGTAGTTTTCGATGGTGGGGCAGATGCAGGCTGTTTGAGGGGAAGAGATGAGATATAAAAATAAAGACACCTAATCTTGATATTACACTTAATATTGAAATGTATTCAGTTTCTTTTTTACTTTGTTACCCACAATGATTGTTTTATTTTTTGTCCTCTTGTTTTTTTATTATATAATGAACAAATTTCTTTAAGTTGATATTTTTTACACTATCAGTGTTTATGATAATAAAATGCTTTCTTCATGCTGGAGTCACAGATTGGCCAAACAATGTGGTTTTCTATATGCTGTATACATTATCCTCACTATATAGAGTGTAACAATAAAACACTATTGAATAAAAATATTAATAAAAATCATAGCATACACAGTGTACTATATTCCCATTAGAAGACAGTGCACTTTATACTATACTACTTTAATTAAGTAAGTATTAAAGTTATACATAATTTTAAAAAATTCCATAAATTACATGATGATGTAGAAGGACATTTTTGACATCAAGGGTCCTTTAAGAAAAAACTCCCATTTGAGGAGTAAAAGTTGAACATGGATCATAATCAATCAAATATTGATTTTTAAAGGTGTACATATTATAAGCAAAACAATAATAAAGGTCAAATCATATGGAAAGACTTTAAACCTATTGGGGCTTTGTAAGATAATAGAAATAATAGAAAATGTTAAGTTTTAAATTATGTGGTACTTTTCCTCTGGTGTAATCTTGATATTTTTAAAGATTCCCTTCTCTAAGACATAAAAAATAGCAAAAGCTCTGTTTCCATTTTTGCTCTTTCTTTCTGCAGAACCCTGAACAAATGTGCGCTGTCGTGTGTGACATGTTCAAGCTGCAGATGGAGGACATTTTGATGAATTACATACAGAAGACCATCACACCCCCTCCTGTCATGGTAAACGCACCACACACGTGTACTGAATTCAAAAGTCAGTTAAAGAGTCAATATCCTCATTCCAGAGCTTATTCTATAGACTGTGTCCATCTGAGGGGAGCAAATTGTGCAGAGCAAGATGCACAAAAGTGTGTAACTGTACACCTACAAAGTCAATGCATAGTAGAGCTGAAAAAATGGCAGCTCAGTGCATGCTGGGTAATAATTACAGACAGGTGAAACTGATTCATTACGCATGCTAAGTTAATATTTAGTGACCTCTAGTGGTGAGACGCAGGATTGTCGGCTGATGCTGTCATGAACAAGCCATGTAGCCTTGGAGATGCAGACACTTATAATGCTATTTCATGTTATCTGTAAACAAGTGGCACTTACTGCACTTCTGTGAATGTTCTCGTCTCTTAACGTTGTTTAGCACAGTGAAAATGATCAAGAAATGGTATGGCAGAACAATTTTTGATTTACTTGCTTTATTGATTTGTGAATGATCATTGTTCTTTTTGTTGTGCACACACAAACAAACACACACACACACACACACACACACACACACACACACACAAAACACAGCTGGAGTCCTCGTTCCCGTGCAACGCTTGCACATATGCTTTGAATGTACTGGACTGTCTCCTACCCACAGCACAGACAGAGGTGAGATCAACACACACATACACACACACACACACACACACACACACACACACACACACACACAAATAAATGAGTCAAATGAATAATAATACTTGGAAATAGATGAATCATATGGGAAAAAAATCTGAAAATAAAGGAATCATCTGGTAAAATGTCATGAAAATAAATGAATCGTTTGGGGAGAAAATCACTTAAAATTAAATGAGTCAAACGAATAATAATATTTGGAAACAAATAAAGGATTTTTTGTTGTATGATTGCAGTGTGTGTGTTATTGTGTCTTGTTGTATGATACAGAGTGCCGTCATGAGTGTGTTGGATGAAGTGTGTTCCCTCCTGCCTATGCTCGTACGTGGTCAGTGCTCACGGCTGGTTCAGAAATCAGTGAAGAAGCTGTTTGAGGTGCTCCTGAACGCAGGATCGCCTAACTCCATCTGCGCTGTGCTGCGGCTCTGTCAGAGCTCAGCTCCACCCGGTAACAGTCATTCGTCCTTCTCTTTCTCCTGCTCCACGTTCCTGATCTCTCTGTTTTTTTGTCATTTGTCTTCTTTATTGACATTCATTTCTCTCCTGTTTTCCTCTCAGTGGTGCCTCTTTTCTCGGACTGTGACTCGTGTCTGACTCTGGTCGTCCTGTCTCATATCCATTTGGGCTTGAATGCCACTCAGCCTCAGGTCACATCCTTCCTGCGCTCTGTGTGCCAGTCACACCCCAGCGTCCTGCCCAAGGTTAATGACCTCTGACCTCTTCACCTAGGGTTCATTCACACAGTCATTTTGCAAATGACTCAATCTGAAATGTTTTTAGTAGCGCTTGTATTAATTTTGGTTGCTATAGTAACAGTGCAGACATGTAGTAGGCAGGAGAGGCAGGTAAATGTTAATCACCAACATGTAGATCCAGCATCCACATGAAAATCTTGAAAAACTGTGGCTAAATCCCAAATGGCTTTCTAAACACTATAAATAAATATTCACTACATAGCATATAGCATAGTGAAGGTGGTATGCACTATGTGCCAAATTAGAACAAGGATTTAGGAAACATTTGGGAAATGGTCATTTATGGTTCTAAACGTGTTCAGTGCAGGCAACAGCAACAAAAACTGAACAGATTGCCAAACACAGCTATCATCAGAGGTATCACCAGAGGATCTGGTATGAGATTTGGCGATGTCATTCCCTGACCAGGCTTCACGCTGGCTTTCCTAGTCTTCTTGCAAACCTCTGATGAGATTGCAGGTTTGAATCCTGATGATACCAGAGTCATCAGTGTCTGCTGGGAACAAGGGAGCAAAATGCTCTCTCCCTGTCAATCACAGTGACGCTAATCAATCATAGACATCTATGAGCAAATTTGTATATAGAAGAGGGCGGATAGCGCCCTGTGATGCTTCATGAGCAGCATTTCAAAAAGAAGTGTGTGGCTGGATTCATATGTCTTAGATGAAGCATGTGTGGGCCCTTCACTCTGCACAGCTTGTAGTTAACGTATGATATTACACTACAAATTAGCAGGTGGCCAAAATGAGGAGAAAAAAAAAAGGGGATGTCATTCTGCTCATGAGTTGTATCTGTTCTGTCTTCTGCAGTGTGAGAGTTTTACTCAGCGCTATGGTGAGCAGCTCCAGAGGATTGTGGGTAAAGAAGCAGATCCTCTGGGTGTGTGTGAGGTACAGATATTAATTACAATATAGCAATCATGACTACTTTCTTACTTCTGTAATGGTTTTTGGAGCCACCAGATGGCACCAAAGTACAGCAAAAAACAAACACAACGACTACTACTACTACTACTACTACTACTACCACTACTACTATTACTACTAATAATAATAATAATAATAAGAAGAATATAGCTTATAAATTGCCATTCTGAGGCCCAAGAGTGTGTCATAAATATATTTAATTCAGTATAATTTTAATTATTTAATTTAAATGATGGTGGCACGGTGGTGCGGTGGTTAGCACTGTCGACCTCACAGCAAGAAGGTCCTGGGTTCGATCCCCGGGTCACCCAGCGTGCAATTCTGTGGAGTTTGCATGTTTTCCATGTGCATTTCCTCCGGGGACTCCGGTTTCCTCCCACAGTCCAAAGACATGCAGATTAGGTCAACTGGCTACTCTAAATACAATGCGAGCGTGTGTTGCTGTTTGTCTATGTTGGCCCTGTGACCTGCCCAGGGTGTACCCCGCCTCTCGCCCGAAGATGCTGGGATTGCCTCCAGCTTCCCCTCGACCCAGACGGATAAAGCGCTATAGATAATGGATTGATGGATGGATGGAATTTAAATGACTTTTTTTATGTTACTCATTTTGGACGTTATTGTACACACAGTATCAGAAGAGTCAGAACGTCGAGTGTGTTTGATCCTATGTTGTACATGGTGTGTTTAGAGAGCTGATCTGTGTGGGGAAAGTAAGAGGACGGAGCAGGGAGACATTGCTGACCCCTGCACTCTGGGGCCGAGTTACAGCTGCCAAGATCTACAAACTGCTCATGCCTGTGGGGTGAGCTGTGTATGAGTGTGCGTGAGTGAGAGCATGAAATTTACATAAGAGAGTGAGATATCACAGTGAAGTCAGTTGAATAAGTTCCTTGGGTTTATTATTAGCATAATTTATTATTAATTAATTTAACGTTTGTATTAATGTGGATTATCTTACTGTCATTATAACAACAGGTTCCTGTGAATGAGATTTCAATTTTTATAAGGTTTTCCTTTTATATGTTTTACACTTTATATGCTTTAAACAGTGTGATGTGCTCTAAATTTAACATTAAATGTAAAGTTTGTAATGCTTAATAATGTTCCTGGCCTTAAACTAATCATGGATTTCCAGCGACACCTCAGTTTATAAAACAAAATGGAACAAAGCTGAGAATCTGGCTAATATTTTATCTTTTTCTTGGCTCATTTTCTGGCCCAGAAATTAGTTTTACACGCAGACACCCAGACATTTCCTGGCTTTAAAGTGCCTGGTCAGTTGGAGTTGGAAAATAGGAAAATAACTTGTTTGTCAGTGTTAATATTGCCATTGCAGTTCGCCTCATAGACATCAGAGGGCGCCAAAACCCAGAATCTACTTAAATCTGTGTTACAATCATAGACTTCATAGTTCACACTTTTCTGTGTTCCACTTGCTGAAGTGTAAATGAGTCTGATAGATCTCTAGGATGGGATTTAATAAAATAACAGAGCTATTGTTCAGTAATGTAAAGAGTTTTTGTGTGATCATTTCCTCTCAGGTTGTCTCTTTCTGCCAGACGAACGTGTGGAAGTAGACGTAAGTTCATAATGCACACATGATCACAACCACCTATCTTCATCAACAGCAACTCACATATTTATATTTCTGAATACTAAGCAGTCGCCATTCTAGAGTCTGTTGGGGCCCTAGGCCAAAATTCACAGTGGGCCCCTCCAAGCAGCATATTATGTTATAACTGCTGTAGTTTAAAGTTAGTCAGCCCTTGAGTTATGGGCCACTGTCTGGCCTGGGGCCCCAAGCAGTTGCCTGTCTTGCCTGTTGGCAAGTAGGGCCTTTGACACTAATGGTAATGATATCTCTTGGTTCTGGTTCTTATCAGTACAGTATAGTACAACACACAGATACGCTTCTGATTCTTATGTTGAGTAACGAGTTTTGAATCTTTTATTTACAAACAGGTCTGTTCTTCGTTGGATTTCAGCTTCAGAGCTGCATCTTCTCATCCCAGCACCAGTCTAAACAGATCTTACAGAAATGTCCATGTTTGCTTTTCTAAACTGGGCTACGAGATGAACATGAGCTCTGACTCACAAATATGATAAGATAAAGCGATAAAATGAGATCAGCAGTTTATTCTGACCCTTCAGCCATTGTTAATTTAATGGCAGGCTCATGATGTGTTTTACCTTTTGATTACTTTCACAATCAACTTCCCTAAAAATCAGCTCAAAGTTCTTACACGAGATAAAACGATGAGTTTGCAAGTAAGCTGAGCCTGATGAGTCACTTAAAACCCGGACGTCATTGCAACATTTTTCTCGGTTAAGTCTTCTTTTCTGTCCATGTAATCTTGCACATATCAATTTTCTTTGTTTATATAAAATGATTGAAGACATGATTGTCTTGACTGCAATAACATTAAACTACATAAAGAGGTTCTAGTGTGTGTGCTTGACCCTACATACAGACATATTGACATATGACTAAAAACATGTAAATATACACAATAAATATAAATACAGTTGGTTCGGGTTCAGAAAGTGTTCGCTTTTCATTTTTTGAACACTTTATTGTATTATAGATTTGAAAATTTTAAAATGGATTAAATGTGGCCAGTAATCACTCACTCGCTTACAGTGACCACGTTATCCTGCTTTACACTAGATGCAAGGTGAGAGAATTTACCCATTCTCACACACACACAAACACACACACACACACAAACCTAGAGACAATTTAGCAAATTTATTCAAAACTACATTGACTAAGGCATTCTCATTTGCCCACAACATTCCACAATTCACAGTGCATGTCAGAACAAGAACCCAGCTACACAATCAAAGGAACCCTTTCTAGACCTCTAAAATCAAACTGTGTCAAGACATATCTGAGCAAAGGTACCACCATTTCTAAAGCTTTGGTTTTCCAGGGCACAGTGGGCTTCATGTAATCTGACTACAAATCTTTGGTCAGGGACGTGAAGGCCATTCTAACAGAGCTTCAGAAGTCCTCTGCTGAAATGACAGAACCTGCTGGATGGACAACCATCTGGGAAATACTCCGAAATAAATCAGGTCTTTATGATACAGAAGTCACTGCTGACTAAAAGGCATATGTCAGGCACCTAAAGGACTCTGAGAGCATGAGAAAAAGGATTTTCTGGTCTAATGAGACAAAAATTTTACTCCAAGAGCCACTGTATGTCTGGTAAAAAAAACCCCAAAAAACTAGATATTATTCATCAACTATAACAATAATCTGTGATAAAAATTTATCCCAATCAATTACCCAATAAAATGTGCAAACACTGTGCAAAAAATTATCTGTATATTTTAATAATACAGAAGGAAAAGAAAAAGGCTGTAACGATAGATGTGGCAAGAAAAGAAGTTTGCAAAATAGAAGGAACTGAAAAAAGAACTAGAAAGTATGTGAAAGATTAAAGACGAATTACTGCCATGACAGTCACAGGAGTGCTTGCATTGACAATCAGTACGCAGGAAAAGAGGCTCAGAAATGGAAAAGTTAAGAAATGACACCAAACTCAGTGCAGAATTGCACAAACTACGTTACACCCTTTAACCAGTAGTGTCATGTGCTCAGAGAAGCGCTGATGAGTTCAAAAGTCTTTGATGTACAGCGTATAGAATGTAAAGCTGGTGAAACCAGTTCATATGCATATTTTCCAAACATTAAACATTTGCATGTTGTAACACAGTTCTTGCACATCGCTGGGGAATTTAATCCAAAGAGAATTGCACACAGGATACAGAGAAATCTTAACACAGTCTCTTGAACATGAACAGGCAGGGGTCAGAAACATTGGGCTATACACTTGTCACAGGGCGGGAAAAAACGGGTTAAAAAAACAGGCTAGAGCAAATACCAGAAAACAGGATATCAGAGGCAAAGGCAACCTCGAATAATCCAGAAGTAACAACAAGGGTCAGAAATACCAAAAAGACAATCAAAGACAAAATGCTCGTCAGTGAGTGAGAACACAAACAACGCTTCGCAAGGTGACAATGAAAACACTGTGCTTCAATAGACACAGTAAGAAACAAAAACAGTCCGTGTTGTGTTGCTGGCCTTCATGTGACGTGGCGCGACAATATTCTTTTCCAAGAAATATAGACTTTAATACACTATAAATCCATTTTTGATATTCATTCATTGATTCATTCATTCATTTATCTTCAGTAAGCCTATTATCCAAGTCAGGGTTGCAGTGGATCTGGAGCCAATCCCAAGAGCACTGAGCATGAGGTAGGGTCCAACCACCTACTGGTGTATTTTTGTGAAGTTGGAGGAAACTGGAAAACCCAAACAAACATATGAAAAATATGAAACTCAGCAAAACAAGAAACCCGAATGCAGCTTCCCATGTTCTCCGTTCTCATCGCTCACTTTCAGTAATCGCTTTATTTTGGTTGTGGTAGATCCAGAGCCTATTCTGGTAACACTGGGTGAAGGTAGGACAACTCACCCTGGGCGGGATGCCAGTTCATCACAGGGCACCATACACATACACATTCGCACACTCATTCACACCTAGTGGCAATTTAGCATAGCCCGTCCACCTAAACTCTGCAAAACTCTGCATAGACAGTAACCTGAGCTCAGGATCAAACCCAGGATTCTGGAGATGTGAGGCAATGCTACCGCCACCGTGTCACCTCTCTCCCTTCTCACGATGCTGTAAAACCTCTTGAAATATTTGAATATGTATATGTGTCAGGTAGGCAGACAAGCAAAGCATGTACTGCACATGCAAAAGGGAGCTATGTTCAAGTAGGCAGGCAAATTAAGGCCAAAACATGTTAGGCACGTACAAGGTCAAAAGCAGGCAATGGTCAAAACATTCAGCTAACAGGCATTTCCAAGGCTAGGCAAAAGGCAAGATCAAAGTCCAAAAACAGTAATCAAAATCCAAAGTAGACAAGAGCAAGGACAAAGGCTTGGTGCGTACATGAAAACACAACACTTTGCAAAGCAACAAAGAAACTAAAGTCCATAAATACTGTGAGCAGTGATGAAAACGAAATGCAAAACAGGTGCAAACTATCAATAATCAGGAGACTGGGAGTGGGGAAGTGGTAAGAGTGGTGGGAATTGCAGTACACTGCAGCCATGTTTGGAGCCTGCCGAGACTGCTGGGAAATGAATACAGGGAAGCAGCTGGCAGCGACGACGTGACAATATGCATGAAATATGTATGAAATGTTTAAGCATGTACACACATTAGTCACATCCAGTTACTTTAGTAATAAATGTACAGGTAATAAAAATGCACAGTTTCTAGAGAAACAGAAAATCCTTGATCACAAGCATGTGCTTAGGAGGAAACTTTTCTCCAAACACTTCAAATAGCTTTAAAAAGCTTTGTACAAATACATCTAGGGCCAACACAAAAACATGCCAGTGTCACTGAGATCACATTTTTACTATTTTGATGTTTGATGCGAACATTAGCTGAAACTCTTGGCCTTTATCTGCATAATTTTGCATTGTTGCGTTTCCACATGGTTGGATAATTGTGTATATGAGCAGGTGTGCGTGCACAGGTGTTTATAGCACACGTTTATAGTATAGAGAATCAACAACAACAACAACTATAATAATAATAATAATAATAATAATAATAATAATAATAATAAATACTTCATTACAGCATTATTCATTTCCAATGTCCAGGTGCTTTACAGAAATGAAAAAGGTGATCATGTCATATCATATAAATAAGACATGATGTACATGGTCACTAATATTGGAAATTGAAAGTAATTCTTTCTTGTTCTGAGGCGACGTGACTGAACTCAGAAGCTATACACTTTCCCGCTCTTCTAAATTTGGCACTGACTATGAAGAGGTCAGGCTCAGCTTCTTCATTTATGACGTCCAACTGTCAGTTCCTTACTCTAATATCATATTTATTTCCGTAACATGACATCGACAGGACACACATTCAACACCAAGCAGTTTTCCAATCAAGGTGAACTTAATAGATTTGAACATACCCTGTGCAACTTTATACAGGTGTTCAACACTGCACACTTTACATATTTCTAATCCTGGAATTAAAAATCAATGATTTCTCTACATTTATTTTTTAGACTGAAACAAGTTTTAAGCGACTGTGTTATAGTAACGGTTATGTCAGCTGACCATTTATCAAGAATGAACAAGGATCATAAAACACGTAAATGTTCAATTGGTAATGAATTTAAAATCTGCTCTGTGGAACAGCACGACTAATCTTAAAATAAACGCCTCATCTGGGGTTCTCTCCTCTCTGGTTACTTTGCCACACCTTATATGTCATGGCAAAACTTCATATGACTGAAGGACGTGGTTGTGAGAGGATCTTGGATGTAATTAAGGTGACACTACAGAAGTTATTATTATTATTATTATTATTATTATTATTACTACTACTATTATCTAGTGCCAAAATTAAAACATGTACCCAAGTCTTGGTCACAGGATATAGTACAGTTGCACACTGAGCGATATTATGGGCTTATAAACCTCCCTTTAATAGACAAAGATGATAAAATTCACAGTTTCTAGTTAAACTACTACATTTCATAGGCTTTGTGTCAGAGAGAACAACCAATAGAACTCAAAATACTGAAAAAAAATGACAAGGTAAATTTACAAATTTGCACCTTTTTGACATACCCAGATGGTGATTTTGACTCGTTAGTAGATTAAAGGAAAAAATGTGTAAAATATGATTAAAGTATGATCATGTTATTGTCCAAGTTGCAAGGTCCTTCCACGTTGCCTTCATATTTAAACTATCCAGATATGAATCTTATCAACTAAGGTGAACTGTGGATCTCTGTGGACTTTAGCATATTATTACAATTGAATTAACTTAAATAAATAAACTATAAAATTATCCTAATTCACTGAAAATGTAACTGAAAGTAAAAGAAGCCCCGAGACGTTCAAGTTCTGACCTGAAGGGCACGCCATTGAGAATTTCCTTGTAAACAGTCTGTGACCCTGAAAACAATCATAAACACTCCACACAGCACATGCCAACAGGAATATTTCCAAATGTTTGAGAACAAGTTTAATATGACCTTACGGAATAAGATATGTTTTATGTTTTTATAACTTGCTACCTCTCAGTTTGAACTCCGTTCTTCATAATTCAAATAAATGTGCTGATTTAATTTATGTAGCACTTTCAGGTCATACATATTCAATTTTATGTAAACGGCTACAGTCAGGTCCGGGCAAAACATGGGCCGAGATCTTATGTTTGAAAGTGAAGACAGCATGGAAGGACATTGCAATTTGCAGCACAACATACTTCTTTTTTGTACTTTTGTCAATATCTCGAATTCTATCGACACAAAACCAATGAAATGTAGTAGTATAAGGAGAAACTGTAACATGCAGCATCCGTGTCTATTAACATGTGAGTCTACAAACCCCTAATATCACACAAATTTGGAAATACTGCACTTTGTCCCATTCTGATGACCCCATAAGAAAAAAAGGCCTTCTGCAGAGACTTCTGCACATTTAGGCTGATAGAAAAAAAGTTTGTCTTTATGTCTGCCAAATTTCATGTGGTCCGGTATAATATATCTGGAGATATTAAACATGGCTTCCCAGATAAGATGTTTTTAAAATTGTAACATATTCTTATCTTATCTGGGTCAAAATGTGTTTCACATTTCCCAGATCTCTGCTTTTATAGTGAATTAAAAAGGCAAAACAATAAAGTTGTGTACCATATAATTATATCCTTTACAAAAATGTTCCATGGAAAAATGGTTGTGAAACAGTTCTCTATAGCGCTCTTTAACGTTAAGGTTCTACTCACAGGGTGCACAAATATCAATAAGCAGTCGGACGACAGTAAATACAAATATGTAAATTACAGAATACCTTCGAAACTGGTGTGACTTGTTCATAAATAACTTTTGACTCAAAGAAATCTCTGACATGCTCAAAAAAATGCAAGCCGATGGGTTTACACTGGAAAACAGAACCAAGTACCACTCAATGTATATAAGGAAATGTTTTAAAGTTCATCATGCGTAACTTGCCCTCAGTCTGGGTTCTGCCTTCTCATTGTACGCAGCCACTCCCGTTCACATCCTATACGTCACGTAAACCAACACCATATGACTGAAGAATTTGGTTGTGAGAGGACCTTAACGTATAAACGAGGTACGATAGAAGTTATTACTGTTACAGTTACTGAGTCATGGTCATGGAGTACCTCAGCTTCTCAACAATATAGATGAGGAGAAAAATAAACCTAAAAGCATGGCAGGAATTTGTGCAACACCACATCTATATAACAGCTAAAGGAGGAATTTCACTGGAAAGTCTACCTTCTTTGGTTCTGGCAGCTTCTGTAGGTCATTTGACATGCTGTACCCTACTACAAAAGGACATGTTTCATAGATGTAGCTGTGGCAGGATAAAACTCTGTGATGACTCGTGGTGATATCTGATGGAAGGCCAAAGTCTCTCTCTCTCAATTAAATGATTTGTGTTGATACACTATATCACACGGCCTTATCGACGGCATAATAAAAACGATGTGGGATGAATCAGTACAGCAATGCATGTCGTTCTGTGTCATTTTCATCACTTACACTGAAGTGAAAGTATGGCAAAATCTTACACAATTCAAAAAGTGGAGGTATTCAGGCAAAATTTCCCCCAAACTCCTTAAATGTGTGCCAAAATCCTTTGAATACCTTATGAGTTGAATGAGGTATCCAAAGCTGTATTCATTCCTAAGCACTGCAATTAAAATGCAATATGTTTTGATTAATACAGGGAGAAATATCATTACATCAGTATGAATGTACAAGGTTTAGTAATAGTGTGCAGTACACAGGCTGAGGAAACCGTTTAGCCTGGAGGAGAAATCTGCCATGTAAAAATGGCTAAACACATGTTGAGAAACTTTAAAATGTTTTATGTCTTACACAACATTCAATTATAGCCTTGGGCAAGGATTTTCGTTGTACAGGTTGAAAGATCCTACAGCGCATTACATAGCTCCAAAATATGCGGTCAACAGGATCGACCTGTACTGCAGAAACTGAGGTCAGTGTCACTGTGATCTTCCAACTATTCGCCTATAAAGTAATCTTCCCAGTTGTGTAATGTTTCCATGATCACATGTTTATTGGGACAACATGCCAAGTCAAGTTTATATCTGGAAAACGTCTAACAAATTAACTTACATCTCATGATTTCTTTCATTGCATCATCAACCCAGACTTGTTTCCTCCCATCACTTCTGCATTTGGAGCCTTCAGGTCTCACTTAGAATGAGAACGATTCCTTTTTTAACACGCATTTAGAAGCATGAATAAAGTTTCAATGAAATTAAACAGCTAGCGAGTTTCCCACACCTTAGTGACACACAAATCTAAAAAAGCAAACGGTCAACAAAAAAAAAAAAAAAAAAGCATGTTCTGGCTGATGCATTCATTTTGGCTAAAGTGCACATCGTGGAAATGTAAATTTTGCTCACTTGAATGATTGAAGGGTGCCAATAATTCTGGAGCTGTTTGTTCGCACTCGTTTTTGGATCCCTTGGTGCAGTTCTTATAAAAACCTGGATTCGGCATCACTCATGACCTCTAAAGTTAGATATTAGCTATTAATCTTTAATAAGAAGAAATAAAACATTATTTTATTTTTATGCTGTTATAAGAGAATAATCAACTTTGTGGTGGTGTATTCCAATCTGCAACAAAGCAGGGTTCCTGTTGACACCATAAAGCTGATTGTGTACCTAAAACATGCTACCAGAGTGTTTATTCATATTACACTACAGCGATTTGCCAAAAATGACAAATTTCTCCTCACTCGCAGCTTCTGCATAACATGACAAGCTGTATTGAGCTCGGTAAGTTGAGGAGAGAAAGGATGGTGAAGGAAGGACTGTTTATACAGTAGCTGTTATCATTTCAGGTCTGATTTTATCACACCACCCTTGATTGATTAATTTCCTATAACGGCACACCACATAAAGCATACACTCCAATTTTTCAACAACTGTGTAAGTAGTTTGTCTAGTTTGAAATAAAGACAGTACATTATTTGTCAATTAATCATTTGGCACTTTTTAGAGACAGATACTACTTAAGTCTTGATGAAATTTAACCCTGACACCACACAGGATTCAGGATGTCTGTTTCAAGCATTATTACTCAAGGGCTTAATGGGTCATTTAGTTAATTTTCATTTCCTTTCCAGCCTCTCTGCTCTATGTAATGTAAAATTTAAATGCTCTGTACAGGAAACCACACCTAGGTACGGTGCTGATTCACATCTGGACAAATTAAAAGAAAAACCACCATAACATGGATTAGTAATGTAATGTTCTTGGCTACCACCAGCCACTAGAACAGTTTCAATACCCTTTAGCACAGATTCAAACATCTTTTGAACTGTACTGGCGCAGTGAACATTGCACATCTTATTCTTTCAAAATATTTCCTCTTAACTGGTGTTTTGTTAATGGGAAAGGAGAACGCCAAGACATCCTCCCATGTGTGTTAATTTGACATTAACAGGTAAAAATTCATTTGACCTGAATCATAAAGCCAGTCAAATGCAATACTAATACATATACATAGTGTTGAACCCTCATCCATGCTAAACGTATTATAGCTCGTTAGCCGTGTATGTTAAGGAGCTGTTGTGCGTCATACTTTACAGCAAAAACATTTGTATCCAACAAAAATAAGTATTTCCGCAAACAATATATCACTATTGGTCAATGCAGCTGGATCTGTATCCAGGTAAAGCGAAGACTGTTTAATGTCACTGCAATGACGCTAGCAAATTTGCAGATACGAACGGTGAACACAGCTAGCTAATGTAACAACAGTGTTCTCAACCGTTGTCAATGAAAACTAATAGTAGCTAAAAATACAGTAGAAGGCACAATAGATAAGATTAGCGCGATCACAGCACCACTTTCAATACACCACCCTGTTAATCACCTGATTTTTTTTTTCTGGCTACAAAATCTTTTGAAAGAGAATATTCAATGTCAAATAGCACTTTTGAACACATTCCCCAACCATCCAGGAGTCATTCTCAAAACATGTTAACTTTCTGACTGGCAAAATGATCATTTTTTTCCCCCCTAAATGAATAAAATACAAATTCAAAACTGCACGAAAGGTTCCTAGTTCATGACCAAACTATCGTTAGGGTCAATTGCATGTTACGTTCTACTAATATAACTCGTATCCTGTGCAAACTGAAGCACGGTCATGAGGAGACAGACATTGGGTGTCTTTTTTAAAATAAAATAAAATAAATAAATAAAAAAATTTGTGTCCGGCTTTGGGGACTCTGCCAACCAGTGAACACACACAGCATGTCAAGGTGAAAACTGAGCCTGACTGATCAACTGACTGGAGAATTGTTCAAAGTTCCAGACACACAGTTACCAAGCCAGCAAATTAAAGCCTGCTATATCAAACACATGACTGACATTTGTAAATGATCTTAACACTGCGTATATTATAATTGTAAGAATAAGACGACTCAAAAAAAGATGAACACATAATGCAAGAGCAGAAGTTTTATTCTTACGCTTACTCAGACAGGGTGCGAGTAAGAAATTGCAGCAGGTGCAAACATCACAGAGGGAGAAAATCTGGTGGATGGAAAGGGAGAGAACCAACAGGGAGAAAAACAGAAAAAGGCACTTTTGCTATTCTAGTAATAAATCTGGTGAACCAATAGGCATTTAGCGAGAAAAAAAAAAAAAAAAAACTAATAAAAAAAAAAAGAAAAATTGACCATTAATGAGCAGAGCAATGTAAACAGAACCAGCTCCTCTGTACAACACTGGCTCCCTTGCTTCTGCCTCAGTTGTAGAGCCAGGTCATTTAATACGTCATGTATGGCCAGGCTCGACAGAGCGGCCTACAATCGGGTAAAACGAACACCACAGGCAACAATGGTCACAGCTTGCAGCGCCACCCAGCGTCAGAACCTCAAAGCTTTCTGCACGATGTGATGAGGACACCATGGGGTGGAACATGGGGCATGCAGTTACACTTCTGCTCAGCATCATCTTTAATTTTTCCATTAAAAAAAACAAACAAACAACTTTCCAGTGCTCTAAAGGATCCCTGACTTTTCCTCTTTTTGGACCAGCGGGGCATAAAACTGGTGCAAATCAAGCTGTGAAGGCAACCCCTCTGCGGCAGCGAGGAAGCACAGCTTCTCTGTAACTACGCTGGCTATCGGCCACGCACAGAGGGGGAAGTGCAGCGACTTCACTGCGGTCTAGAAGAATTTTTTAGGAAGATTTAATCTATAAAAATAATCTGCTGAAGAAGAAGGGGGCGGATGAAGGTCATTCAGTGCTACAGTTGGTAGCAGCTTCTGGCTTCTCTGTAATACACCAGAATAATTATGGCCTGTAAGGACCAATACATCAACAACAGACATTTGAAAAACGGCACCATTTCATCTGATGAAAATATATATTTCCTCTACTTGAAACAGGCCTAGATTTATACTTCAACTGTACCATGTTCATTTCCTAACACTGGTGAAATTTGGGTTATTAAACATTCCTCTGATCCCACATTAAAGTGACTGAAATGTATCAGTAAAAAAAAAAGAAAAGAAAAAAAAATAATAAAAAATAATAATAATAATAAAAAAAAAAAAAAAATGTGGGCATAAATGGTACTTGAAAAAATAATAATAAAAAGGTTTGATTGGTTTCAGTGCTTCCAATAGCAATGCACAGCAGTATGCATTCAGCATCAGTTTGTGCCGATGAGGACAGGAGTTTGGGGGGGGGGGGGGGGGGAAAGAAAGGCGTTTTCTAGGCCGGCCGGGGTTTAAAAAAATAATAAAAAAAACCTATCTAGTCTCATGACTGCAAACCGAGTGCAAGCAAAAGGAAGGATGGGTGTATTTATTTATTTATTTTCGGGAATATTGATTGAGGTTTGGGGTTTGCAATCATGCATGAAGGTGCAGAATTTCCCCTCAAGCCAGCAAGGTTTCCATGCAGTATACACCTGCTGACTGAAAGGAGAAGCTTTAGTATCGAAGCTTTTTAGGCACCTCCCATGAGAAACCTTCGCGGCCGAAGTGGCCGTACACGGCGGTGCCCTGGTAGATAGGGTTCTTCAAGTTCAGATCCCTGGAAGTACACAGATGAAACATGACGACATGAAAAAAAGTTTACGGAAAAAAAATTTGAATTCACAAGCAACATGAATGCTGAAGATTTTTCTGTTAACGTTTTAGTGAAACAAGTCCATTAGACTACAGACTCATTAGCACTCCCCCCTCCAGGTCACCTGAGTGATCACCAGTCTGATCAGAAACATGATGCAGCTGGCTGAACACGACATGCAGACAAAAATAAATTGCAATGCATCTTGAAATGTTTAACCTAATTTACAGTAGTACACAAGGCGAATAAGCCTGTGCTGTCTGTCTATCGATCAGAGAAGGGCAACACAAGACCTCAACAGGGGCTTGGATTAAGAAAATGAAACCTGTTCATCAGATTCAAGAAAGCATCTCCGCCGCTATTCATCACGGCGCACACGCACACAATTTACATTATTTACGAGGAGCTTAATTAGAGCTAATAACTCATTCGGTCGTCACATTCTGCAAGAGTGCCAGACTAACTGGTGTTAGCTTCTGAATAAACCAGAACACCGTCTTCTTATAACGATGCAACAGCCACGTGTAACGCATTTCTGGCCACGCCCCTTTCCTCCTGCTGCGGAAGCTACGAGTGATCTTATGGTCAATGGTCAGGCTACATGCGAGCCTACTTTACCTGACGATGACACCAGGGCGGAGGTCAAAGTTCTTCTTCACTATGTCAAGCAGCTCCTTCTCACTCTTCTCAGAGGTGCCATAGTGGAAGATGGAAATGGAGAGAGGATGGGCCACGCCAATGGCATACGACACCTGCAGGTCATAACCAGTAATATTAACGGAAACCCATTTAAAAGACGGTTGTAAAATGTTACTCCTGTACAGGTCTACGTTACAAATCCTCACCTGGACAAGGACGCGTTTGCACAGCCCTGCCTTCACCAGAGACTTGGCGACCCAGCGAGCAGCGTAGCAAGCAGAGCGGTCCACTTTAGTGTAGTCTTTTCCAGAAAACGCACCTCCACCGTGAGCTCCCCAGCCTCCGTACGTGTCCACGATGATCTTGCGTCCAGTCAGACCAGCGTCTCCCTGCACCACAATACAGAAACAAGAGAAATTTTTATTTTAAGAAATAAAAACCGCATCCACACCCTCTCCTTTAACAGGTAAAACAAGCCTGTGTACACACTACTCACCTGTGGTCCCCCAATGACGAAGCGCCCGCTGGGCTGCAGGTGGTAGATGGTGTCATCATCCAGGTACTGGCTGGGCACCACTGCCTTCACAACCTTCTCCTTCAGCACAGAGCGCATATCGTCCAGGCCCACGTCCTCATCGTGCTGCACAGACACCACCACGGTGTGCACACGCAAGGGTTTCACGGTGCCACGGTCCTGTTTGTACTGCACAGTCACCTACACAAGAGAACGCGCTCGAGTTCAACAACCATGAATGATGTAATGCATGCAAGCAGGCAGGGAGTTTCACTGCTTGGTTCAGAACTCAGTAAAATCGGTTTTATATCGGACCATTTTGTCCTTCCTTAAAAAGGACAAAATGTGTCCCTCCCCGACATTATCTTTAAAATTGTTTTCTTTATAGCCTTTGTTGCCCTTGTCAAACATCGCTGGGATTAAGGCGCAAAATAAAGGACAGAGTAGGTTTTTTTTTTTAAATGGATGAATGGACGCCACTATGCCTACAGCAGTGTGATGACCTTTTACAACCAACTCCGAGTGCTTAAATCAGGGCTGACCAATCTTATCTGCAATGGGACGTTGTTGGTGCAGGTTTTCAGTGCAATCACAGAGGAGCCACATCTGGTTCTGCCTGTATAATCAGTTGAGCTTTGCCTTCAACAGACTCGGGTATGGCTTGTGCTTTTGGTTGGAAAGAAACCTGCACCAATGTGCAAGCGTCGGGGTACAGAAAGAAAAGACGAATTAAAGGAGGATTTTTTAAAATGCCCTTAATTTAAGATCGTAAGCAGGGAGCGCGTGTTCAACATGACGCTTGCTCCATCACTCAATGACAACTTGTCCTGCAGCGATCCAAGAATCCATCCTATTTTTAAAGCACGTCAAGAGTCGATAATAAAGATTACATTTAAAAGAGCTGCACTCAAACACCTCACCTGAGTTTTGGAGTCGGGCCTCAGCCATGGCAGAACCCCGTTGCGACGCAGCTCAGCCATTTTAGCGTTCAGCTTGTGTGCCAGGATGATGGTGAGAGGCATACACTCCTCCGTCTCGTCAGTGGCGTAGCCAAACATCAAACCCTGAGAACCACACAAAGCACGTCTCAGACCAAAAACACTTGTTCTTTACGTGCTGTATTTGTCCCAATTCATGCTGATGCGCCATGTTCATGACAGTCTGCTTGTCCTACACCACTGTAATATTGTACCATGTTTAGATATTTTAAATACTATTTTTCATCACTCTCACCTGGTCTCCAGCACCAACGTCCTCCTCATTGCGGTGCAGGTGGACGCCCTGTGCAATGTCCGGGGACTGCTGCTCAAGAGCCACAAGGACGTTGCAGGTCTTGTAGTCAAACCCTGAGCAACGAAAAAGCACATTAGAGCCACAAAACCAAAACAGGAGACGTCCCATCACAGCAACTCGCACCTATTACACCTGGGCGTAGAATAAACAGTAAACATGCTATTCGACAAGCAAAGGTCGCATTAAGTCATTTAAACACAGCTACCACAAAACATTACGGTTTAGCATCATCTTCAGTAACGAATCTAAATCAAATCGGACTCGTTTCTGGGTTGTTTACGTACACGAGACACCAGATTAAAATGAGCCACAAACCTATAATGACAGGATATTACAAAGGCAAAAGGCTCATTTGAATCAATGTAGAGCAATTGAAAAATATAGGCACGCTATAAGCAAAACGACATGTTTAACTGCACGGCTGGTGTCATGCTACTGTCGCACCTTTGTTGGAGTCGTCATAGCCAATCTGCTTGAGGGCATCTCTCACAACCTTCTGGTAGTCGACATTGGCGCGAGAGGTGATCTCACCGGCAAGCAAGATCATTCCAGTCTTAGCCACGGTTTCTGCGAAGAGAGAAATAATTGCAGCGAGATGGTAAAGTAATGATCATGTAAAAGGCAGCAAGTCTTTTATAAAGTTTTAAAAATTGAATTACAAGTATGGAAAGTTTTGAGCTGATCTCACACACACACACACACACACACACACACACACACACACACACCTTGATCAGTTAACATTTGTGACATCATTCCGAGATCCTCCATTTCAGTAAGAATAGTAGTGTAGCTGTAACACTTACCGCATGCAACCTTAGCATTGGGATCCTGCTTGAGGTGGGCGTCCAACACAGCGTCGCTGATCTGGTCGCAAATCTTATCTGGGGAAACGGTGCACGCAGGATTAACGTTAGAAGGCCATAAACAAATAGTCACTAATAAATAAATCTAAAAGTATTTACACCAAAGGAGCAGAACGGTCACACTACTGCTACATGATTAATGAAGATTAATCGTTTCTGGTTCACACTGTAAAAGTTCACAGCGCTGCAGTCACCGGTTTCAATATGTGAAGGAAAACACATGACAGTCTTGCTCATCGGGTCTTCCGCCAACGTAATCAACTTGGCTGACGACGGGAAATAAACTGTGCCAAATAAACTGTGCCAAAACGAGGCCCCTGCATCATAACTGTTATACCAAAAGGAAATCAGACATCCTTTCATAACGAATATAAACAGAACGTTTTCTTCTCTGATTTATGTGGACATAAGATATTATACTGTGTAATCACGTGCTTTATCATGTGAACATTATCAAAGAAGGGTTGGGCAACATGACAAAAAAATAATATCATGAATGATACAGGATATGCATCAGAATATAGGCAACCATTGACGGTGGTGTCTTCTTGTACATGTATTTAATATTCTAAAAAAAAAAAATATATATATATATATATATATATATATAAATAAAATTGTAATATTTTAAAATGATAAATTTATCACCGCATCAGCTGAATCCAATCAGAGTTGGTAATTGTTACAAATATAGCCGATATGCACAATATCTCAGAAAAGTGTATTATACCATAACTTATTACATCCGATACGATATCAGCATATTGCCCAGCTATACTTTTATATAAAAAAAAAAAAAAAAAAAAAAAGGGGGGGGGGGGGGGAAAAA
>JAQQZR010000009.1:17644724-17656237 GCA_030068235.1 Notoglanidium macrostoma
TGGCCATGGAAGTGATTGGAACACCTGAATTTAATTATTTCGATGGGTGAGTGAATACTTTTGGCAATATAGTGTAGATGGGAACTCGGCTAAGCACATATCCACCCCCTAGAGATTATTTCTGTTGCTCAGTATCCCCAGTACATGTTCCACCTCTAGGGTGAGGGCTGGTGTAAGCAGCTACCCTCCACCAGTCTTTGACTTCACCAAAAAAATTGGGTGTTCTGCCACCGAAGGTGCCGTGTTCTAAGTAGTTTTACCCATATAGATGTAAATATCAGAAACTGAAAGCTGAAATTTTGATCTAGCGTCTCATATTCATCTTCTGATCTCAGACCCAAATGTCTTCAGTGTGACAAAATCATATAATTGGCCTTGCCATTCCAATACTTTTGGAGTGGACTGTTTACAGACCCCATAAGTATGACACGTCAGTGTGACGTCTGCCATGTCTCCTGACTACAGTGATTTTAAAGAGTGAGATATAGTTTACGGTTAGATTATATCCAGATTATTATCATCAGGTTGCTAGGCTACTTGGGTCTTTTTGCATTATAAACAATGAAGAAGTCTATAAATGAATGTAAATTGAAATCATTTCTTAACTGCTAACTGTCTGGACTCCTGACGACTGAACTTGTGCCTGAATATAAATTAAAATCTTAATTAGATGAACTGACTTTTGAAATCTTGGTTGCACCAAGTATTTCATTTACATCGTTGACATCATCAACACTTGATATGCAATTTCAAATTTTAAATCCATATCTTTGTAGCACAAATACTGTATCATTCCAAATTCCTGAGCACCAAAGCATATTGAGAAACACTTAAAAAAACAACAGTCAACAACTAAACAGCAGTCACAGATCTCACCGTTTCACTTCCTTGTAGCTGCTTGTTTTCATTTTGTCAGTGACGTTGTTATGTTCTGAGGATGAATAATCACCGCTCGGCAGCAGAGCCATCGCCCACGAGAGCACCTTATCTAAGAAATACACACGTAGAGACGTGATACATAAACATTTTCACTGTAATCAGTCTACATATGAAATTAGTAATCACACGTCGCAGCTTGGGTCCTGAAGCATACAAGTCAAAAAGTTCAAAAAGACAAAACTTGAAGTCTACAACCAAGAAGGTGAAATTAAAGGAACTCTCCGCTCTCAACGACTTGCAAATTAATCGCAATAACGAACACGTGATCTTTAACAGCATGAGATTTATTTTGTAATGAAATTCATCAAAACGTTGGTTTGTGTTCACTTTGCCTAATGGTCATAACGGTGCAGAGGAATCTAACTGCTAATTGCGCTAGCAGTAAAAATGTCACCCTGTGACATCATCGCGGTACACAACCGCTACCTTATCCCACGAATAATGAGAAAACAGCACCAACCAACAAATTAGCACCACAATCACGAAACACATCACAGATACTTCGATAGAAATACATTTAAATCGTTTCCGAGTGGACTTCTCCTTTAAGTCCAGGATGCAGCGTCTGAGTAATGCTGAAGAAATACGGACAGTCTGCTGACATGGTTTTTTTTCACCAATGACATTGAAAGGGTTGAAGTTTCCAAAGCAGCTATTCCAAATATAACGGCTTAAGTTTAGAAAAGAAGAAGAAACTCAAGGTTTTGAAAGAACAGGCATGCAGACGTTGACCCTTAACGCGCTTTTATAAATGAAAACACAGTATTCTGAATTATTCTCTTTTTTTATTAGTATCATTTTGCACAGTCAATGTATTTAAGCTCTCAAACTGCAAAAACGTTCACCAGCTCTCACATGACCTTCACGTGCTCACGAAAACTACACTGTGCAGACAATCAGAGGACAGCTGCACTACATTTTATCACTCCCTGAATGCTGCTTAGCCACTGCAGATGATTTATAACGAGAAGAGTAAAACACAAATAGGTAGTGTTAGTGTCTGTGAGCGACAGATAGACACAATGTCCTGAAGTGAGTGAAAGCTGCAGCTCCGCAGATCAAGTAGAAGTACGAGGAAAAATTCAATTTCGTATCATTTATGTTTTTTTCCCCACTATACACGGTTCATTTTTTTTATAGCTGGATAGTTAGCTAGCTGGTTAACATTTGACGAAAAGCTTTCTTGTTGCATGATTTCCTTAAACGTAGCTCAAAAATAATGTGTAGTAGTATTCCATGGCCATATTTTAATTACATGTATTTATTTGTTTGCTTGTTTGTTTATTTTGGGATCAGACTGTAGAGAGAAGCTAGAGTAATATGCAAAAGTTTGCACCCCTTTTGGTTTCAAACAAAATAAAAGAAAAAAAGCCTTTATGTATAATACATGCAATAGTTTACCATGACATTTTGCATCCTGTTTGGCTTTATGCAAATAAGGTGTCTATTGACACCTTTAATTTATTTTTGTTACACATGACAATTATGTTTGCACTCACCTTTCCTACAGTAAGATGTTATGAAAAGCTGGTTCTGATTCGCCCTGATATCTGCTGAAAAATCTAGTTTAGTCTGACCAGTTCCCAACATACAAGCCAAGCTGGTCAAACTGGTAGACCTCCATTGCAAGTGGTGAACTGTTTTCCAGCTTCATTATTACTTGTCTAAATTCATTAATAAATGTTTAATCCATCCATCCATTATCTATACCGCTTTATCCGTCTGGGTCGCGTGGGAAGCTGGAGCCAATCCCAGCAGCCGTTTCGGGCGAGAGGCGGGGTACACCCTGGGCAGGTCGCCAGTCCACCGCAGATAAATGTTTCATCTTTTCTAATTGCCTTAATGTGTTATTTTCTTAAAATGATAAGTAAAGAAAGTCCACCAGTTTGGCCAGTGTTTTAGTAGCTGTATTGAACAATAAGGCTGGACTTACTGTAAATTTCCTTTTTGTTTTTTTCTACACAAACATGATGGGAATGTTCATTCAGATCCTCCAGCATTAGGAGGGTCGAAAAGAAGTTCTTGAGAAGAAATCTCATCTGCATATGAGCGCAAGCCATGGCTGGATTTCTGAGTGAGAAAGAATAAAGCTCACAGCGATACGGCCACCCATACACAAACACACACAAGTGCTGGCTGGTCCATTCTCCACACCCTACACGAGTGGAGTCGAGTAGAGCCTACGCTGAGACTCGCTCTACCACCTGACTGACACAGGCTCCTCGTGAACCAAAATTTCAAATGGTCACGTCAAAGCGTAACAGCTATTAGTACCCGATTGTTTTTCCTCTCGTTCATACAGAGCTAGCCTTAGCTTGTCCGAACCATAGCACGTTTTTATCAAGAGAACGAATGGTAAAATCTACAACAGTGTCACACAAATGTGGATGATATGCACAG
The DNA here is from genome assembly GCA_030068235.1 of Notoglanidium macrostoma. Classification (NCBI taxonomy): domain Eukaryota; kingdom Metazoa; phylum Chordata; class Actinopteri; order Siluriformes; family Auchenoglanididae; genus Notoglanidium; species Notoglanidium macrostoma. The sequence continues at coordinate 17,648,064 of JAQQZR010000009.1, forward strand.
AAAGATCTGGGCTATCTGTATTTATAACAGAGCTCCATAAACACGTCACACTCAGCAAATGACATCATTTTCTGGTTACCTTGTTCTGGTAAAACACTTTTCTATGAAATTACATGATGGAAAATCTTTGCATGACGATATCTTTGTTGATTATGAGGTAAAATACATTTCCCAGCATCAGCGTTTAGACAGTGATTGTGAGTTCAGTTGATTTCAGTGATCCTGACGGTGACTTCAATGATCCTGAGACGGTGTGCCAAAGAAACATGAGCTCATGCCTCAAATGTACTTCAGAAATGCCTCTGGTGTGAACTGGCGTTTAGACTAAAATGGAGCGGAGCTATGGCCTGTGTTTATCTCGGCAAATCATGTCCATGGCACAGTTTGGCAGCAGCAAAAAATTAAAAACACAATGTAATCAATTCTGACTAAAAAAAAAAAAAAAATCTATATTAATATTGACAACGTTGGCAGAAAAATCCACATCAGAGAAAAAACGGTGACATCATATACATGTAAAAGCAGTCAAAGTGCATGAACTTTAAATCATTAAATACCTTAGCTATAAAGCCTACTGACACTGACATCCATTTATTTACTATTATGCTGAATTATGCTGCTAAATTGCTCTTAGGCTGTAATGGTGGCGTTTAAGAATGGGAGCAAAACAGAAGTTGAGACGTTAGTTTATCCCCTGGCAACATTAACAGTTAACAATTAACAATCTTATACTGTTGGATTAACGTGTTGTAGCCGGTAGTGACGTTGCTGGTGGTGACGTAAATGATAGTGCAGTGTTATTGCGACGGTTCACTTGCCGAGTTTCTATTGCAGTTTTGCGCAAATAAAAAGTGATATTTTAGAAAATTTCAACAAAACACAATTGGTGTAAAGATGTAAAGTTTTACAATCCCGATTACATCTGGGTTTTCTCCTCTCGCAATACCTCTTACAGAGCGCTCGTTTTTTTTTTCAGAAAGGAAGCGTTTCCATTTGCACTTCATGTCATGTGACTTATAGTGAGAAATGTGTTTCCATTTGAATTTTGCGAAATACTGCTTTATCGAATCGTCTGAAAAACCACCTCACGCGACCATAACGTTTTTGCGATATTCGAGTTTTTTTACGAAATTCACGTTTTTCCATTACTTGTTTTTTTGTAGATTATTCGGCTACTGTGGAGCGACCAGCGGCAAATCCAAAACAACAAGGAAAGATAACATTGGCAGATATGCCTGGAATTTACATCCCGTTAAATACATTCAGGTGGAAATACATGACATCCGTTACTTTAACGTTACGGAAGACTGAGTGGATATGATCATTTGTTCCCGATCCAGTGTTGTAATTGAATCGAAAGCCTAGTAGTATGTTCAAAGTGTGTACCTATCAATCCCTCTCTCTCTCTTTCTTAGCTTAAAGGTCACGTGGTTAATAAAAGCTCATACGCGGACGTACCACATGTATATTGATCATTCCAGTTAGCACATACTTAAAGATAAGACACCATCTGCCGTGCTGTGATCGCTAACACGATTTGCCAAGATAAGCGGACCTGTCCACCAGCTACAAAGAGACATGTGAAAGGACCGTGTCTTTTCTAAACTTTTGAAAACACTCTGTCTTGCTAGTTGCTGCTAGCTGTTTAGTTCAGCATTGAGAGTGTCTGAAGTGTGGATGCTAATACTAGCTCAGTAATCAGAAAAGTAGCTAGCAAATTAGCTAGCTAGCTTAAGAAAGCTTACAACTGAAGGTGCATGATAGGTAGAGCAGATCATTTTGATTCTCAACAGCTAGCTAGCTAGTTAATAACCTTTATGATATGTTAGCAGGTTAGCTTTCATCATAAACGTCTGATTGGGGTCTTCAGACATTAGCAAGATAACAAGCTAGCTACCTATTCACACTCAAAAAGCCCAAGACCAGAGCAGATTGTGATAAGAGAAAGAGGCCCAATAGTAAGGCTCGAACCGGTACTGATTTGAAGAGATGAATGCAAACAGACTGCAGCGTGACACAGCAACAGGTCGGAGCTATGCCTAAAAACCATTCACATTGTAGCTGTTATGTATTAGCATTCTACAAGTCTTGGACAGCAGATGCATGGTCATCGATTAGAGTCCCCGCTCTTGGCTGGGATCTGGCCCTGAGCTGGTCTGTGTTCCCCCAGCATGGCGGCGACGAGTGCCTCGGGGACGCTGATGCCATTGGCGGGGCTCAGAGGACTAAGAGAGGGCGAATCAGGGGAAAACAGACGTTCCTTCTTGGTGTTCGCGGCCTGGCGTGGTGAAACGGGCGAGTCTCTGGGTTTCAGACTGAGGGACTGCAGAGCGGGTACGGCCGGGCTGCGACTGCGATGGCGCCCCTGCTGGCGTTTATTGGAGCGTGTCCTGGGACTCGGACTGCGTGAGTTGGAAGCCAGTAGGACCAGAGTGCTATCATCCTCCGAGCTCTCGTCTGAACTGTCCGAGCGGGACGGACACGGCGGAGCGGCAGGGGAACAGACAGGTAACTGAACCTGGGGGTGAGAGAGTGAAATGGAAAGGAGGAAAAAGTTGTATTATTTATGAGTAAAAAAAGTGACGCCAATCAAATAAATAGCTTACTTTTCATGCTTAATTTAGAACAGTGTACGTGATCATCCAAAGGAAATGTGTGGCAACTGTGTGTTGCTTCAATAAAGTTCTGACAAATTACCAAAAAGTGAAGTGAAAGCATGAACTCAAATGTCTGTACGGTAAATGACTTGTATGTGTGTTTAATTAAAGAGAACTTAGCAACTCAACCTGGAACGGCTCTGTAATTCCCACAATGCTGTTCATGTTGTGGCTATAGTAACCCAGCACATATTCTCCTGCATCTCTAGGCAAATCTTCTTCTGGAAAAGTCACCTGGAAGCAGAAACGAAAACTCAACTGCGCAAAGCAGATATTGGCACTTGCTGGTTCGACCATTGTAAGGTCTTTAGTGTAATCTCACACACTAAGCAGATTGTCTGAGTGCTTTTCAGGATTATTGTGCTTTTTTTTTTTTTAATTACCTGAGTGGAATGATCTGATTTGGCCCAGACATAGGCTGCATAGTCCTTGTGGTGTTTGAATCCCACCTGACAGAAAGGAGGTCACAGAGGACATATAAAACACCGTCTAAAACACACATCATGACATTTGCAATAATGCAAAGTTTAAGCTGAGGTGGTGTATTCGTTGTGTTTATGAGCTTTCGATAGCTCAGAGTTCAAATTATGAAGCAATGCCGACATTTTTTAATATGGAGCAACTCCTGGGAAATCGATTAGATAAGCATAATTACAGTGTCTTGGAATGCGTCTTTTCTTAATAATTTACCCAGACATTTGAAGGATATGACGATATTGCCAACAGTTTCGAAATAGTGCGTTTCGAAATAGTGCGGCAAAATCAATAATGAGGGTAATTAGCTAGCTTACTGTTAGCCTTTAATGTAGAATAACTGTTTACTCTGATTTTCCACTTATTAAAAAAATTAGGCCACAATGATTTAATATTTGAGCATTAATTATGGTTGTGTGTCATAATGTAATGCAACAGTAGAGTGTATAAAAATCCATTTTATACCATCCATATTGCCTTACACTTTAGGACCATGCGACTTTTTCTTTTCCCTAAAATCAAGTCTGCACTCGAGGGAAACCGTTTCGTGTCTGTTCCAGATGTGAAGAAGAAAACGACTTCACTGCTTTGATCAGGGGAAGACCAGCATGCAGCAGTGTGCAGGTGCACAAGGGGAATATATTGAAGGCCAAAGGAAGTGAAATGTAAGTTTTCCTCATTAAAATTGAATTACAGCATCTCATTATTTAATAGCCGAACCTCGTAAGTAAATGAAAAGTCAATAACCGCAATTCACGACTACACTACCTTAATTGACCCACATTCATGAAACAAGTAACTGTCACAAATGACATGTATTTTTTCCCTTTTTGATCACAATAACTGATGAGCTATACTCAGCCATTCAAAGAATCCCCCCCCACACGTTACATTAATTTAAAAAATCGTTAACCGTGTGGCTACTTCACTGCTGTGCGTCATGTCAAAGAGAAAAATGAAAGTGATATCAGAGCCTTTTTGACAAAGCAGCAGTGTACTGTAAGTAACATGTGCTAGCTTAGTTCAAATTGGCTACGCCTTGCTAACTTATTAGACATTAGAAATCTTGGAGTGGTTTCCAAGATATTGCAAATCAATTGCAAAAACCAAATATTCCAAATCATTGTTGCCATTTCTAAATCGAAACACTTTCGTTGCTGCTCTGCACTCCCAACGTAATTGTTTAGATTTACGCTTTAGATTTACTGATCAGTAAGCATGTTGGGTCTCTCTTACTGACATGATATTTACCAAAGTAATTTCATTCATTATTAAGTTCAACTAATTCAAGTGTTTCAGAAAGGTGTGGGGACAAAGTGGGCCAAGTGGTAGGGACATGTTCCCAACGTCCCCAGCGTCCCCAGAGTAAATGATGCCTATTGTTCAGTTAAAATGTTATAATGGCATAAGTTATAAGTGGCGTATACAAGTTATAATGGCTTCAACCACTTCCTGTCTTGAAGCACAAATTCCATTAGGTATACAACAGGCATTCAAAAGGCACACAATAGGCGATATTTAACAAGCACGTTCTTTCTTGTAACGTTTCTAATAAGACTTCATTACAGAAGGATGGAATTAAAATGGCTGGAAAAACTCAGCTGCACCCACGACTGTCATCCTGTTCATTGTTTTTAATGTAGGTCCTGAATAATAAGTCTTAAGGTTTGGAATGTAAAGGAGCAAAGAGGGTAATTTATGTGACAACCAGTGCTATCAGCTGGTGCTGAGATTAAACTGGCGTGCTAAAGTGTTATATCTATCCATATCTTAACAGTGGAACTTGTTATTGTTGAGCGATGTGTCATATCACGGCATAATAATAGTACTGGTGCAAAGTACGCACACACAAAGACAGATAAGGAGCTGCATTAGTGATTTATCATATTTACAATTTTTCAAGTCCTTAAGGGCGTTTGTCCACCAAATGTGCTTTTTGCGCTGGCAGACCCTTTGACCTCATTTTCGCAGAGCTTCCTGAGTGCTTCTCTCAAGAGCTTATTGTTAGTTTGTTACAAAAGCATCCAGCTCTTCCGCATTCCATCATTGTTAATGCCAAATTTGGAAAGGTTAGCTAAAATAACGGAAAGAAAGCATGTCCTGGCATTGGAAACAGCTCTCGATGTGAATTGATATACCTTCGAGAAGAAGAGTCTGAGTGCATGAGATAAACCATGCAAGAATGCAAAGTGTTGATATTGTAAGTCCCGCCCCCTTCTTGCTTTTGATTGGTCGCTGAGAGGGAAGTGACATTGACGAGCAGGCAACTGAAAGCACTCTGAGCGAAGTGGAAAAAAAGACGAGCACTGAGGGCGTTTTTGCACTGAGGACACTCAGCGCTGAACTTCACTTCAGAAACAGAGGCCCTAAGGCTCAGCTGGCTGCATTTTGTGTTCATCCAAATAGCTAACTTTAACTTTCTCCTCCAAACATATTTTGAGGGAAAATAGGATGATGTAAACAATACACATTGTTCATGTTGATTACACGTATGGTATGACTGAGGCTACGTTCCTGTTACAAGCCTTATTGTTCAATTCCAATTTTGTGCTCAGATCAGATTTGCCTGTTGGTTCACGTTCGTAATTTCACGTAACCTGTATCTAAAAGTAAAGAGAACTTGTTCTCTGAACCGGCACGCGTGCGCACACTGACATGTTTTTGCACGAGTCATCTACATCACCACTAACAAAAAATATATTCATGGGACGACTCATTGTATTAAAGTCGACAAAATTGACGTACTAGTAGCTAATACAATATCCCTGGAGGGCAAACAGTTCGTCAGCTGTAGCTCTCCTCCATTGTTGTTTTGCCGTGCTGCCGGAGCTCTGATGATTCCTGCTAGCTTGAGAAAAAATGCTACAATGTTTCCGATCCGACTTAAGCCGTAAAGCCATGAATTGGAAACGTATTTGGGACCACATATGAAAGTGACTCAAATCTGATTTGAAAAGATCGGATTTGTTTGTGCACACAGCCCTGAAAAGATCAGATCTGTCACATTAAGGGAAAAAATCCGATTTGCGTCAATTCTGCAAGGCAGTGTGAACGTGGTCTGAACACAACTGCTCATGACGTGTTATGGACAAATGTGAGAGATCAAATGTAGGGCAATAGACACAATTTCATGAGTCGAAAACTCAAACTGCAACCCATTCTGACTGGGTTGGTGCTTGGCAGAAATCAAGTGCTGGGGAAATCAAATCTAAATGTGCAGTGAAAGAAACAAGAGAAATTCGTATATATGTATATAATTATTTTCCACTTCATGTTCTCCAAATTTGATCGTGTGCCATTTTCCATTCGCTAGCTAGTTGTCCCCGGTCACACAGCGGTGAAGGCTAACATGTGCTTCCTAAAGAGGAAACTCCAAATGTCCTCTTTTGCAAACACGAGTTGTCAGACTCCCATCCCTGACTAATGTCGCTCTGATTCACAGGGGAGAGAAAGCACAGCCAGTTTTGTTCCCTTGACACTTGGGCACGTGTAGCTGTGGCATTCACACTTCTGATCTCTGGACAATGCGGGGACGAACCTTTCTGGGGCCCAGCGAGATAAATCCGAGAGTAGTTTTGTGAACGAAAGTGAAACGAATAACAAGCCTGTTGAAAAGAAAGCCCAGAAGAAAAGGAACCCCGAGGTTCATTTAATTTCAGTGGTCGCTGATGACCTGCATGTAAACTTCATTCTTTCTTACCTTGTACAATCCCACCCAGTCCCAGGAGCTTCTCTGGAAGCCTGGCGCTGCAGTAAACTTGGCTGTCGCATCCGACACTTTGGTCCATTCTTTTTCCACTTCCAGCTCAACTATTGGTATATCCAGCTTAAAGGGAAACTGCAGAGACATGAATGTTTCTATATAAATGTATAAACTGGCTTCTATATAAATGTTTTTAAGACTCAAAATCATTGTTTGGTCTCACGTGCAGAGAGAAAAGGGCGGAGACAGGTTTGTGGTCGCTAACGGTGTAGCCCATGTGACTGCGGTAAAAACACTGCGTGACCCGTGTGGCCCCACCCAGCCACGAGGTAAGACCCCGCTGCAGCGCGGCATTGTGGGACGGCACAGGGGAGCCCGTTCTGCGGAGACGCCACAGGATTCGGTCTGTCCAAGCAGGTTTCCTTTTCTTAGCACTGCCACGCAGACAGAAAAACTTGCACGAATAACGACAAAGTCCTCAAAAATTCTTTTTACTTCTCACAGAAATATACACACCTCGTGTCATACGTGTGTGTTCCCACGTCAAACTTGTAGGTGGGTGGGTAATTCAGAGGGCCTTCCACAAACTCATCCATCACAGACTCGCTCTTCTTCGCTATGTTGAGCTGAGAGACGGGAACAAGGTTGAAAATGTGTATAATAATACATTTTTTAATTAACATAAGAGGTAGATTGGTTTTAAAAAATGCTGGTAAAGTACGAGCCTACAGTCACGACAACGGAGTTGCTAGGTAACTGGAAAATATGTACTCTGAGCACAAGGTAATTAATAATAAAGTAGCAAATTACTAGTTAACTATCATATTCCAGCTTCCAATTGCGTCTCTAAATTGTTTAATAAATGACTGAGATTTTTAAGATGCCTTGCAATTTCTCACTTGTCAAAGATGTTTCATTAGTAGCAGCAATTCAGAAACAGGGCTGTTGATCTCCCTAGATATTTTGATATCATTTTGTCTCCTCCATCAGCTATGTATAAGGTCGATATTTTCTGGTTTGTTATTAAGGTTGATATTGTTCTGGTACTCATTACACGGTATGAAAAAAATGGCATCTATACTTCCTTACTTTTGAGCTTGCAAATAAAGAAAACTGCTGATTCAGTTACTTTAAAGCTGTAACAAACTTTTGCATACAACGACACAGAAGATTCAACTCAGACCAAAAATGTGGTGATGAGGCGGACTCTTGTGGAGGTAACAAGGAACTGCAATAAACTTCAACATTCATTACAGTATATTCTATTATTATCCATCCATCCATCCATTATCTATACCGCTTTATCCGTCTGGGTCGCGGGGAAGCTGGAGCCAATCCCA
>JAQQZR010000009.1:17665331-17685140 GCA_030068235.1 Notoglanidium macrostoma
AGTAATCCATATTATGTCAACAACCGCTCGACTAAGTAAAGAGAAACAACAGTCCATCATTACTTTAAGACATGACGTGTCTTTTAATTCATAAAAATAAAGAAAAAAACATTGAATTTGAAGGTGTGTCCAAACTTTTGACTGGTAGTGTATGTGTTCCTGTAACATTTGGTTAATTTGTGCAACACTTTATTTTCACAAACATCGAATCACATCATGACCTAATACTGAAAAGTGTTTACCAGCCTATGCAGTAGTGAAGTGAAGTGGTTTCAGTATGCTTCCAAGTGAAATGTAGTGCAGTTCAACTGCAGTGTGAAAGCGGTTTGACCCTGAATTGACCCGACTGCAGGATATCAACCAAACATGCAGTGTGTTTTGGGTTGCAGCATTTTTGTGTAAATGCGAGCTGAGAAACTGAGCCATGAGGCCAACCCGAGCCAAAGCACAGAGCTGTCTGTAGTGTTACAGAAATGCCATGTGTTCTGGAGATTTACACCGACGAAAAAAAGGCTGGATTCTATACACAAAATGTTTTAAAGTAGTTATTTATATTGATTTATTCTGTGCTGGTGACATTTTTTTTTTATTTCTAGGCACACATTTCTGACCGATTAATTTTTATGAATGTGTTTTTAGCCTTACTCAAAAATCAGGGTTTTTTGCTTTTTGTCATGTTTAGTTATATGCAGGTATTACACATGAGTCATAGTTAGCTAGCTGCTTACTACTAGAAATGTTTTGTCATGTTTGGTCATCATGTGCCTGGCAGAGCAGCTCAAGATTACGTGGCACAAGCTGCAGTGTGATATCTGTGAGCGGGCCAGTGCAGCTCGCTGAGCTCATTCTGTCACTCATAGCCTAGAGACCATGACGAAGACACAGATCAGGGACATCAGACAGTCTCCGCTCTAATTGTTTTACCGTCTGTGGACTCAAGGGAGACGGTGTTCCAAAACAGCCATGTCCCAATCCTCAGAGGCTCCAATTAGGCTTAAATTTTTCAAGATTAAAGCTTGTGGCTGTAGTAGAACATCTTCTCTCTCAACATTTAGGCTGACATTGAAGGCGGTGTGGCTGGTGTACCTGGCAGACATGGTCAAGGGGGTGTGGCCTGTCTATCTGTCAGTCACAGTCAAGGAGGTGTGACATATGTACCTGTAAATCACAGTAAAGAAGTGTATCTGGCCCCTGTACCTGTCATACCTAGTAAAGGAGGCATGGCATGTGCCTGGCATCCAGTGATAGTGTTGTGGTCTCTGTACAGGTCAGATAAGTCCTCATACAGGGGTGTAACCTCTGTGTCTGTTAGTCCTAATGGAGACGAAATGGCCTCTCTACCTGCCAGTTCCAGTGAAGGAAGTGTACTTGTCTTCTGTACTTTGTCAGTCCCAATGAAGTGGGCATGAACTATATACCAGTGATATATCAGTATATACTGTATATACTGTATATATATATCAGTTCCAGTGAACGCGTCATGGCCTCCGTATGTGTCACTGCCAGTAAAGGGGCTATGGCCTCTCCGCCTGTCAGTTCCAGTAAAGGAGGCGTGACCGCCCATTTCTTTAGTCTCATATACGAACTAGGTTCTAGTTCTGGGCTGGTGCTAGTGCCGGTTCAGAGTTGGTTCAACATGCAAACCTTATAATAACCAGTTTGCTTTTCCATGGACTAAACAGACACCACAGAGCCACGTCATTATATCACTGTATATGTCTGTATACGTCTCCACTTTTCCAGCCACGCAAGCGCTGCTAGCAACACTAGTGCCACTAGCACCAAGCCCAACAACAACAATAGCGGACTTCATCGACTCTTTTCTTCTTCTTCTTTGGATTAGACTAGACGCTACAATAGCTCTGTTTTTTTTTTAAATGGTGGTCACCAAAGTTTTGATGGTCTTGTTGGTCACGATAAACCAGCTCCCAGCCGCTGACGTAAGCAGTTCTTGGTTCTAGACCAGCAAAGTGTTGGTGTCGTTCTCGAACCAGTTTTCCTGGCCAAGAGCCAGTTCTTTGGCTATCAAAACTCAAAGAACTAGTTCAAGTAGATTACCAGCCCTCAAACTGCCTTGGTGGTAAAGGGTAAGAATTAATTATACTGTATCACTTTATATAGAAATATGTTTCGATAATATTGGATTGCTGGGTGCTTTAAATAGTTCTTTCATGCACTGGATGGTTGATTAGGTGCTGTGCATCATCTCAGAAGAAGAGACAAATGATGCACACCATTAATCTTTAGCAGGCCTAATGCTTCACCTTCAAGGAAAAAAATCTGCTGTAGAATTGCTATGGCAACACATTCACAGGCGTCACAGAAAAGCTGAGTCAAAGCTGTTCAAATATTTTTAGGAGATGTGAAGAGAGGCATTCTTACCTAAAATCTCCATCATCACTGGAGGGCTTCTTGTGTCGAGCTTTTTCTGCGGTGCCAGGACTAATGATGATCGGCTCTGGAGCTTGGGTCTGGAGATTGGTTTGTGGAATGGGAATGGACTGAGTGTTAAGGTTTGGTTTAGGGAGAAAACTCGAGTGGGTATTTGCACTCCAACCAGGTTGTACAGGGGGACTAGGGAAAGTTAACAAGTTGGGCTTGGTGCTGGGGCTAAGCTGGGTGTGAATTGGACTAAGGGGGGCATTTGGACTGAGCTGAGCATCTTTGGAGCTGAGCTGAGAATTTTGTGAGCTCTGTGGGCTGCGGCGTCCTTGTAGTGGCTCTGTAGGTGATTGAGACACAGAGCTTGTCGCTGGAATAATGGGTAAAATGGCAGGAGGATCCACGGTTCTGGGGGATTTTACCGCGGATCTGGCAGCAGGCCTGGGTCGGCTGATGCTAACAGAGCCAGACACTACAGAAGTGGACGCAGGACCTCCAGGTTCCAGCAGGGGCGAATCTGGTTTCTTGGCAGTGCTGAGTGCAGGAGGGTTTAACGTCTTTGTGGTAGGGCAGAGTGAAGCCGGAGGGGGCAGGATGGGAACTGAAGATGGGCTAAGCCTTGGTGCTCCTGTGGATTGCATCAGGAACGAGCAGCTTTGGCCAGGCTTTGCTGGATCCATCAACCTTCAGAAAGAACACAAAAAATACTTGATATTAAACCAAAAAAATTAAAAATAATGTAAAAACATGAGACAAATATCAAGGAAACGAGAGACAATCATTCAGAAGACATGCCACACTTCAACTTAACTAGGTAACATCACAACAGGAAACTTATGTAACTCGATAGCATTAGTTAGTTAGCTCAATACCCATGTTAGCCTGGGGTTATACTTGACGTGTGACTACGTGAGGACACAGCAGCAATGCAGGCAACGTTGTTTACATACTCACCTGCATATAATTGAAAGCCATATCCACTAGAGGGCACATTAGAACCAAGACAAACCAGAATTATGATGTTGACTCGTAAATTCAAATTCAAGATATTTAAATGCGTGCGAAGCAGTAAAACTATATTAACCACCCATCCAAATTTGAATGATTAAAAAATTGCAAGTATATATAATTAGGTTTCAAAATCATGAAAAAATAAGCAGTGTTCTCTGAGATGCTGGGGGCGTGTCCACTGAAAGCACGACCGATCACACCAAACCACGCCCAAGCTCACTTATTCATTATAGACATGCCACCTCTCCTGAAAGTTCCTGGAGTCACTCGCATATTGATAGCGGCTCCCTGACTCCTGCAAATTTTATACAATATCCCAGACATGTTCTTTTGTGAGAAAGACATAGCAAGCTAGGCTACAGGCTAACCATCACAGACCACCCATTTGCTCTGGTGTCCATACGCTGTAGGAGTCGAACTGAGAAACAAAATTGCGCTGTTTCGGATCCTGAGTGGCCGCCGCGTATTAGAGCCGTGCCGCCATCTTGGACAAGAAGTTGTAGTGTTAGGGGAGGGGTTATGCTAATTATGTGGCTCCAGTGCGTCACAGAGCCACTATTTAATAAAAAACACAAAAATGATGAAAAACTGCTTACAGATCTAACTCTAAATCTAATATCTAAGTCTTTTCACATGTTTTCAGCATTTATTTTCTTTATAAATATATATAATATATATATATAATTATCTATATAAAACAAATCTCGGACTTTGCTTTACACGGTCTTTAAGTAATTTCATGCAAGTTATTCTGGGAAACATAGTTAGAGCAACTTTGAGCTCTGTTAATATCTCTTTAACACATTCTGCAATTGCTGACACTTTGTTAGCCATCGGTCGTGCAAGGAACACAATAAAGCCTAATAATGCTTCTTAACTTATAATATAACTTAACTTAAAATATATTTTTCAATACTTATACATATGTGCATTTAAACTTCTTAACAATGACATGGCATATATACTTAGTAAGAAAGCAAGAGCTATATTGGTAAACTAAGTTTAATGATAATCGAGCTATTTAATGGTTTGACTAAAGAAAAAACTTGAGAATTTCAGGTTTTATTAGGCTCCTGACATACTTTTGCAAAAAGAGCTGATCCGCTTCGGAGCTCATATTAATCAAGAACCTTTTTAGGTGAGTGTGTTGCTAATGTTAGCTTTAACATGAATCAGACAAAGTTGGATTTTAAACTTCAACAAGAAAATCTACAAAATGTTATGTGGGTCTTGAACCAAATAAGTGTGCATTCCTAGCTCAAGCTGAGAAGCTAGTGAACAAATGCCCAATAGGCATCACTATTTAAATGCTTACCTGTGAAAACAGGTATAATTGAATATGATCAGTCTTTAATTCGCATGTTCTGGTGCATTTTTTTAAGTGGAAATATCAGAAAACGACAGAAATGTATGCATTTTGTTGGATGCTGATAAGGAAATGCAGATTAGGTGATGAAAGTGTGAAGGGTGAAATGAGGGCAAGCGGAGTTGGTATGCTCTTCACACCTCCTCCTTCTGATGCTGTCTGCAGGACGTCTGTGTGTGTGTGTGTGTGTGTGTGTGTGTGTGTGTGTGTGTGTATGTGTGTGAGTGTGTGAGTAGGTTTTGGCTTTCATGTCCCGTCTCTGTCCTGGTCGGGACGTCACGGCTGACATCAGCAGGCTTTCAGATCTATCGCTCAGTGAGGATCATCTTTCTCCCTGCAGATGACAGACACTCCCTCGTTCCCTCCCTCCCTCATCTATCCTGCTCCACTTTCACGTTGCCTGGCAACAACTTCCGTGGCCCAACAACCTCCGCTGGAATTTGGCGATCCCGTAATTCCTCATTAAAGACGGCACACTTTTCCTTTGTTACCGGAGTGATGCTCACTGACCGATCGTCAAAAGGTCAGATCTAACCGATTAAACCTGTTTACAAAAAAAGTCCGACCTTCTTCAATCGAATTCCTGACTGTAATTTACTCCTACGGTGAACTTGATCCACGTCCAGAAAAGTGTCTGAGTGTATTTGAGATAATGCCTCGCTCTGGCTCCATCTGCTCGACGTGGACAGATCGGCGAGTTTGCGCAGTGGTGTCTTGGGACAGAGCTTCACAAACAGACCGGGTGAGATCACATGCGCTGCAGCGTTGGATGAGGACGAAGATGGTGTGAAGTCAAGCGTGGAAGACATCGCAGTGCTGTTTATTCTCTCCAACGAAAAGGAAAACTACTAAAAGACTTTCGTATAACGATACGCTGTAGGAGAAAAACTGCTTACACAGACACACTATCCCCAGTATATAAAAAAACAATAATAATAATAATAATAATAATAATAATAATAATAAAGACAGAGAAGACTTGACACCCCATAAAAAATTGGACTTGGTAGTTAATTTCTCTCAAAAGGATGTGCGAAATTATTTACATCCTTCAACTAAATTCAATTCGAACAATTTCTAATAAAAAAAATTAATTCTAAAACACCAGTGGTAAGGACGCCAATATCACACACTGCGTGTTATATACTCCGTTTTACTCATGCTCATTAACAATGCCAATAATTACAGAGCTGACTGTACAAGTGCTATGTAAGTGCACTCATATGAGTATTTGTATCCGGGCCAATATTAAAAAGCTGGATTGGTTTCGGATCTGATGTGACATATTTTCAATCTGTGTTTTATATGATAATTAACACAACATGGATCTTTCACACAAATGGATAATGGAAATACGTGGCTAAGATGAACGATCACCCTGGTGTCCGGTTCGCCCGTTTCTCTATTAACCACAAAGGTTCAGTGACCTCTTCGCTGCTAAAAATAAAATAAATAAATAACTGTTGACATTTTTTGCTCATCCTTCTACACGTCTAGGATAGAAGGCGGATGTACACTCTGTCACCTCATTTTAATATTGGTTTGGTTCCCAGCTTTCTGTTAGCTTTTGGTGTTTAATACAACTCTTGTTAACACTTCGACTGATATTTTACATGATATCTTATATGTAAAGACATTAAAATGCAACTATGAAATAAATAATCATGCCAGTCAGAACAGGAAGATATGGAAATGTATAACATACTGTATATAAGTTCTGTGCAAAAGTACAAATTTTCCTATTGAGGTTTATTTGATGAATTCCGCATTATTGGGTCGGTACGAAAAGATTTCCAAACATTGCTTTTCCGGAAAAATTATTTTTTTCGGAAATTACGAATTGTTACGAAGGACGAAAGTCTCCAGAAAAACTGTGGCAGATTCTCCAGGATGCTCAGGAAAACGTACAGCTCATTTCCATATCGAACTGCACACACCGTAGCTGGGACTCCTGTGTAAGGCCAAAAAAGAAAATAAAAAATAAAAAGCAAAGGGTCGTCACACCAAATACTGACTCAGTTCGGTTGGTTACTGTTTACTGCACATGGTAGTATTTTTCCTTTAAGCAGAAAGACTTTTGCACAGTACTGAATGTTTGATGGCTTTGTCACTTGTGAATCGAGACTCATGAGGTGAAACAATTGGCTCGGGGTCTAATCGCGTCCTGTTGAACGATTAGCCGCTTTTTATTCATTCTAACGCTTGACTGCAATTATAATGTGAGAGCACTAAGGCTACGTTACAAATCTCACGGCCTGCACTTTATCTTTACCGTCTACAGCAGCTAGTGGCACAAACTGAGGACATCAAGAAAAAAAACACACTGCAGCAGAGCTGAAAACTGTAGGTGGAACTCTTCTGTTGCAGATCCTCTGTTGTGACCCGTCGCATGCATTTATGTGAATTATTTCGCTGAAGACTTGCAGCTCATCTGAACAGAGACTAGCTGGAGATAGTGGAGATCCTTCACAGATGATTTTTCTTCTTCTTTAATTTCATTTAACCTCTTCGGTAAGCTTAGCGAACTGACAACGTGGCTGACGTTACACGACCGAAGGTTTATGGACACCTGACCATCACATCCGTAGGTACTTACTGAACGTCCGATTCCAGGTTTAGTCCTTCGTCAACCTCTTTCACGTCAAGGTGAAAACAGACCCATGGTCCACCCATGGTCCATGGCGCTAGTCAATATTGGTGACATTACCACTTATTTAAATTGTCTTATTTATAGACTACCTGGGTTATATATAACATCTGGGTTACAAATTTTAGCTGAACACCTTTTTTTTCTACACTATGTACTTCACTATCTAACACCTACGTTCTTAGAAATAAATTTAAATAATAAAATGTTTCCTGTCGCTGACATGATACCGTCAAGGGTTTTGTATCTTTTGTATTTATATTTCACCTGGAAACACGTGTATCCGTTTAAAATGACTGAAGTTACATAATTAAGACGAGGACTGTACACTGAAAAAATGTGTACACGCGTAGTCTACATAGAAATATTTAGCTTCTCATCGAGACATGCTTTCATTGCTGCCACTAAGTTTAATGTAAACAGGTTGCTAATGACTAGTTTGAATTATGGAGCGTGAGCGTAAGTGCGATCAGTTCGTGTAATATGAACATCCAATGTTTACGTTATAAAACCTCGTGGGTACGTTGGCGCTGATGGGATGAAGTGACTAGAGCATTTGGCTAAACTGATCTGATTAAATCATGTATGCTGTGATGGCACAGCGGGTTGTCCTGGGTGGAAACGCAGTGCTCAAGGGCTTTGAAAACACATGATCGAATCGTGTTGGAGGAACGCAAACATGTTGTGTTAACGTAACTCAATTCATTCATATGACACCAGTGTACGAATTTGAATCAAGTAAGTTTAATTTAAAACCTGGGTCAGTGTAAAGACCACCATTGTGATATCCAAGAGCAGGACTAGCCAAGATCAATTCAAAACTGAGTCTTAAAGGGGTCAAGGCTAAATTAAGATCGAGGCCAAATGAAAGCAGGAATTGAGAGTGGAAAAACTCCTTTTGAGGCCACACCTTTAACTCAACTAGTTGGCTTCATTCCGGTGTTTTGCTAACGTTTAGAAAAAGGAATTACTTCTTGTCAATCTTTGTGCATAGAAACTCTCGGCCGAGTCCAAGACCACAAGACTAATTTCCAAGACTGAGACGAGTCAGAGTGTAAATGGCAATAAGTCTGAGACGAGCCCAAGTCAATACCATGAAAATACTGTATCTCGAGACCTGACTCGAGTCCTATAGCCTGGCTGAGGATCACTGATGTATCTTTAAAGCTTTAGTCTAAAAGCTAATTTAAGGCACAATGCATTCACATCCCCAGCTAGAAGATGCATACTAAAGGTGCAAAAGATGTAGGCTTAATGGGACAAGAAAAAGTACAGTTTGGTACCTTTATTTCTGAGGGTGTGGCTGTTTGGGCAGTAATGTCACAAATTAAACAGTAACACAAATACCTTAGACAGGAAGGATGGACAACAAAAAAATGTCCACCTTAAACTTAAATGCTCTTATTTCATGTCTGCAGCATAGCTACGTTCTCACTTGGCTAGTTGGAAAGCTGCAGCCCTGTCTGATTGCCCTGTGCTGTTTTTTGCTCTATGCTTTTTCATCAACAGACAAAAAACACACCTGCTTATTAGAAGAGAAGCAAATAATCTATCAGATTATAACTACTGTAATGTCCTATGCAATAATTCACAGCCTATTAAGGCTCATATTTTATCCCCATCACTCCATGGAGTTGTTTATTGGCTCTCCTGCAAGAGATGCAATCAGCGAAGCCAAAAAATCGAGCTGCAGGTTTCACTGCGTTCTTTCATACAGTCAGAAAGAAGACCTGGAGAGACACATGAACAGCGATGGACATCACATTAACGACATCTCTGTTTGCGTTGCGAGTTGTTGCTATGGCAGCAAAGATGCGAGGACGTTTGAGGCCAAAGAACGCACCTACACTGTGTGAACTTCATAAACCCGTGGAACGAACGTTAAGCAGTAACTTAGCAATAAGAGAGGAAGCTGCATAACTAACACCGGCACAGCTTGTGCAGTGAGGCATCGGTGTAAATAAACGTCCAGATACATGCTGCGCACCGAGCTCCACAACGGCTCTTACTCAGCATTTACCCTGGACACATCTGCATTTTAATCAACCAAATGTGATCACATAAAGTGCAATCGTGCTACCTCAGCTATTCTTTACTCTGCATGGAATAATTCTTGCATCAGATCCAGCAAATCTAAAAAATTTGTGACGCATGGTTTTGGATCGGAACGTTATAACCATATGGCAGAAATCATAACCTGGAAAATAGTAGGGCTGATGATATAATATAGATATTGCGATAAATTACGTCACAGTATATTGTTGTCATGGATATCATGAGATCTTTTTAAAATGTTTTTAATAACAAGCATCTGTTTTGATGTTTTTGAATTTTTGAAATTGTTAAATATTTCCATTTATCATGATATATATATATATATATATATATATATATATATCCTGTATCATATGTGTATTGAAATTTTGTGATATGATATTTGTTCTATTGCCCCACACTAGAATGCAGAACTATTTATAAATATACAGTTTGAAACAGCCACAGTGTGATACTGATCACTATACACAGCCTGGATGCTGAGGAAGATCATTCAAACAGTTCTAAGAGCACCAAGCAGAACCAAGAGGAACCACGAGGAACCCTGTATTAGGAGAAACATTTTGCATTTTATGTGAAATTATTTTTGATAGTGATATCCTGTACACTACTTGTCAAATTCTATGTCCTTCTTCTTATACCACAGCGGTTTGCCAACGATTACAACATGTTGTGCTTTTTAACCGTTTTAGTAACAGTTAATATACAGCTCCCTGACCATCTTCTCTCTTGTGCTGTTGAATTTAATAAGACAAAAAAACACACCTTGTCGCGTTACCAAGTCAACCAGAAAGCACAAAATCCTCTGTCTTGAAGACTTTCCTGTGGTGGAAAAATTCCTGACTGTTACAAAGACAATGGTTAAATAAGCCATTTTTTAAAAGTCCATTATTGCTAGCATCTGCATACATGTCCCCATGATGGAGCGGTTACTATAGAAACATTTGAATTACTAACTACTATTACAAACTACTATAGAAGTTTGAATTACTCTACTGTTAGAGCTACTGATAGAGAAAATTAATCAACACCTGATTAACCAATCAGATTTGAGAATTCAAAAGCACTAACAGAACCGCTGTTACAAAGAAATGTGTTAAAGCCATGGACCGCGCATGCGCAATGGATATAAAACAAAGTTAAATACAGTAGATTTCGTTGTAACATTAGCCTCTACAGTGAGTCTCAACAACTGGCCAGGTTTACTCTGCTAATACAAAACTAAACACCGTAGCACAAATAAATGTCAATTAATGTAAACAGTGAAGCATTGACTCTCTGAAATGTAGCTTATCTTACCTTTAATTCACAAGGTGAAACGATAAACCGCCTCAGCCTGTTATTGTTTTATTTTCACAAGGAGTCAAAAACACCAAAAGAATTCCATCCAGCCATTAATAGCAGTAACAGGTCGAACAAAAAGATTATTTTTTCAAAGTTGTGAAGCCTAACGTCTTGTCTAATTAGCACGATACATCAGGGTGATAGAGGGATGCGCGTGAGGACAGAACGGTCACGTGACCAAAAACAGACGACAACATAACCGACAAATAACATGCACAAACGAAAACATCGCGCGCACATGCACCACTCACGAGCCCGAACGATGTGATGACGAATGTGGTGGATTCTTCACCTGTCCTGTTCTGTTCTGTCCTGTCCTTGGTGGTGAATACGTTTTATCCCCGCGTAGGACAGGGACTGCACGTGACACCTTACCGGACAGCCGCGCGAGAGTGGAGAAAGCGAGAGAGAAAGCGCGCGCGCGAGAGAGAGAGAGAGGGAGAGAGAGAGAGAGGTGCTGTGTGACCCGGCTCTGTCACATCACATCCAACATCTGTCGTCAAAGAGAAAGGCGTCAATGACGTCACGGAGCGTTTCGCTCTGCTACAAGGCACAAAAAAAAGCGTGTGCGGGAGGAATCAAAACGCACCACCAAACGTTCTCACGCACGTGCACGCGCGAGTGACACCTAGCTGCAGCCCCCCCAGCAGGGTCACTCAGTGCCTCTGACAGGGCGAGAGACCAGGAAGAGGGCAGGAAGTGTGAGGGGGAAAGTGTAAAAGTTTAAATTTGGGAAAATTCAAATAAATTGAAAATAATGGGAAAATGATTAATTGAATAAGAACTGAATGATGATAAGCAAGAAGGTTCTGGGCTCGAACCTGCCGGTGTTCTGATCATTTCTGCAACTTTGTCGGAAAATGCTTTTTGTCGGAAATCAGATTTGGACAATCCTGTTTACAGACAAACAAATAAACAGACAAACATATAGACAAACAAATCACATCAAAAACATAACCTATTTGGTGGAGGTAAATAAAGGACTAGTTTGTATATTTGGTTATTGTATGAATCTGTTTATGTACACTCAGTATTACTGAGCAAAAAAGTGTCTTTGGGAAGATGACACCTAGAGCATGTAGCTATGTACAATGCTAAATTGGTAGATATAAGCTTTTATTACTCTTTAGGTAGATTTGCTTGTAGCTCCAGTTCAAAACTAAACAGGCAAACTTCACACAACAAACATGTCTTGGTTTATAGACTACTTGAAGTAATTTCATTCTTGGGTGAACTTTTCCTTGATTCTGAATATGAACTGGTTATGTATCAGTGCAGGGCTGACAACCACATTGTGACAAACAGCAATACTTTATTTAAAAAAAAATCTGAATAGTGATATACTGTATATTGCCTTCAAGTCTAGCAGAAATATGGAACGAGGTGAGTGGACTTGAACACCATGGCAATGCTGTAATTACAACTCGGGAATTTGCATTTTGTTTTATTGGTATGATCTAAGTGATAATTTTGTTTTCTTTCAGGAAGGCAAAATAAACTTCTTGCTACAAAAAGAAACAAAAACAAAAGAAGTTTCCTCAAAACCATCTGAATGCACACCACATTGCAATCATGACCTCTCATCTCGTACACAAACTTCAGAGGAGGATGTGAAGGTAGCAATAGTTACAACATGCAACATTACAACAAAAGTGCACAGACTCTCAACCCTGGTCCTGGTGAATTACCTGTACTGCACAATTTAGTGTTTTTCTGCTCCCAACTCACTCAGTTAGAGCACAGAAAACACTAAAATATGGGTTCTCTATGGGTCCTGTGACAGGGCATTTCTCATTTCAACGTGGTATAAAAAGTCAAAACTCAATGTTTGCCACCTAGTGGTCATATGTGGTTTAGCAGTTTTTACAGCATCTGCAGGATGGTGACTGGTTTATTTGGTGCTGGCATTCTGTTGCAGGACTGAAGGAGGCGTGTATCTGTTCCTGAGTAAGCATGTGTGTGTGTGTGTGTGTGTGTGTGTTTGTGTGTACTGGTCTTTCCCGCTGGTCTGGATCTTGGCCACATCACTTCCATAAAAACTCTGGCCTGGATAAAAAGAAAGAACAAGAGTGTAAAGGTTGAGTCTACTGGTTATAATAAAGGGGGCGTGGCCTCTGTGTTTGTCAGTCCCAGAAAAGGAGGCGTGGCCTCTGTGTCTGTCAGTCCCAGTAAAGGAGGTATGGCCTCTGTGTAGTAAATGAGGTGTGGCTTCCAACGCTTCAAATCTAACCCTAGGCTATTTTTTTCAGCTCATTAATCACATAAGGATGTGCATCATCTCAACACAGATGGAGAGATACATCCTTAGACCCGCATCATTACACCTATTCATGGAAAAAGACTTCTGTAAGATATCCTCCCACTCCAGAAGGATAAAATGGCACTTTAGATGATGTATTTCTTTAGCTCTTATAAAACTGATGTGTGCTGGAGATATTTTAATAGTTCAGATAAATATGATTCTGGGTTCAGCTCCAATGTCCTTAATAAGCAGGGTGACTTTTTGCCTTCTTAACAGAGCAACAGCACCATAAAAAGTCATCCAGAAATACACACACACACACGCACACACACACATTATAATGGTGCCTGCCCTGAGTAAGATTAATACAGATATGTAACCTCTGTGGAATGTACAGATTGTGAGGCAAAACTCTCTTTCTCTCTCACACACACAAGTGCACATCGTATTTTACAGTTCATCAGGCACGAGACTCTGAAAGTGCTGTGAACTTCAAAACAACAGCATGTATGCAGGAGTTAATCTGAGTAAGAGAGCAGAGCATCTTAATGTGAACCGTAAGCATCCCACCACTTTTTCAAAGTGTATCCCATGGGTTTTTATTATATCTATTTTTTTAGATCACGTTTGCAAGTCAGCTCTCAGCATCCATATTAAAGAGTCGACTCAATGCATTTTCTACTACAACATTCTCAAACTTCCAATTACTGCAATGGAGAAATAAATGTATTAGGAAATTTCCTTTTTATTATTGTTCGAAATTTTATTTGATATAGATTAGTAAGTTTGAAAATATTCTTTGTAGCTTTTGTTATTCCCACTATGAATCCACTAATTTGTAGGGTTTTTTTTTCATGTAAATATGCACAAACCTTCAGGAAAACTGGGTTTAAACTTTGTTTTTCCACCTAACCGCATTTCAGTTTAACACACCGAGGTTGTTTTTATGAACATCTACATAGGTGACCAAAATACTGACTTATAAACACAGTTCTTCTCATTACCTCTTCTTCATTTGGGATTTTTTTACCCCTATATTTTTAAGCTCTACAAGACCAACCGAAAAGGTGTATGTTGGAGTCCAGAAAAAATGTCACACTGTCTACACTTCAGCAATAAACCAGCTGTAGAATTGTTAGAAATCAAGTGTGTGTGACAGTTAAAATTTTTTGTGTGTGACTCACCTTTTAGCCCTGTGTGTATGCGTGTGTGTGGTTAAGGGGTCTTCTTTTTGGTCTTAACGAGTCCTTTCTCCACTAAACAGCGATAAAACTCTTGGATGTAGGTGTACACACACTTCCAGTCCGGCTCCCGCATTCTCAGCAAATCATCAACGTCTAGCAGACGAGGACAGCCGCCCAACGTCCTGCGTACACACACCAGCACACACACAATATACGGCTGTTCATGATGGACCATCACTGTGAGCAGGATTATTTGGGAATATTGTTGAAACAGCTTCTGTTATTTATATCGTCTATGTGTGTTCATGCAAGGGTTTAATAAAATAAACAATCATAGGATGGTATGTTTTTTCCTTCCCCGTCCCCCACACAAACAGAAAAAAGCTGAGTCATCATGCACTCCAATGATGGTGATACAGAAGCATCAACTAATTCTGCAACATTAGCAAGATGCTCACAATATGGGTAGGGCTGTCGTGTACAGCTAGATATGACTCCATGTTTTGTTTTACAGCCCGGTCGAACTCTAATGGACAAAACCAAATCTCTTTCATTTTTCCCACCCAATGACGTTTCACATCGCATTACAGAAACATTTGCACATATATCTGCATTTCTCATTGTCTGCAACGAATTCTGTTTTTATTAGATCTGATAACTACTGAAATGAAACTTGGTAAAAGACACAGATGATTAGATCTTCTTCTCACTCTGCGGTTCTGAAGGCTTTCTCAAAGTTGGCTTTGCGATCGTACGGGTCGAGAGTGCAGTACTCGAAGCCTTCAGGGAAAAATCGGTGCACCAGTGCGCAGAACGCAAGACCGTCAGCCCAACTCGACGAGAAGTTCTGTATATTCACACCCTGCACACAAACACAACGAGGTTAGAGCCTTGTACGTACATTCATTAGGAAACTGATTTTAATATTTTTTTAATGATTAGCTTCTTGTACTTAGCTAATGTTCCATCTGACCTTTTATATCAAAATTTGAAACCATGTTGGCTTTAGGTAAGGGTACAGCTGCATTTAATTGTAAACACATTGAAAAACATAAAGAAAACTGCTAACATAAATCTAAAATGCTGAAATGAAATTAACATGTGCTAGTATATCTGAACAGGATTATAGGGTGAAGTGAATGTCAGCTCCCCCTGCGCGCACCTCGTATGGTTCAGTCTTGGCTCTGCACCAGTCCAGCAGCATCTGTTTCACGTCTTTGGTGTTTGGGCCGCCGAGCGCTGAGCCTCGGGGTACACTGACTCCAGCTGCTGGAGGACGAGCCGCACTGTGTCCAGAAAAAAGACAAGACTTACACGCTGTCTAGTTTGTGTTCTTGCTGGAAGTCAAGAAATCATATTCATCTATTTAAGAAGATTTATTTCTCAGGTACTTTATTTTTAAAGTGTTATTAATAGTGACTGAGGGCCAATAGATAATACCCACAATGCACTGCAGACATACGTCAATTTTAACACAGAGAAATGGCATGTCAGAATGATTCTGTACCAAAGTGGAGTGCAAAGTGAGCTACGTTATCTGTTACGTGTTTAGCATCCGCATAAATGAACATCATTAGCACCACAGCAAATGCTAGTCATACCAGTTAGCATGACAAAAAAGGGTAAACTCTTATTAAACCTGATAAAACTCAGTTTTTACTATTAAATTCTCACCTTCCTGATGTTTTAGGGAGTGAGCCTGCTGGCGCTGGACTAGGAGTCTTCACCTGAGCTGTTTCTGCAAAACAAAACAAGAAACCAACAATGAAGCAGGTCCGTAAAATACAGACTAAAGCATGAGCACGTAAAGTGAAGTACAAGGATTTTTTGTTCAGTAATAATAAAAAAAAAACTATAGTTAGTATGTTTTGGAGTTAATAAAACTATTCCAATAAAAAATTATAGTGAAAGTTTTTTTTTAAATTAAATATAATTTGGAGTCCAACAACCAAAATATATTCGGAATATGATGACACACTGAAGGATACAATGGCCATGCCCTCATCAGCGTGGCTGATTAATACAGAGACCACACCCTTTTCAATGTGAATGATGGATATAAAGGCCAAATCCCCTTTACTGAGACTGTTGGATACTGAGGCCACGCCCCTTCATTCTGACTGATGGATACTGAGGCCACGCCCCCATAATTCTGACTGATTGATACAGAAGACATGCCCTCTTCAGTGTGATTAATGGATACAAAGGCCACACTCTTTCACAGTAACTGATGCATATGGAGGCCACGCTCCCTTCACTGTGATCACAATGTATGATGTGTGTGTTATATGAGGGGAAACTCACTGTGTGTGTGTTGCTGAACATTACTTGGGCCGTTGGCTGGTTTCGGTCCCGCACACACACCCTGCTGGCGCAGGTTCTCTTGCCGTGCCGCACGTTCTCGGTCCCTCTGCTCTGAGGATGCAGCCGCATTCACAACAAGAAAGATAAACAAGAGAGATAAACAATGTGTTAAACAATACACCGTTTCATAAATGGTCTCAGTAAACATAAATCTATTATGCTGCTTGCAAAGCTTAGCTCTGTTTTTCATGTTAAAAGGACAAGTTCCCTGAAATGTACTTAATCCTCAAAGTCATGTTTGGTATTTGAATTTACTGGGTTTTTTTTCTTTTTCTAATGCAAGGTAGTTATAGCCTTTTCTCATTTCTTAGCTACTTTAACTAGAAAAAAGCAAACTCTTGACACCAAATATGTTTTGGCTGGTCAACTACATAAAATTGTGTGCATTCGACTTTCTGCCAAACTATGAGTTTAATGATTGCGATTGTGCCAACAGCCCTGACTCCTACCCTACATATAGATGTTAAGATGCTATAAAAACACAGCTCGAGAACTTTGCCACATTTGGGCAGCGTTTATGGCACTGTAGGGATGTGACCTGCACCTCACCCCGCTTTTTCTTCAGTAGTTCTCTCATGGCAGCACGGATCATTCTTCTTTCTTCAAACTCTGTAGCCTTGTCGAGCTATGGAGTAAAACACACACACACACACACACACACACAGAGAGAGAGAGAGAGAGAGAGAGAGGGAGCGCGATGAAGAAATGCTCAACAATATAGGAGTTCTCTGAGGTGGATTTGAATCACTGAGCTCATATGACCCCATGCATTTTAAAGTTACATCATTTTATACAGAACACACACACACACACACACACACACACACACACACACAAACGAAAGCATACTTGTTCTTCTATCTTTGTGAGGACACTCACTGACACAATGCATTCCCTAGCATTCTCTCCCAAATCTCACCCTAATCCTAACCTGAACCATTGCCCTAACCCCCAAACAGCGCTTTGAAGAAATGAGGACCAGCCAAAATGTCCTCACTTTCCAAAAAGTCCTCATTTTGTTGGTAAAATACATGTTTGGTCCACAAGATGTAGCAAGTACAAGTATACGCACACACACACACACACGGAGAGAGAGACAGAGAGAGAGAGAGAGAGAGAGAGAGAGAGAGAGAGAGAGAGAGAGAGAGCAATTAAACACATTCCCAAACATTTCCCAAACAGTCCAAAAAAGGTACTGGAATCCAAGTCCAGTGTATGTTTGCTAACTGCTCATCTCACCATGTCATTCAGCACTTGCTCATCCTGGATGGCTGCAAGCTGCTCCTCTGTTACTGGACCTGCACTGACCGCAGCCATTTCTAAATTCTCTGTATTTCCTTCCTTTTCTGGGGAAAAAGGCAGAGCACAGAAGATAAACAAGGGCGAGGAGACATGGGGTTGACACAGGGTGGTCTAAAAATCGGTATCTTATTTAACAAGATGAACACCTACTCAGGTGAGGTGTTAACATGATGTAATGAATGATTTGTGCAGTATCATTTTGTATATAAGTGTGATGTATCAGGTTACTGAAGTGGAAAAAAATAAGGGAAACTGGAAAATACGGACCCTGAGCATAACCTTGCAAATAACTGAAGATAATGATTTATCAGCTTGCACATAATGGCTTTGATACAAACCATGTAAAGGCAGGAACGCAGTGGAAATGAAACAAAACCACATACAGTTACGGGAAAAAATGGTCACCATTAAAAGTGGTCTCTTAATTCTTTTCTATAGCTGTATAATATATGGTTAACTATCAACAGTTTCCCCAAGTATGTTTGCAAATTACTAAGAAAGAATTAATAGGACTAAAATTACACTGTAGTTACAGGTAATATCAACTGCAAATTTTTTAACATGCATCATGGAAAGTGGTTCATCAACATGGATACCGTAGAGCCACAGTGACAGTAGAAATGAGAAAAATTGTCAGGAATTTAAACATTTACCTCAGACGTATTGATAAATTACTAAGAAAAGACATAAACAAAAAAGAAAAGAACAGAAAAGAGATGGAAATGGCAACATTGTATTACAGCTAATAACTAAGGAGGCTAACAGTTTAAGTGACTATTTTAAGTCTTTTATATTGACTATGTAAAGGACTACAATGCCAGTAAAAATAAAGCACAATTGTCAGGAACGTAAGTAAGTAAAGTAAGTAAAAAGAAAAATTCATAGGAAATTTCCACTGTAATTACAATGGATAATTTAGAAAGGTATGTTTACAGTATAAATGAAAAAATTGTCAGGAATGGCGATTTTTTTTACCTCAGATGTGTTGGTAAATTACTCGGAAAAGACTACAGCTACATTTACACTGTAATTACACTTAGCATTGGTGGCTATGTTTTAATACAGGCAGTGTAAAGCCACAGTGGCAGTAGAAATGAGACAAATTTGTCAGGAATATCAACATTTACCTCAGATGTGTTGATAAATTACTAAAAAAAGACATAAAAGAAAAAGAAGTAATCAAACTGCTGTAGGTGAGCCTCTAAACTGGGAAATGTTAATAGTGTCACACTGATCATTAAGGCTAGCAGGCTAACTAGCTGACATTTAGCATTAAGTCTTTTATACTAACATGAAGACTGTGTAAATAAAGAAAAAATGCTTCGTAATGTCAACATTTTCCTCAGATGTGTTAGTAAATTGCTAAGAAAAGACCCAGAACATCTCAATTACACTGTAATTACATATAGCATCAAGTTTTAATACAGATAACGTAAAGCCATGGTGACAGTATAAATGAGAAAAATTGCCAGGAATATCAATATTTACCTCAGACATGCTGATAAATTACTAAGAAAAAAACTTAATAGGGAATTTTCACTGTAATTACAATTAGCAATAACTGCTATCTTTTAATACAGACAATGTAGAGATGTACGGTGACAGTGAAAATGAGAAAATTGTCAGGAATAGCAATATTTACCTCAGATGTGTTGGTAAATTACTAAGAAAATAGTACAGCTACATTTACATTGTAATTACACTTAGCATTGACTGCTAAGTATTACTACGGGCAGTGTAAAGTCACAGTAGAAGTAGACAAAAATTGAGACAAAATTGTCAGGAATATTCAATTCAATTCAGTTTTATTGGTATGGCGCTTTTAACAACAGACAGTCACAAAGCAGCTTCACAAAAGTATATAAATTCTGAATATAAACTTATGAATCTATACATTTATCTATATATATCC
>JAQQZR010000009.1:17701205-17721856 GCA_030068235.1 Notoglanidium macrostoma
GAAAGGCACCCTGGGTGACCCGGGGATCGAACCCAGGACCTTCTTGCTGTGAGGCGACAGTGCTCACCACCGCACCAGATTCTTTCTTATTTTTCCTCTGATGTCCAACTCTGCACGTCACGGCTCAGTTCTGATTCTGGATATCGGGAGCTTCTTCTGCTCTCCTAAGCGCTGTGGGCTGTTACAATTGCGTGACCTAAAACCCGACTCTAAAGCCTGAAGTTCTGTGTTAATTAGCTCAGCGATGGAAAATCCCATGAGTCTTTATCCATCCTTTAAACATGATGTTTCAGAGCTCGTTACATGCAGTGAGCTATTTCAGACAGGCATGTCTCTCAGAGTAGACTCATGTGATTCGATGTTAAATGAAACCAGGCCTCTTTACCTCTCTCTCTGTTTGTTAGTGTCTGTGTGTGTATTCCTCCTTTAATTCCTCTAATGTGGACACCACTTAACATCATGAAATCCAGCTGAAACCAATTTGTCATTACATGATATTTTTGTCTTTCGTGATGATGGTCAGCATTTCAGATTAGGCAATCATGGCGCCATAAATACTTGCCGTGTCTTCAAGTGCTTGAGGGCGTACTGCTACAGGGAAAATGATCAACAATGAATGTAGTGTTCCTATAAAAATATGTCTGATTCCTCTTACGCTACAGCAATTTGCCAATGATTACTGTTTAGTTATGAAAGAATGACACTCAGTTTGCTTTATACCCATTTATTATTACGTTTAACATTGCGCAATGCCATGGCGCGCGCACATTCCTGTTATTGCTTACGTTATAGCGGTTATAACCCTGTGCGCCGTCACCAGCTTCTCCTTTTCCTTTCTTAGTTAAAAAGACGAACGCAGCTTGTCGTCTTATTGAGAGCAGGAAACGCTCAAGTTTTTCTCAGCTTTGCCACTGAATGCTAAATAAACGTCTGCCTTACAGAAAATTTCACTGTATCAACAATTTTAAATCTGGTTTTGAATCCGTTTATATGGCGCGTCGGCAATACGATAAGGTACTAGGACAAGCGTATTAACATACAGATCTGTCAGAGCTGCTGTTCTAAAAAAGTAATCAGCACCTTCTGACCAATCAGAAGCAAGAATCAAACAGCGCTGTGGTATAAACACTTTTATTGTGTTATCACGAGTGATCACAGGTGACTAATGGAGTACTGACTGTACTGCATGGTGCATAAACCTGTCACGGGGAGTTAAAAATGTGGGCGTGGCTAGAAGGTCATCTATAGCAACAAGCTGCGAATTCGGCGATGTTATACCAGCATGTTTGTTTTTCCCTGTGCACCTTGTGAAATTGTTTCTTTCTGTATTTATAAAAATAAATGACACTTCCTGGGAGTGTGCCGTTTGTTCCAGCAGGTTAGGAAACATAATGATACACGTTATTTATCTTTAGGTGCTTTCACACCGAGTCTGTTTTAGTCATCAGATCAGTGACTCAGTGTTTGTGCATATGTTATCACGACACGGTCGAGTCTTTATCCGTCTATAATGCTTCTGTTATACAGCTCAGCTCTCATCAATAAAGCTAAAGATGACGTGAACATGAAGTGAGATGCGTAAAGGAAATTCGAGCAGGACATTTCAGCACCGGTTCTAAAACGGGACGCGTCCAGAGCGGACGTCGGCGCTGTGCGGTGTGTCTCTGACAAAAAGATTCCACAGCAGCCGTCTGGGACGTAGTGACCGCGGAAAAGTGGTTTCATATGAAAGCCCAAAAGTAGCACCAGACGTCAGTCAGTTTCCATTCCTGGACATGGCGTGTTCCAGGAAAGAGCGTTCGTTTAGAAACTTTACACTAGAGCTGGGAAAAAAAACAACCCATAACAGCCCTTTTGACAGGTAGCCTCGCTGAGGTATCATATGAGTAATGGCAACATGCGGTGTGTGTGTGTGTGTGTGTGTGTGTGTGTATAAATACTCGCTACAGCTATATCTTAAATAAACACTTCTGAACGTTAATTTAAACACTGATGTAATGTTGCTAGCTAAGTAGCAAGCAAACTCATTTTTCAAATCATCGATCACTGATCTAAATAACCATCTACTAGTTACTTTAGCCCACAAAATTTGATTTACTTTTGATAATTTATGAATTATTTATGGCAAAATATCATACTACGCTACCTGAGGACATTTCCACAGCATGATACATAATTTAGCTACCAAACTGTCAGCAAAATATTACTGTTGAATTCAAAGTAGAAAAATAATAAACTGTTGGATTGAGGTAAATTACGCTCTTATTTACTGCCAAATAAAACTACAAACCATCAGATCAACTCCTATCCCTCAGCTCACGTTTGTAATTATTAAAAACAAATTACCTACGATATCTCGGAGCAGCGTAGCCTGGCATTATTTATCAGGATATTGATTTTATATCATCATAGCGCTCAGCCCTTCAACACTATGACCTCTTCCTGCTTTCGTAAAAATCCATGACGTTTTGTGCATCGATGCTGAATCTTTCTGAAAGAATCAGAAGCATCTAAGAAACAAGTATCAGGGGGAACACAACCTCTAATCTGCAGCTAATAACCATGTCCATGATTTACACACACACACACACATTATGTGTATGTGAAACATCAAAGCTAATACACACTTGCTATTAATGAAATAAAATGATCGCACAATGACCGATGGTTGTTTTCATACTCACTTTGCTGGATGCTCTTTACTCCCCGTAGCATGGTGGCGGCGAGCACGAACAGACAGCCCGTCTGATCAAACTGCACCTCGCCCATGATGCTGAACGACGCCCCGAGGCAGATGGGCATCATGGCCGTGTATTTGAGGACGTGGTGATGTTTGCCGAGCACCAGAGACGAGATAGCCAGAGTGAAGATCGGCGTGGTGGTGTAGATCATCTGTGCGAAGGACAGCTGCACGTAGTTGAGCCCGACGTTCCCGAAGGCGATGCTGGCGCAGAAGGTGAGGCTCAGCAGGAATACTTTGCACTTAGCACTAGAGGTCAGGTCCTGCTCTGCCACGCCTTGGTTTTGGACAAACCAGTACTTTATGACTCCTACGACTATGGCCGTGAGCATGTGCAGAGCCGACAGGAGGAGTGGGTATCTGAAGTTGTACACTGCAAAGATCCATTTGTTCAGGCTGGAGATGGTGGTTCCCGTGACCAGCCAGACCACCACGGCTGACAGAAGGTGCAGCGTTTCAGGCGGACACATCCTCTTCCGTCCGGTGTCCCGGGTCTCCTCGCTTTTGGAGGGGCCATCATCGGCACTGGTCATGTTCACTTCATCTTCAGCTCTGTTGGCGCAAACACATCTTGAATTTGTGAAGGAAAATAACAGCGTGCTCATTCCTCAGACCACAGGATCCCAGTCCTGGGCCTGGAGTACTCCCTGTCCTGTAAATGTCAGTGTTTTCCCTGCTCTGACACGCCCAATTCAACTCAGGGAGTACTGTTAATTAGCGGGTTAGTTGAATCATGTGTGTATGAAGCAGGGAAAACACTAAAATGTGTGATTCTTCATTACCAGGGTTGGGAACCTGAACCGCAGACAATAAGGATGTATAAGTAAATTCTACATAACTCAGCTTTCTCATGGTTCTCCAGTTATTGAAACATTCTTTATTTCATTTATTATCCTTTATTTGGAAGCCACAAAACACTGACTGCTGCCTCCCTAACACGTGTTCTCATATTTCTCATGCGGAAAGGGCAGGTTTCGAGAATGACGTAATCAGCTAGCAACAGACGTTTGTTTTGACCATGGAAACGGTGCACGTGAGGTCCCTCCCACGTGTCCAACGATCACGTCTGCGATTGGTCAATCAGAAATATTGAAAACAATTAAAACCCGGAAGTAAATTTCCAACCAGAGGAATTACTGGGATAAACTTCAGGGAAAACACACACACACACACACACACACACACACACACACACACACACACACCAGGGAGACGTGGCGTTACCGAATCACCGTGAATGATTTATGTTAAGGATATATCTCCATTTTAATTATTTGTTTTCGAGAACTACATGCAAAACCGCTACCTACGGCGGTGGGCGGAGTTTGTTGGACGTCCTATTGTTTCTGATGTCTCCACCCATGCAGATTATTATTATTTACACATGTTTGCAATTTTGCAAAGCAAATAACAGACAAAACATTCATGCATTCGGACGTCACTGCAGTCAGGAGCAGCCTATTCACGACATTTATACCCTAACCGCAGAACCTACCACTGTATTTCATGTGTGCGTGGGTCTTACCTACATAATTAAGACTTCAAACATATTAAATAAAGTACAGACAAACATTTCTGGGCGCAAAAAACTACATGACGTACGTGATAGCACTAATAACACTGTAATACGTTTTCTAGCCTCTGTCCCTATAAAGAAACGTGTACATCAAACTTTCCCACACCCCTACACTGGGCTATACCATTTCCAGTGCGGTCCCTACGCTCATTGATTGTGGCGAACACTGTAATTTAAATTCTATGAATTAGCAAGCTTAGTCTTATGATTATGATTGAAATGTAAATATAAAATATAAAAGCTGTAACCTGTAGCCTTATTTATTATTATTTAGCTTGGAGCGCTGTATTATCATCCCGGAAAGGGAAAAGCACCTCATCATTATAACGTTAATACTCGCTTTCTAGTGTAATAACACATTCATAACATTGTTTATTTAAAAAAAAAAAAAAAAACTACATAACTATATGAAAACAGCTAAAGGTCGTGTGTGTGAGAGATTCGTGGTTTAATGTTACATTTCTAACACACTGCGCAGCTTAGAGATATAACGTGCTGAAAAAAGAAAGCAATCATCACACAGAATCCAGCATCTTATAATAAGCTCCTAACGACCTCAGGAAGCCCAGCGACGTGTTTCTCTATAACCTTACCCTGTCTGGGGCTCTGTTAAAGCTTGAATGTCCTCCTCCCGGCGCGGACGATGGAGGCACCGAGCGCTTTCGGTCGCTGTTATTGTCGGACCAGCTGTGTGGTGTGTTATAAAGCTACAGCTTTCGTCCAACCTGCGCACTTTTGTCCTAAATTTAACTGGCCGCCATTATTGGTGTGTTCCGAACAGCCGCTGTTGCTAGCTCCTGCGACACGGCAACGCGTCCGCCATATTGGAAGAGGCCCGAATTAGCTCTAAGCTAATGTAGTCTGTGGAGATGCAGGAATTCACTAATGAAAAGTTTTCAATAAGAGCACGTCCAGAAGTGTTTTCTTCCTCTTACACAACAGCAATTTGCCAATACTTCCAATTTCTCATTTATTAATCAACATCACCACATTTTTTTAATAGTTAGCTTTAATACAGTGAAACTAGGGTGACCAGACGTCCTCTTTTCCTCGGACATGTCCTCTTTTTGAGACCTGAAAATTGCGTCCGGCCGGGGTTTTAGAATTGTCCGGGAATTTGAGCTGCTTAAACATTCGTCACGTCATGGGCATCTCTCATAAGCTAGTTACTATCCTACACGCCTATTCACTTCCACTCGCGCTAGTGGATCCAAGAGATAAGTGAACAGGGGGGGGTTTGAGCGAGGTAGCAGTTTTGGGCTTCGACTATCTCCCTGATATCTCCCTGATATCTCCCTGCACGTTCTCAGCCTACCGTCATTGGTTGTTCGTCTTAACCTTAAAAAAAATTTATTGGTCAGCATCGCAAGTAGCACCACTCACTGCCATCAGCACCGGTTTCCTTGGTTACAACAAGCACATGGCGCTCGATATCTGCAGTGCAAAATGCCAAAACGGCGTTGTAAATTCACTGACGATTTACAAAAAAAAAACCCGTGCTTTCATCTCGGTCACGATGCATGGGAGGCTGAGTGCATGACATGCAAAGCAGGCACGTGCATGTCAGTGGCTAATAAAGGTGCCACCAACCGACTGATGGAGATTTCACTGGTCTTAAGGCTCACCAGGAACAAATATTTTGAGAGGTCAAAAAGCATTGATTTTCACTCTGAGCTGCTGAAAATGGCCAAGTTTTTTTTTTTTTTTTGCCCCACCTGCTCACAACGCTAATTCGGAGCGAGTTTTTCCCCTGATGCAAGCACAATGGACCAAGGAAAGGAATCACGTGAGTGTTGACTCATTGAAGGGGATCCTGTGCACCCAATACAACTTAAAGCATATGACATGCAAGGCCTTCCATACTTATGTTATGAGCAATCCCCAGCTATTAGGAAAGATCCAGTCCTCAGGAAAATATGCGCAGCCACCTCAGGATGACTGAATAGTGTCTAATCCAGTTCACTTTTTTTCCTATTTTCTGAACTTTTTTTGTTTTCAAATCTGTGGCCTTATATAAGAAATGGGTTTTTTTTTCCCATTAAAGAAAACATTGGCCAGAACAAGTAATCTTCTGAAAGATTTTGTGAAAAAATGTTCTTTAGGGCCAATAAAGCTCATTGAGCAGATCACCCTGACTTTGTTGACACATTTATATAATCCCCCCCTCCTGCTTGGGAACGCCTTTCATAAATGTTAAAATACCATTGGACCTCATTAATAAATCTTATAATAAAGTTGTGTGTAAATGTTTGCTTAAGCCACACCAACTTAAATTTTCCACCAGACTTGGGAAATGTTGATTTTCTTTGTATTCATTTGCATATTTTGATCAACTGTATAGTGCAATACGCGTTCCTGAAACAGCTCATTTGCATGTAGTGATGCCCACAAAACTCCCTAAAAGTTCAAGAGTACAGACAACTGGGAGTAGGAAAGGAACTAATCAGGGTAATGTCCAAAAGATGCAAAGTGGAATTTAGATTTAGATTCACAAAGCCAAGAAAAATAGTAACCTATAATATTAATAAAATAAAAAACAAGCGCTAGATCTTCCATCAGCCGAGGCATTTGTTTATGGCTCATGGCTCTGTGCAGACAGACCGGCCTGTCCGTCATTTATACATCACACAATCATAACTGAATGATCAGTTTTATTTGGCTTAATTTCAATGTTAATAATATGTGACTGGATTTCACAAAATGTTCTCGATGGTATTCTTACAGACTGTAGAATTAGCATGATGTGTATTTAATAGACACTCCAAAGCAATAGTATAGGTTGCTCGGGATAAGAACATCTACTATAAGTGCTGTAAACATAGCAAAAAGAAACTATTTAGACCAGACAGTTTAATATAGATATAAAAGTGCAGTAATCCATACGAATCATATGACATCAATCAAGTGAAGGCTTACATTAGTCTTCTTATGCATAAATTTACACACTCAGGAGCATTAGCAGGACACATTATTTATAGGATTTTCCCCAAATACCAGATCTCTTGTGTAAGTTTTAAGTGTGGATCACTGGGCAGGATGCTGTAGAGTATGGGAACTCGGTAGAGCTTGAAGTTCTAGCCCCTTAGCCTTTTAACTCGAAAAATAAGCTCAATTTAAATGCTGCTTCTCTTGTCACTAATCACAGATCAAGATCATTTGATCTTAACTAACGCAAATGCGGGGTAAAAAGATCGGAAGCTATCAAAGGAGTCATCATTAGTGTTCACCCATCTTAAACACATCTTATTCAGTTAAATATTTACTAGGTCAAAACTGTGTTAGTTAGTTCATAAAGTGCACGGATGTGATAAATGAACACAAATTCTGTCCATGAATGATCGTACAATGAGCAGTTCCATCAAAACAACCACAAGAAATTCGTTTTCATTTTTAATTCAATTTACACAGGAAGGGAATTAGCTAAAGAAAGGCAGGGCATCAGCTTAAAAAAAAAAAAGAAGCTTGTTCCACAATTAAACATTTTGCACAGACTCCGTCTGTACACAGAACGGCATGCATGGCATCTGGATGTGTGAGCGAAAAATACAAAGCACAAAAGGAAACTAAAACGAACAAAATCTAAAAAAATACAAAGGACTACAGGTCAATTCCAACACTAACCATTATAAATATGGAATTACAAGTTTAAAATCTTCCAAATGAAAACCATAGTGGGGAGGTTTAGTATGGTCTCTCCCGCCGATCCTGGCGATGATCTCCCCTGAGAAAGACAGAAAAACAGAATTACACCACCATCATTTAGCGTACACTGTCCATAAACGAAAACATTATTCTTTAGAAAATACAAGCTGTCATATACCCAATCCAACCTCTCTAGTTCACCTGTACTTCATACTTTCCTGCTCTGACAGAGCGCCTTTGATTTTAAAATGGATGTATTCCATTTTAAAAAACCCTAAAATGTGCTTTTCTTCAGGTGCAATCACCTGCCTGCTTTATAAGAAATAATGCCAGACCAAGAATCAACTCTGATTATACGGAGTAAAGTAAAACCACAAACAATACCATTCAACATGCTAAACAGGTCTATTCTGCCAATTTCTCATTAACCACATGAACACTGTTGGTGAACTTTTCCCCCAATCACAATTACATCTGACTCACTTCAAGTCCATCTTCCCTGGTGGTCCCATTCCCCGGCCCCTTCCACGCATATCATCCATTGGAGGTCCACCTCGGCCCCTCCCACCAAATCCACCTCTGTCCATACCCCTGCCACCTCGGAATCCGCCGCCGCGGTCTCCACCTCTGCCCCCACGGAATCCTCCAGGACCTCCGGGGCCTCCTGGTGCACCCCTGTCCATGCCACGGCCGCCGCGCATGCCTCCAGGACCACCACGGCCGCGTTCACCACCTGAAAACAAGCAAGGCAACTCGGCTTCATTTTTGGAGGAGAGGTTATAGACACGTCTTACAATCGGCACTTGGAAACAGAACTCTTTAAAAGAAATTCATCCTTTAAAAAAAAAAAAAAAAACTCCAAAGATGCTGTTACCTGGAGGGAAAGGAGGTGGGGCGAAACCTTCGGGTTTGGGTGCCTTACACTGGTTACACTCCATCCTCCAAGCAAAGTTCTGGTTTCCACAGCCACTGTAACACGAGAAAAGGAAGAAATAAATCAACAGAGGCGATGCATGACTGCGACACAGTAAAGCAAAGGGTTAAACAGTTAAACATGGTTAACAACAGTTAAAGCAAGGGTTCTTAAACGTCGAGTCTTAGTCCTCCTAACCCTAGGAGAAAAAAATAAGAAGCTTACGCATTAGGACACTGCCAGTCTCCAGCCCGTTGCTGCATGTTTCCACCAGTCGGCGCCCCTCGGCCCATTCCTCTGGGTCCCCCTCGAGGTATGAAGCCTCCGCGCTCTCCACCACGGCCCATACCACCCCGACCCATCATCCCTACAAGCACAAAAACAGCCTAGTTATAAGGCAGCCACTTCATCGTTTACCTATTCAGCCTACAATGTGCCATTAAAGCCTGGGATGTAGCACCATTTTCACATAGCTGCCTGGGGGGCAGATTTCACTGAAGACCTCCTGGATACTCACCTCCTCTTCCCATCATGCCCCCACGTTCTCCCCTCATCAGCATTCCGCCCCTCATCATCATGGGCTTCCGCCGGGCCATCGACACCTTCAGCTTCTTCCCCTGGAAGTCCTTACCTGTGCAGAACAAAGAGAATTCACATATTAACAAAGCTTATCGACTTTAAGGCTTTTAAAAATATAACTACATATTTTTAAATAACGGATTCTTCACTGGCAAAAGACGACCTGATTTGGGAGCATTTGTGGTTTTTCTGCTACAGAAATGCTGACGTCTGCATTTAAATAAAAAAAGTAACGTA
This sequence comes from Notoglanidium macrostoma, assembly GCA_030068235.1. Taxonomy (NCBI): domain Eukaryota; kingdom Metazoa; phylum Chordata; class Actinopteri; order Siluriformes; family Auchenoglanididae; genus Notoglanidium; species Notoglanidium macrostoma. The sequence goes on from JAQQZR010000009.1 coordinate 17,710,893, forward strand.
CACATTGTGCAGATGTAGTATCTAAAAACAGAGCTGCTGAATTCTCAAATCTGACGATTCTTTTACTGCGGCCACTTCACCGCATCACCGATGATCTAACTGATGATCTTAACAGCATGTCCTGCTGCACTTTACTGCCAGAACAGCATTAACAGGCCACATAGAAAACGAACAGCAGTGGTGTCTGACGGCTCCACTCTTTCCACTACGAAGGGCAGGTTACAAACTTTGTTCATAAAGTGCGGCGCATTTTACACCACATCTAGCAGATCAGTCATGCCTTTGTGTGCTTCCTGAACTTCGCAGGGTGAACGGGTTACTCCCTACACTCTACCCCTCGGCAATGGTCATTTGAGAGAGCTGTTAATTCAGTCTGAACTTATGAAACAACAGTTTTTGGTCATGGAGTGAGATTTCCGAATCGTGTATGCATGAGTGAAGGAACCGTAAACACGCACACACCATCAAACCACTCCACTGCTGCCTTGGCAGCTGGCGGATCTTCGAAGGACAGGGTGGCGTCGCCCTTCGGTTTGCCCGTGTCCTTGTCCGTATAGATGTTTATAGCAGGGAGGCCAGTACGTTTATTAATCTAGGGAGAAGATACACAACATGTTAATAAACCTGTTTATAATGACTTTTACAAAACACACTGTCCAAGACAAGTAATCTTTTCTTGTAGCTCCCATTCCTTATTCACACCTCATTTCCACTGAAGTGCATTGAACAATATGCTTAAACTGACCAGATTCAGGTTAGCAGTTGGTCTTTACACACATTCCCATTTAATATGGTTCTAGGGCTGGGCAATACTGAAATACAAAAACATCTCGATTTTTCAACTTCATGAACCATTCTCGATTTCGATTTGATATTTTCCAAAAAATTGAAAAATTACACATGCATATTTTATATATTAGAGGGGATTTTTGAAAAACAGTAACGGCTCCATCTATAGCAAATAGTGCCAACAATGGTTCTTTAAAACAAATATTTTTTTATTATTATAATTTTTTTAATCGCACCACTTGCATTACTTTTGCACAACTTGTACACTTCTTTATCAGAGTAAATGGGGGACATGTCTTACATAACATGAAATGCCCTGGGGTAAACTGTGGTACTCAAACCCGAGCTCCTTCCCCGTTTATGGATTAACGTCAGATCAACATGGTTACATCGGAAATAAAGTAAAACTCCTTACCTTTAAAGCAGTTATACTGTATATACAAGTATTAGATTATTTAATCAACATAGACATTCTTTTGTTAAATAAAAATACTGACAATACAGTTCACGCTTTGGGAAAGAAAATATACATTACTGGTCCGAGACAGCTGCCTAACGTGTTGCTAAAAACAAACAAACAAAAAACAGGCATGGTTTCCCACTTCACCGGTCAGACGTGTCGAGTTCCTGACTGGTGAATTACCGCTTACGATGTAATGCAGCATTATATTTTACACAAACTCGTTCACCTAACTTCTCTAATCAGGTTAAAACATTAATTTGAATTAATCATGAAAATTGCTTAACAGTAGAAGATTCCTTTCATGCTCAAACAATGACGGGATCAGTCGGACACAGTTCTCTCACCCTTATGATGCCGCTCTGCTTAAAGAAATCAGCTACTTCATCCATTGTTGCGTTTTCAGTCAGGCCGGTGATGTAAATGGTGCTGTTCTCAGAGTCATCCTGCTCCTCTGGGCGGCCTTAAACACACACACACACACACACACGCACAAAATGTGGGCCTAGGGTTGTAACCATTGCACATTATACATTTATAAGAAAGAAAGAAAGAAAGAAAGAAAAAAAAAAAAAGAATCTTAAACAAAAACACTCCACGTACCCATGTCTGAATCTGGTCCTGATATTACAGATGACAGAGGAAGGAAGAAAGAAAAACAGCAAGTTAGTCTACATGCTTCATTTTTTGCACACTGACATGACCAACTCCAGGTAAAGATTTCCCAGGCACACTTGCTCTTCTGAGCATTCAAAACTAAAAAGGACAGAAGATAGACTCCATTGTGCTTCAATATAGTGGGGAAATTATTTAAAAGAATCTACTCAAATTAACCTGTACACCTGAACCTAATCGTTTCTGCAAGTGTGCCATGAATAGCAAAAACATGCCAAACCACAAACCCAAATTAGACTCCATACCTGAATTTCATCAAAAATGCAGTAAACCCTGCCATTGAGTACGACACATGGTCAGTTACCATTAAACCCTACAATGTGAAAAACTCTTTGAAGGAGTCTGTAATTTTTAAACCCATATTTATGTTCTTATTAAACTGAACCAACCCCATTGTCAACCAATAGATGTTCATAAGAACCCTTAAAACTCTAGCCGGCAGACTTGTGTCTTTGCATAGCAAGGCAAAAGAAAAAAGAAAAAAAAGAAAAAGGAATATTTCCCGTCTGTAATATCAAATATCCATGAAAATGGTGGAACAAAAGCAAGTTTGTGTATGCTCTGGTAATTCTCATTTAAACTTACCACCAGGCTTAATGAAGCCACCTCTGTCTCCAGTGATGCTGGGGGAATAAGCGGAGATATGAAGGCGATTTTCCCTTTAAACAGCCACTTCAGTACCACAAAATGGGGGGTTATGGGGGAGAGTGGACACGTCTGGCTCTACACACCCCCCAACAATGAGCCCTAAATATCCCCCAGATTAGTTACTACTTACAACACTTGTTTTTAGGGGAGGAGAAGGTGTTCAAATGGCGTACATGTTTGTGGCTGAACAATGGTCAGAATGGATAAATAAAAACAGGGAGGTATCTTTACTACCACATGTGTGGATTTTTTTTTTTTTTTTTTTTTTTTTAAATACACAAAATAAGTAAAAATGAATGAATTGTTTCAGATGCAGCCCAGCAGCTGGTTTACAGAACGGGTAAGATGTAAACCCCTGCTAGAACAATTTAAGAATAAAAAAAAAAAAACAAAAAAAACAGCACCGGTGCAAAATCCTGTAGTACGTAAAGTGAATTCAGTGCTAAAAATAAATAAATGGTGGGTGGGTGAGACGATGTCCTGTTCAGGTTTGCAACGACCACCAACCACCCGCCCACACTTGGTCATGACTTACAAACTTATAAAATAAAAGCACTCCCAGGAAGCCAACAATGAGGCCTTCGATACAAGTTGATGGTTATTAAAATGTCACTCGATTCTCCTGCTAAGAGAAAAGTAAGACTGGAGTTGAGCCATCTACATACTGGTAATAACCTTAAACATTAGAAACCTCATTTAGGCAGGACTTAACTTGTCTTTTTGTCTCATCACCCACAAAAATTATTCTTTTTTCTGACTGCATCTGAAACAATCTGCTTACACAAAGCTGGTACATGCACTTTCAGTCAAATAAATAAAATAAATAATAAAAAAAAGCATTTAAACTAAAATACACACCATTCTTTTCCGTTACAAATATATTTAAGAAATAATTATACAAAGTAAAAATGCTATCAAACATTCAGATACAGAGTTACAGTTACGTTTTGCTTAATAAAACACACACAAGACTCTTTTCTCTGCAATTCCCTCGTGAGGGTTAAACCACACTTGAATCTCTCCGCTTTAAATGACGCCACCAACTCTTTATGTCCCCATTTGAAAAGGCTGCCGGGCCACACTGAACTGAGTAGCGGTACTGTAAATGTATTGCTGTGTTAACATGGCTCTCACTTTGTTACCTGCAGCGTATAAATGTGACAAAGCATGTTAAAGCAGAATTGCTCATATTCATTCAGAAGAGACAAATGCAAATAACCATATGAAAATTATTTTAAAAATACTTTCCCAGAACTCATATTAAGGGAAAAAAAACGAAAATGGATGCAGTGTATTTGGGCAAATTGCTGGCAGTAAAATAAAACACCACCTCTCAAAAATCAGGAGAAACTCCTGCCTAAGAGCAAGCATTTAGCATTTCTAATTTGGGTACAGACTAAACAGAACGACAAGAACGGATTCATTTAATTCATTTCCAGGGCTATTGGTGCAGAGAGGTACATCATAGCGGGTTTAATATGTTGCATTACCCTAATTATTAAAATATACCCATTTTTCCAAGCTTTACCAAAAGAAATAGCAAGTTGAGGCAAATGTCGTTCTTGTTTGACACTTGTCTAAGTAATAACACTCATTAGAAAGGACGGACCTTTTACAGACCTGATAAAGGTTCATCATTCTTCCAAAGATAAAATATTCACTGAAGTGTTTTAAGGCAGTATGGACATTACGGTCTCTTTTTTTTTTTTTTTTTTTTAAATAAAGTGATTTAGCAACCCAGAAACCAGAAAAAAAATGTGTCAATAATTGAAACACTGCATTCACTTTCAAAATTCAAATACCACCTGTTCATCACTGGATTATCAGCAAAACCTTTAAAAAAACAAAAGGGAAATCACAGAAAACCCCTTGGAAACATTTGAGAGCTTCTTTTTTTTGATCAAGAATTACCCACCAAGACCATTATACACCCTTAATCTGGAGGGGAATAAAAAAAAGATGCATAAATTGTTTTTGTAAAAACAGACTGAATGAAAGTGTTTTAGCTTAATTAATCCATTTCTGAAAATATTTGAGAAACCATCTAAGGGTTATTAGTTTATAAAAGATGCGATACCATTTTGCAGACACACAGAAATATAGAAAAACCCAGAAATTTAAGGTTTTACTTTTGGCACTTCTGTAGTTAATTGCAATGGTGGCCAATATGAATGTTCTTAGATACATTAAGAGAACATAATAGCATGATCTAATATACTGACAAAGTGCCTCAAAGCTATGACCACTGACTACCTGGTAATAAACATCAATAAACCTCTATTATTAACTCAATAGCTGGCAAACCAAAGCCAAATTTATTCAGGTTTCTGTTTATAGTATACCTTAGTTTCTATGACACACAATTGACTTTTAATAACAAAACATTGATGTGGAAATGAATTTTGATCATTTTCCCCAAAATAACAGTTTCTGCAACCTCTTACCTTCGGCCATGTAGCTAAGGGCTGAGAGCTATACAAACCAGCTACACTCTCCATGGTCATAACCAGCTTTATTTAGATTAGTTGAAGCTTGCCAATTACTGCCACTACCACGATCTTTGCAACAGGAGTTTTAAATGAGCCTTCTAACGATCCGCTTTGACATAGTCCAGTAATGCCCCGTGCTGAATAAGCCAACTCAATTGCAATCACAGTATAAAATGTGTCGGGGGTGTATTTAGCATAGCCCTCAGCCCCTTTATGGCCGTTCACAGCTCCTGTATAAGGGAATGAAAGTGACTGTGGGACACCCACGCTCACACACGCACACTTACCCCATGCCTCCACGGCTCAATCCCCCACGCATTCCTCCTCTCATCATGCCCCGGTCGAACCCCCCTCTGCCGCGCCCGCGGTTCTCCCCCCCTCCCATTCCACCGCCATAACCACCAGACTCTGAGTAACTGCCGTTCTGGTGGTCCTGCCTGTAATTACCTGAACAAACAAAACAAAGAAAATAAGTCAGTCACAAAGATTAAAATCAAGCTTCGTGGCTGCAGCTGATTTAGGCTGAAACCACTTGCATGTACGTCCTAGCCTACAATACTGACTAGGTGGTTTGTAGTCGTTTTGTCCATAAGCACCTCCACTGCTGCCCTGCTGTCCGTACTGACTGGCAGGAGGCTGGCCGTAGGACCCAGAAGGTGGTGGATAGCTAGAAGGTGGCGGTTGCTGTGGGGGCGGGGGCTGCTGCTGGTATCCGCCCTGCTGGCTGTAGGAGCTCTGCTGCCCGTAACCACCCTGCTGGCTCTGATAGCCGCTCTGCTGCTGCTGGGAATACGAGTTCTGTTCATATCCTGGAGTCTGCTGACCACCAGAGCTGTAACTGACAGGGAAGAAAGAGATGCAGTTAAAATCGTTCATGACAAGACATCATACTCTAGAGGTGGGCTGCTACAACAACTGACTTCATAAATATGTTTTTATCTAAACTTGATTATAAATAATTGCAGTACCTGGGAGGAGCTGAAGAAGCAGCAGCCTGCTGTCCATACCCTGTGTAAGCAGGCTGGGCTCCGTAGGCAGTCTGGCTGCCGTATGAAGCCTGATTAGTGCTGGAGGAGGCAGAGGAGGCATCATAACTGCTGCTGCCGTAACCCTGGACGGGCTGAGAGTAGCCCTGAGGGGCGGCCGGTGTAGCGTTATAGCCACCTATAAACAGGGGAAGATTTACAATTAAAACATACTCGGGCTCAGATTATTTAAATCATCATATCAGGGTCTCTACACAATTACTGCCCCATGCTTTGGATTTCTCTCTCTTTTAAAAGAAACAAAAAAAAACAAAAAACAAAATTCGATTCCCCTGAAAAGCAGCACACTAGGCTCAAAGGTGGTCAAATTTTTAAACGAGGATTATAAAAACCCTTACCGCTGGTCGGTGGTTGTTGTCCATAAGAAGACCCATAAGCCTGCTGGCTGTACCCCCCAGAGGAGCTGCCACTCTGGGAGTACGTTGAATCAGTAGGCTGGGTGTAGGAGCTGTAGCCCTGCTGCTGACCATATGACTGCTAAACACACAAATCAAGTGAGGTGACATGTTAGAAATGTGTTCCACTACCTGGCTGGCTGTTTTTTTTTTTTGTTTTTTTTTCTAAATTGGGACTTTAGAGGATTTTTAAACCTGTTAAGACGGACTGTTGTGCATGCTCCATTGTGGTGTTTTATTGTGTGAATTTTACATACATGCCCGATTACAACTAAATAAAAATACAAATATCCCTGGCACTCACCAAAGGTAAGTCCCATTTTGATACTATACTACCCAGAAAAACAAAGCAAATTTCACCAAACTTCTTTGTAACCATGCAATAGGGAGCAAATTTTCACACTTCATTTAAATGATGTCTAACTCATGGAAACTAGGTATTAATACTCAGATTCCATTACTACTCTTAGAGGTATAACAAAAATGCACAAATCTGCCAGAAACAGGCTAAAAGTAGAGGGAAAGTGATCCCTATAGGATCAACTGGAATGCATTATAGGTACAGTTCTTACCCTTGTGAGAGAGAATAATTACACGGTCTTTTACTTGTGTTTTCAAAATGTTTTTGCTTTGAAATAATGCAGGAGGCTGTGTGGTTCTACACTGAGCACTTTACTGAAGAACTGTCTAATCTAAGGAGAAAATGAATGGGAAATATACTTCTGTACCCAAGGCCTCTGAAAGTGGGCAGGCCTTTGAACTGGCATTTTAAATAAAATACATTGAAAATAGACACTGAGAGACAGCTGTATTCCCTGAAATAAAACCGAAGCTTAAATGCCATCTCCCATAGAGCTGAAGTGTTTGTTTTCCTTTCACTTTTAAAGAGGACTTGACTAAAGGGCAGTTTGCCGAGTGAGCGTACAGATGAGTGATTTACCTGGGTACCTTGCTGATAGGCCTGAGTAGGCTGGGCAGCATAGGAGCCATACCTGAGCAAACACACACACTTTAACAGGACTGCTACACAGGAAAATCAAAAGTAAGCAGCACTTAGCAGAACTACCACATCAAGATTCTATACAAAAGATGTAAATGGATGGCACAGCATGCAAGATAACATAGCAAGTCAACAATAAGCTAAAGAAATTTTTTTTCTGTAAAACAAAAACAAAAAAAAAAGGGGGGGGGGGGGTCCTCTTACCCTTGCTGGCCACCAGCCTGTCCGTAACTGTTATAGTCTGCAGCACATAAAAACATTCAGTGTCAGTCTTGTTTAAAAAATAAAAAATAAAAAAAGTTACAGGGTTTCACAAATTGCAAATGGACCAAAGAACAACTGTTCACTGTCAGTGTTTCTAATTTTAAGTCGCAACATACTTTTCAGACACTAATCAAGCCCTTTTTTTATTATTTATTTTTTTATCACCAACCCTGGAAACAGCCCATTTCAATATGCTGTATTAAATCTTGCAAAAATGCTCAATAGTGTTTTCTCCTTTTCAAAGTCTATTCATTTGCTGTAGACATTAAGCGAGGAAAAACATTACATGCTTTTACAACCCATCAAGATACGAAGGAACCAGAAAGAGTAAACTCGTCTTTCCCATAGCATAAAAATCACTGCGACACCGACACTGGAGACTCCTTGAATAAAAGTCTCATTACAAATAAACTTTAACAACAATAAAATATTTGTTATTTAAATAACATGAATAAATATGTTGGGGTAAAAATGTTGAGCTAGCACCTGAAAAATCCTTGTGAATTAGATATTACTATAGAAAAGATAAACTTTTATAACTAGAGCATTAATATGAACCCGTCATCTGAATTACAACCAGAAGTACTGTCATGTAAGGGATAATGTACAGCGAACTGAACACTGTCGTGAAAAACCAACATGGTGATGCAGGATGTTGAAATGGCGTGGAAGGTTCCTGAATCGGTTCACTTTGCAATAGTGACCGACTCACCGTACATTATCCCGCTTACTTAACGAAACCAATAATTTGACAAAAGATTGACCATAAAAAATTTATATACTGCTTCCGCTAATAACGTAACCCGTAGCAACAACCTGTCATGTAAAGGAAAACGACCGCTGAGGCGTCTCGTTATGCGGAATTAATGGACGAGGTGGAGGCTAAGAACTACACGAAGCGAAGTGGAATTTCCTCCGGGTTCATTAGCTCTATATAACGGGACACCTCGAAGGCTGTTATCCCGCTTATACCCCAGTCACTAAACATATAAACATGCTTGGATATTTAGAGGCCTAGAAAAAAAACCAAATTAGGAGTAACTTTGTTTGTGGTATACTTTTGTCCTGAACAAGGATAACTTGGGGTGGGGATCTAGCAGGCTTGCTGCCAGTCAACGGATAATTTACTATGGTTGTCATGGTTACCATTCAAACGTTTCCAGCGAACTGATATGGAACGGTGATTAAAATTGTTTTCAACCGATCTACTTTATAGGTGTTCCGCTACGCCAAGTTAATAGACGCCTAGCCAACTGACCAATCAGAATCGAGTATTCAAACAATCCGCGTATTAACGAAAACCAACGCCTTCGTTCGACCAATCAGATTTAAGAAGTGAACAGCAGCTTCTGCGCCCCCTTTTCAAAACCATCTGTTTTTCAACCACTGACCACTGTTTTGCTAGCGGTTTCTCTGCAAACCCAAATATTGTGATACGTGGGATTTATTTTGTGTGTGTGTGTCATATCCCTAACCCCTAAGTGGAACTATATTCATCAGTTCTGGTGTTTAAAGGATGCCGAAAAGCGCTAAAGAAAAAAAACAAAGGTGATTCAGGTTATTCAAGATGGCGGCCTTAGATCACTTTAACGCTCAGATACACAGCGAGATTGTGTTCATCACTCCATCCTGTACAGTATATACAGCTGGATATTTCCCTGCAAAGACACTCAGCTACAAATAGAAACATGTCTAGGACAGATTAATTTTGATCGTGAAAGGATAACCGCCACTGATCCTGTTTGTAATCCCAATGAAGCACAGAGGCATACTTAATGTGCAGGTAAGACACAAATATCGACTTTTTTTTTTTTTTTTTTTTACTGTAAATCTTATCCATAATCCATTTCCAGATATTTAATGGGCTTCTAAATCCATGCCTGGATCAAAATATGGAAAATGGCTTAGGCTAACGTTCATGCACAACCAAGAGTCATCGGTGACCTGAACACAAAGACACATGATTTCAACAGTGTTACTAAATAATAACATTCCGTTGGAATCAATAAACTCAAGTTATTATGTGACTAAAACAAAGCTATCAACATAAATTGTTAAGCTGCGGTTTATTAACACTAAACCCACGGCCTACTGAACCACGTGAACGGTTAAATTGGTCAAAGCTAACCGACTTATCCAGTACTGTTTGCTCGACTATTATTAAAATTCGAAATATATAATTTATTAAATCCAACTCAGCATTTCTAACGTTTACGCTAAAACATCAAAAAAAAGAATCTCTCCAGAATGTACGTCCTTCGCTAGCTAACTCCCAGCTAGCTACATTACAAGCCTCGGATCTTCTATATTCACCCTAATTAAATATTTAAAGCGACCATTTTACAGCTCTCCAGCCATACTTACAGACTTGCTAAGAAACCGGCCCAATAAAACAAAAGCTCAGTCCCAAATACCTACTTACAGTGCCCTTCCTAGGGCGTAAATGTATATACTTTAGGTTCTACATAGGGCACTAGTGTAGGAAGAACGGAGCCATTTGGGATTTAGCCAACCGCAACCCGCTTAGCTAATCCAACAAGGAAAAAAAGGTTATGCTAAACAAAGATAAACGTGCCTTATGTCACTATTAATAATAATATCAACAACATTTAATCGCGCGTGCAATTTCGGTCGGTTACAATGATCTTCTATACAGAAAAAGAAAAAGTGTGAGGGTTTTTTTTTCCCCTCTGCAAATATATGAATTACCTGCTGCGGACGCCATTTCGTGCGACTTACGTTTTTCTTGATACCAAAAAAAAAAAATTTCACTGCGCGTGCGTGAAAATGGCAACCGGACGATTCCACTCCCACGCGATACAATGTTATGAAATGTATTTAAAGATACAATCTACTTTTACCCACTCACGTGACACTGTACTTTTAGCTTTATAAAACGTGAATTGCTTAAAATGTACACTTAAAACGCATTTCACACAGTTTACGACGACGTTTTTAATGAACATGTACCGTCTTAAAAATATCCAATGGATCCGTCCGTAATGACGTCACGGGTATCCAGGCTACGTTATTAAAAAACGCATACTAGCGTATTAAGTAGTACGCCACGAGAGTATGTACAGTACATAGTTATTACTATTCCTGTCCCTTTTACCACGGGCGTGGGGGGGGGGGGGGGGGGGGGGGGGGGGGGGGGGGGGGGGGGGGGGGGGGGGGGGGGGGGGGGGGGGGGGGGGG
>JAQQZR010000009.1:17738749-17751971 GCA_030068235.1 Notoglanidium macrostoma
CCCGCCTCTCGCCCCAAGATGCTGGGATTGGCTCCAGCTTCCCCGCCACCCAGACGGATAAAGCAGTATAGATAATGAGTGGACGGATGGATTATTGTTAGTAGTAGTAGCAGGAGTAGTAGTACTTAGTATTGTAGTACTTGTAGCATTAGTATTAATAGCAACAGCAGAAGCAGAATTCGTAGTATGGGTACTATTGGTAGTTGTTGTAGTAGTACTAGTCAAAGTAGTAAGAAAAGTAGAATTACTAGTCAATGTAGTAGCAGTGGTAGTAATAGCAGTAGTACTAGTTGATGTATTAGTAGTAAGAATAGGTCTAGTATTTGAAGCAACAGTAGTAGAAGTTGTAGAAGTACTAGCTGTAGCATTAGAGCATGATTCTGGCGTATTTCCTCAGAGCCTCTCAGTGAAAACTCCAGTCTGTGTTCTGTGTGAGCATGATGAGGAAAGAAATTTAAAGAATGTAAAGTGCATACATTATTGAGATCTTGAATACGCGTCCTTAAGCTGTCCATTACATCTGCTCTTTCCTCGTCGGTCTCTGGGTGAGGATACACATGGCAGTGGTAACTGAAACACACATGCACACGCGCACATACGCGTGTAAAAACACAACAAGAACACTTTTTTGCAGACCATATTTCAACAAATGTAACATAATAGATAATAGTTCCTTTCCTATCTGTGTGTGTGTGTGTGTGTGTGTGTGTGTGTGTGTGTGTGTGTGTGTGTGTGTGTGAGAGAGTGAGTATCTCCTCTTGCTCACCAGTCACAGATTTTCTGAACTTTCTGTCCAATCTGATCGCCCCAGAATGAGATAAGGAAAACCACGTTTTTACTGATCTCCCCCTGCAGGATGAAATGGAGCAAAACCAACAATAAAACACATTGTGTCTGTATGTGTCTGTGTGTGTGTGTGTGTGTGTGTGTGTGTGTGTGTAACAATAAAGCTGCTGTAAAACACGAAAGGGTTTGGGTCACACTTCAAAACTTCCAAATCCACACACAGCAGGTCTCAAAGAGCTCTATTTCTAGCTGTATGTCTGTGCTTGACCATCAAAGAGCTGTATGTGTGTGTGTGTGTGTGTGTGTGTGTGTGTACTCACAGTGTCAAAATCGACCAAATTCTCGTCCACCTCGGCGTAGCTGAGGATTGTGTAACCTTTACACACTCGCCACAGCATACGCTCAAACGCCTCCATCTTCACCCTATGGATCAGCCCTGAGATAAACCTATCACACACACACACACACACACACACTCACCTTAACCTTATATTATATATAATACGGTATTATTAATGGTTTCAACTGATCCTTCCTTCTTAAAATAAAGAGTGAATAACAGAGGCTGTCTCAAACACCAGACGGTCGATATTTTGTTTCTCTGCAACTTCCCCATAAAGTATTACCCACAATGCACTGCAATAAAATAAATGCTACATTATCTGTACCATACAGCTAGCAGACGTGTTTGTTTAGCATGTCAGTGCCCTCTGTTGGTGCGGTTGCTATTTTGAAGCACTAGAAATACGCATAGCCTCCGATGGCACCCTGACGAGTGTAAAAGCTGTTCACAAACTGTCCACAATCCCACACTTATTTTCCTGTAGCTCGAGATCATCAGTCGCTGCATCTCACCAAGCTTCCTAGCATAAACTCACTATAGTACACACACTAAAAGTGATTGATTTGAGACATTACCAAGTTAGATAGCAGGCCACAGTAGTGCCAAGTGATGTTTTTAAAATCATAATGATGACTCTTCTGTGAAATGCTGGTGTTTGGGACACAGCCCTAGGAAGCTCCATTATCACTCACCCCAGCTTGGCCCCCAGTCTCTGCATGCCGGTGCAGCCGGCCACGGACTCGGGCTCCAGAGAGGGGAACTCCTCATACTGTGGGCCCAGAGCTTCATGCTGAACACACACACACACACACACACACACACACACACACAGTAGGGTTGATTCAGGTGAGAATGTGTATGATATGTATGGGGTTGGTGTGTATTTGAGAGGTGCGAGTGTGTAGCGCTCACCCTGGAGCGGCTGTGCATGAAGGTGTGTGTGATCCTCAGCATGTGTGTGTACTCTGTGAGCTCCAGAAGGTTCCGCTGGAGTTTCTCCTTGTTCTTGGCCACCTCACTGAGCTCCACCTCCAAACGTTGCAGCTGCTCCTGCACACATACACACCGAAATTATTTAATTACTTATTCACCCAACAGACACAAACCAGTAATATAATACTCTATTATGTTCTGTATAACAATATTAAGGTCTGTAATAGACTCGTGTCCCATCCAGAGTGTATTCTCGCCTCCTGTCAAGTATTCCCGGGATCCGGCTCTGGATCGACCCCGATGAAGCAGTTACTGAAGATGAATGAATGAATGAATGAATGAATATTTACGGTTAAAAAAATGTGTTGCCAAACTTTTATTTAAAACATATACATATAAGCAAAACAACGTCACAAAAATATTCAACTGTTCTATAGAAATATAAGGATAGGAACAAAAATACTTCTAAGACAAAAATACCGAACTTTATAAACAGCTAAATGTTATAAGGGATATATAACATCATATGATATAGTTTACTGTAGTATAAAACTGCATAAAATATAAATAACACCTGAAGAGAAAAATACTAAAAAAGATATAAAATATAAAAATTATATAAATTTTTGAAATTAGATTTCTTTAAAAACGACAAAGATCATTTTAGAACAGGTAAACAATTTTACAAAATATAGACATTAATACAAATATGAAGATAAATATAAAAACGCATCGTTAAAACATAGCCATAAAAATATGTGTATAAAATGTAAATAAAGAGAATGCAAATATCTGTGGGGTTGTGACTTTAAAAAAAAAAAAAAATAAAAATAAAAAAAAAAAATAAAAAGAAAAAAGAAAAAACCAGGTTCTCTTCTAAAAAAAAAAAAGAAAAATGTTTCTGGCCTCAGTGCAAAGAGATGATTTATAAATGAATGCTGAGGTATAATATATAGATAATAACAAATACCATGAATCCATGATCATTACAGACAGATATGCTGATTATCAGATTCTTTCTCTCTCTCCAGTGAAATCAAAACACACACACACACACACACACACACACACACACACACACACACACTAAACCAGCTTCATTTCTCTTCACTCACTTGCCCTTTAAAGCCACAGACATGCTTAAAATATGATCGCATATATATACACTAGACAGATAACATGATGACATCATGTTTTCATAAATTTGCTTGACATTTAACAAAGTTAAAAATATATTTGTTAGGCAAGTGTTCATAACAACATCTGAGCATAAATGTGTTGCTGCTTCTGTGAAACAATGTGCATCTCAATACATAAGGAAAAATACCTCATGCATGAAAGATACATTTTAAGGCAGGCAATGATATGAGAAGACAGACAGACAGACAGAAACTGAAAGAATGATTATTACCATGATCTCTAGCACGTGTTTGGGCGCAGGAGCTGCAGGACTGACTTCAGGCTCTGGAATGGCAATGTTGGCCTTTTTGATTTCCCTTAAGAGGTATCCTGTACATACACACACACAAGCAGATTCCGTCATTCTTCACTAATATTCATTCATATATTAACTGAAACCACGTAGCACAGAGACACATGCCTATTAAAGAACAATTAAATAGCAGTTGCATATAAATGTAAACTCATGTGAAATGCTGACGAGCAGTAGTAGTCAATCTTCTTACCCAGAATTCTCTCCATCTCTTCACACCTCTTGATCTCGCTGACGAAGCGGCGCTGGAAGGGGCTGACGCTGGGGTTGAGCTGAAATGAAACATTAGCCGTCACCTCACGTCTCATCCTGGGCTTTTTTTCCACTTTAATCAATATCTCACAGACACACCACACCAGGACGACACTGCTAAACTAAGGGTATTATTACTCCCTACAACACTGTTATAACAGTTATAGTATTCCACATTGTACCATGGCTGCATAAAATACTCATCTCTGATTGGTTGGCGTTTCACATCGGGCAACTCTAGATTCAAAATGTAATCACCACTCTCAATCATATCACAGTGGAACGTAACCATGACGACAATCAGAAATTAGGCGTACATTTATGCTGCATGATCACCTTCCCCATCATGCTCGAGGAATTACTTGATGGCTACAGGGAATGGAAATGTTTCTGTAAAAGTCTACAATTACATCCTCTGAAACCGTAACCATAGCAACGATCATTTAAGGTAACCTGTAAAAATTTGGGAGTGGATCAGAACGTTCGCGGAATAAAAGGAAACAACTTGTATCGTTCAGTTATAGCGTGAATAAGATAACTAAACTACTATTAGAGCTGCTGTTATAAAAAAAAAAAGGAAGAAAAAAAAGGAATCAACACTTCAGAAAAGAGCACATTTCGTCACAAGATTAACCTTCTGCAAAAGCTAGATGTCTGGAATGCAAAACTTACACGTGTACAGAGCTAGCAATGACTGAATATTAAATTTGTCCAGAGCATCTTTTTAAACAACACTAAAATATTTCCTTCATGACAATGAAGTGACAAAATGGTAATTTATTTAACTTTCAACATATTAATAGCCTACCACGTATAACCGTTGCTATGGTAACAATTGGAGGGCGTTATCATGTGCTGTAGCCTATAAATCTGTATACTAAAAACTGGTGGTTTAAGTACAACATTAACACCTTTTTGTGTCAGTAGCGAAGGGAACAAAAAAGGCCTTGATGAACTGGCCTTAGATCTTAGGATCGTTGTCATGGTTACAGGGTATATAAGAAGGAAATATATTCTCTTTGAAACTGGGACGCTATAAGAAGATGGACCGATAGCCATGATATTAAATTTGATTATTCATTCTGAACTTAAGTGTGTAAGAACAGGGGACAGTGAGAGAAAGCACACACACACACACACACACACACACACACACACACACACAGTGACCTACACGGAAAGGGTATTAATCTGTGCCAAAGCACCGCAGGCATCCTAGAAAACACAGGGTTTTAAACAGATCTGTGCCACTTTCTGTTGATCAATTGATGGGACATGAACAACACGGCACCATATCCCACAATGCAAAGCACTCACACTCCAATCCTACGGGTGCAACAATTTGCATACATTATGAACATAAAGCTAATCCTAAAGATGCATGACCCAGAAGCATATATATTCCCTCCTTGTAAGAAGCACACCCTAGTAGAAAGGAAGCCTAAAGAAGAAGGAAGTTTGCACTCACATCTCGGAACTGGACCAGGCCCATCTCCCCCAGCTCGCTGATGCAGTCGTATGCTGAAGCAGACTGCAGGAAGAGCTGTGCCAGGCACATCTCCTCGCTCCTGAAGCTCGAGCCCATCTTACTGCAGCCGGGGAGGGGGAGAAGACAAAACCCGGTCTACACCAGAACAAGGGTTGCCAGATTGGTGTCACTGATTCCTGCAGGGTTGCCAGTCCAAATTCGAATTTTAAAACTTGGTCCATCATTATTATTTCAATTCAGTACAGACTATTAATAACACTGTCACATGAATGTTATAGTGTTGTCACGATATCATGATTTAACCACGACCCTGAGGCCTGAAAGTGTACTGAAGTGATAGAAGTAAAAAAGGAGTTAGAAAACTAAAAATTCACAGTAAATACATATCTAACAACGAAAACAGATAACATATGTTAAAGCATATTAAGCATCAAATATCAAAATGTAAGAAAGATTTAAAACCATCTTTCCTTTTTTTGTCATATTCACATGTTTACATTTACTTACTCAATGACACTTCAGTCTGTAAGCAACCTAGATTTTTTCTGTCCTGCTTTCCCCAGCATTAATGTCACCCAAAGTGATACCAAAGCTTTCTGTCACAGACATGGCTAGCCTACTTTGCATAACCAGATCAAAAAATTTCCACTGAGCTTGCACGCTAGGACATGCGCTCATACAGTAGACCTGTGAATATTGTCTTTTACATTTTGATAAACAATTCTGATTTGCCAACAAGTGAAAGTCCACAAAGGTACAGTCTGGCTGGTTACATAGCAAGCTAGTTTTGTGTAAATTAAACTTGCTAACCAGTTGTAAAAAACTGGTTAACAACTTGTTTGTGTAACTTGTTAATTCTGTGATGTTATCCCCAGTCTAAATTCCACAGAGAAAATGGCTGAATAGTAGGCATATTCATCCAATTCATTATTTAAATTTTCCACAATATTAAAAAAAACTAAGAAAAAAAAAAAAAACTGTATTACCAAAATACACATTACTTTTGTATCTACAAATAACAATTTTTAATAACTATGCAACTAAAAATAATTATTTACAAACATTTGTAAAAGTTGGAGTAAAATAGAGTAACATATTAACTAAAATATTCCTTTTATTAAAAAGGAAAAAAGTTAATAAAACACTTTTTAATAAGATTTGTGAATCATTTTAAACATAAAACACCTCAATCTACCTCTTCTCTTTTCTTTAGATTTCGGGAGTCTGTAAAAAGATAGCGCCTATTTCCTGTTGAATCAGTTTGTAAAGTCAATTGCACAAAAGCTCTTTCCCATTTTAAATCTGGTTTCCTTTTTTTGCTGCATTAGAGCTGCGTTACTTCTGCCTACAGCGACAATATGTATATTCTTGCTATTGTACATTATAGTGCCCTCGGCTGTCTAAACAGCACAATTATACCTGTAAAAAAATAAAGATTAATCATGGTTCATTTATTTCCATCAATACAAAATCGTCAAAATTTTGTACTGTGATTTATCATTGCATATCATTTCATGCCTACTGAATAGGCTTTAATGGCGATGTAAGGCCCATGATGTGTGACGTTTTAGGAAAATAATTGAAGCCTAGGTGGTGTTATGTCAGTACTCCTTCCTCTTATATCTTTTTCTCTTATAACACAGCAATATGACAATGATAAAAAAAATTATTAATTAAAGAATGATACTTTTTATCCAATGATTGTTTCACAGACGTCCCACAACATGTAACTATCTGGTTCCTGTTATCACTTACATTATAGCAGCTATAAACACCACCGACTCATCACCCTTTACCTACATTCACAACATCTTCATGCTGCCAGGGCTTAGTTTAATTCAAGTCCTATTCAGCTTAGCGTGGGCTAAATGAATGTTAAATCCTACACTACTGTTGAACTCTGAAGAGAAAATACTTTTATATATGAGTGCATTTGTGTTTGCAAAATTGTAAAAGGACCTTTAGATGTTTCAATGTGGTCCTTAAGGTCCAATCATGGAGCTTTAATGGGTTTTAATGACATTATACCCCCTAGGTTCTATAAATAAAGGTACAAATGAGGAAGTTTGGTTCTCTGCTCCGATGACATGGGTTTGCAGCACAAAATTCTATTCATATCAGTAAATTTTAGCAAAACAACTTAATGAATATCTACCAGTTTACAGGACTTTACAGAACTTTAGGTGACAAATGGGTACAATACGGCTGCACAATATTTTTAGTATCATGGGTCTTTTCAGCATTGGAGGACATTTTTCACTTTTTGTAAAAATAAAAAATAAAAAAACCAACTACTGTGCTTTCACTGCATAAGAGACATGTTAAACAGTAAGAAAAATCTACTGGCCATCTCAGCATGTTGATATTAAAATAAATTTAAATAGAGAAATCCTAAAGAATCTACAGTAAAAACTGTACAGCGTGAAACCCTACTGAAAAACAAAGAACCATAAACATCAAGTTTGGATATGAGGCAAAAACTATAGACAATAAGCGATACTGTTACAAACATGACAACAGACCCAACTTGCTTTACAACACAAGCTTGATGGTAAGATGTTGAAAATCAGAACTTAAATGGTGACTGGAATAATCAGACACAGGTGAGAGTTATGAGTGAGACATGTGACATGCTGGGGCTGATGGGTATTGTAGTCCTTAACCCAATAGAACTCCCATGACAGAACCTCGCGCCTAACACGTGGCTCCCAAAGCACAAAATATAGACAAGAGTGGGTTCTGGACAGCCAGGTGAGATGTCCCTTAGTTGATAAGGGCCCTTAGGCCAAGACGGTTCATTGGGAGCGATACCCTTAGCATAGCCTATAAGAGACATGCTGTCCTCCTCAACACAGTGGAACAACTTTTGAAAGGATGTTTAACATATATATAAAAAAATAAAATATTGACTGTTTTTATTAACAAAGAATATGTAGAAATTGATTAGGCAGTTGGCTATATGTTTTATTTATTAATTAAAATCTCAAAGGGACAGGGATTGTCCTCAAATGCTGAAATGACCCTCATTCAAGTAACCTTTGCTACTGGTTTTATTATTTAATCGTGTCATTACAGGTAGAAATAACAGTTTTGGTCATGTCCATTATTTTTAAGATTTCTGGTTCAATGGCCATCCACGTTGTCTCGTAAACTCTAGTAATAAAATCAGCAAAACTAGACAGAAAATTGTTTTTACTGTTTTTGTCTGTGATATATTTTGGAACTTTGATAAAAAGCTTTAGGCTCCGCCCACTTGGAACAATCATGTCATATGTCTCTGAAAAGCTGGTTTACAATTTATATGTCAAATTAAGGGTCATTACAATTTATCTATAAAATAAGAATGACCCATAACTTGACATATACATTTTTACAAACCACACTTACTAGACCTTAAACACATTAAACCACACTGTATTTTAAAAACAATGTGCTTTCATTTCCACATTGTAGAAATATTGCATTGTATAATGAATATTGTACATGGATATTTCCCAAAATGTTAACCGTTGGCTTTAGGCTAGATTTTATACTGAAAAATGGCAAAACTATAAAAAAGCCTGAAGTGTTAAACAATTGGTTAAACAATAAAGAACGATTTTCTTAAAATTTTCGTTTGAGAAAGTATTTTATCATCATCAACAACAACACCACCACAACAGATTTCCGGGTTGGGGTCGTTAGGCATGCAAATAAGCTCGTGCTTAATTTGGCCACGTGATGCTTCATTTGCATAAATATATAAATGCTAAAAAGTTCCATTACAAAATAACTTAAAAGCATTTCAGGTGATGAAGAGTGATTGTAGGCTAGGGATTTAGAATCGACACTGTTGACATGTAGAGTTTTGGAATATTAACTGATTAAAACAGAAAAGACAAATAACCCAGATTATGATAATGAGCACTGATGGGTGTTTAATAAATAGGAGCTCACACTGTAACTGCATTATGTCTTTCAGTCTGGTCAGTATGATTCCATGGTGCAGGGTCTGGCCTGAAGGCAGCCTGTTTTTAATCGCACCTTAAAATACAATCACAGCTCTAAATCCTCACATCATCATCATCATCATCATCATCACCATCATGAGGCCTGAATGAAAGCAGCTGCAGTGGCTTACCTCTCAGAGCTGAACTGATTAATCGATGGCGGTCTGTACCTTTAATTTCAGCCTCGCCATTGAAGAGACGGAAACAAGGCGACGAGAAACCGTTAAACGGCTAAGGGACCGCGCCTGGGCTTTTACCAAGCCGACAAGAAAAGCTCAAATCACCGCAGCTGAGGATGCTGAGCGTTTAAAACGCGGCGCGATGGAAAATCTCCCTCCTGTAATGAGCTGGAGCTCAGCAGCACTGCCTCGGGTTGCCAGATACACTACTATTTTTCCGTCTTCGCGTTAAAGGGGTGCTGCACACTTCCATGCGTTTTTTTCTGAGCCGTAAACTACTTAATTTTACAGGTAGCTAATATGGACAAGCGTACCATTTTTATAAAAAAAATAAACCCACATAGGGTGAAAATAAAGGTGCAGTCACCGATTCTAATCCATTATATATATATTTTTTTGTCAAATTCAGCAAATATCGCCTCCCGGTCTGCTAGCTGTCCATTGTTTGGATGTTGCTCAGACACAGCCCTGGAACTGTAAACAAGGAAAGAAAGAACGTGGCTCGGACCGAGCCATACAACACTATCCCAGGGGGCATATTTCAGCCAATCACAGGACAAGGGGAAGGGGCGGGGGGAGATGGGAGTGTTAGTGTTGTTGCCCTGGTAATGCATGTCCATGGATTTGGAGGCGGAGCTTCTGAAGGAGAACTGAAGGGTGTGTATTTGTTCGGCTGTTGAGTTCAAATATTCAAACATTTTTCTCCAGAATTGATGACCGAATTTTCAATCATCCTGAACCTTGCAAGGCTGACTCTGATGTAGAGTTGACCGTTTGGTACGTCATGAAATTTTTAATAAAAAAAAAGAAAGAAAGAAAAAAGAATGCTACCACTCTGTAATCAGATGTGGGTGGTGCCATTTCCCCGAGGCCCCGCCCTTGAGCGGGAGTCTGTGACACTGCACTCATTTTCAAATATATGCTAATCGAGACTCACTAAGCAACTCCTGCCTCACACATCCATGCAATCCTTCCAATCCCACTGCACTCCTACTCTGGGGAGCCTCCTCCCTCTCAACCCCTTGCCCACTTTTTAGTATTTTTCAAAATTATGCAGTGGGTGGGGTTACGCTCAGACCTGGGGGTGAAGTTACTCTTTAATAGGAGAAATGTAGGTGTGTCACTGAATCTGAGTGGAAAGGAAACATTAAATATGTTTATATAGATATATTTATCATGTGCTGAGTGATTCTGGTGATAATTTGTGGGTTGAACTTGTGAGAAGTTAGCAGTTGTCTGCCATGTTGGTGTCACGGGGGGTGTCGTTACAGCTGGCGCAGTTACAATAGAGTTTAATACGAGTAAAAAATAGAACCATCTCAAACATAATAATCAGGTTTCACTGTTAGCATCCGTAAAAACAAATGAGCAAGAGTGTCTGTTCTCACACACCATTTTCCAGCATCATTTTAAGTAGTGGAGATGGCGTTGCAAGTGCAGGACTCAGAATACACAGCAGCTATATGGTACATTTACGTTGAGTCACGGCGGAAAAATCGTCTCAGCTAGTTAGGGCTCAAGGAGCCGAGAAGTGAGACGGTGTTGCAGTATTAGAATGACAGTTGAAGCTTTGGAAGCTAATCCACTTGAGAAGAGTGTGCAAATGAGGACTAAAGCATAAAGTGCTGCTGCATCACTTTTTTCAGGAAGAGGTGAAGCAAGCACTAATCCTGCGACTAAAATTTGTAAAGTAGGAAAAGCTTTCGCTTTTTAAATCTATAGCACTGAGTGATTCGAGGAGTTAAATATACATCACTGACCAGATAGCTGGCTAGATTTTTGCTAACAAAAAACAAACATGCCGGCGTCCATGTTTTTGTAGCTTGAATGCACAGAGATACAAAATGACATGATTCCAAGTTGTGATGTTGCACATCCCAGTTAAATCGAACACAACGTAAATCTCACTACGCCACAATCAGCAGGTGGTCGAACGGCATTGAGGGTAAATTAGGGAACTGGTGAAATAGACTAAAGTCAATGAAAGAAGCTTGAGCTATGAAAAGTCCTTTCCGAAAGAAATAATGCAATAAAACTGACGATGACATATCGATGATAAATCTTGAAATGCAAGTTTTTCAGGGTGGATTTTTCTCTTAAAGTGGAAAACCCATGGACACTTGAGTATGTCTTGGAAGCCAAGATTATAAGTTCTTTTTTTTTTTTTTTTAAAAAGGAAAGGATTGTAACGATATAAACAGTTCAGAAGCTTTAAAGCAAGATAATTATCCAAAACCTATTTGACGTTTTTTTCTGACACAATCCGATGAAGTTACTTTTTGAACTGAGTCAATGAAGCAATCCAGAGATGTTTAATGGCTTAAGTTTCTTACTTACCTTCTTCAACATCTTTAGAAATATCAGTGCGGTCTTGACATTCTCATTCTCCTGAATTGTAAATGTACTTAACACTCCATAACACACTACACAAGTGATTTACATTCTGGAGATCCTTAGGCTTTGCCTGCTATTCCTCTATTCCATCATTTCCTAGCCTGAGAACATGATGAAGGCTTTAACAGATCATACTCTGTGACGGATTTTACCCAATCTGGCAACCCGCGCACGCCTGAATATATTCTGTGCTGTATTGTCCCAGAGGAGGCCATCTGCCTGTCCTTTGTTTAAAAGGGTGTGATTTCAGACATTACATTTTCTTGCTAAAAATCCACTATCATGACCCGATAACGCTCTGACCTCTGTTCAGATTAAACATACACGTATAATCACTTCATGTTGTAGCAATATTCACTTCTGCACAGCGGGGTGTGTTGATGTTCCAGGTTGTGTGGTGTAAAACATAAATGTTTGCATGGTTTGCAGTGTTTCATTGAACATCCGGTAAAAAAAATCAAGATACAGATGTAATGAAACATCTGCCGGATACTGGGCGTGGCCTAATATTCTAATGAGCATGTGTGATTGACATGACTCGAGTCTAGGCTCCACTTACGGAGACGGTGCGTGGTACATCAAGAATAAAACAGTTTGAGCTTCACTGTTGTAGGAAAACAAGCAACGATGCAATGTCGATGATGCTCATACAACCTAAAGTTGATCATTTCCCTATAACAGCATGTTCCAAAGTGTTTTATTTCTCTAATTCCACAGCAGTTTGCCAAGGCTAGATGGTTTTTGCTTATTAAATGAATATCTTGAGTTCAGTTCTGAGATGTTGTCTGTATTAAATTAGACTTGTCTCAGTCTTGGTATCTTTGTCTTGAGTGAGAATTTGTAATAAATGATGTTTATATTGTCTTCTAGTAACACAATTACGTGCCTAACCCTACTGTTCAGAATGATCCTGCAAGATTCTGGGAAATTTTCAAATATAAGACTCATGCAGCTATAAAGAGTCATAATTACCTATAAACAGTGAATCCCTCACTTCCTCTTGAAATTAATAAGACAGAACAAAATGCTTTCTGGTCACGTTACTAAGTAACAACAAAGCACAAAGTCCTCTGTCCTGGAGAGAGCGAGTGAGACAGTGAGACAGTGAGAGAGAGAGTCAGAGCGAGCTAGAGTGAGAGAGAGAGCTAGAGTGAGAGAGAGAGCGAGACAGTGAGAGAGCCAGAGAGAGCCAGAGAGAGAGAGAGAGAGAGACAGTGAGAGAGAGTGAGACAGTGAGGCAGTGAGAGAGCGAGCCAGTGAGAGAGAGAGAGAGAGAGAGAGAGAGACAGTGAGAGAGAGAGAGAGAGAGAGAGAGAGAGAGAGTGAGACAGAGAGAGAGAGTGAGACAGAGAGGCAGAGAGAGAG
>JAQQZR010000009.1:17787987-17799074 GCA_030068235.1 Notoglanidium macrostoma
TTGGTGTCGGGCGATATGTCTCGTCAATGTCGTAACAGCCGCGATACATTCTGCTATATCTGTGGCGAATATACACTCGCGACTCAGAGACGTCGAATGACTGCTCTTGAGAAGAAAGAATGAATCGCTTGTCGACCCGGCGAAGATATTTTTGCCTCCTCTTCACATAAAACTGAGACTCATGAAGAATTCCGTATAAGCACTGAACAGGGAAGGCGAAGGTTTTCGCTATTTAAGACAGATGTTTCTAAGAATAACTGACGCCAAGATCAAAGAGGGCATTTTTGCTGGCCGCCAGATCAGACATGTCATGAGTGACGAGCGGTTTGAAGATCTGTTAGTTGGGCCGGAAAACATTGCCTGGAAAGCCTTCAAAGACGTTGTTGACAATTTTCTGGGCAGTTACAATTGCAATTGCAACATGTCACTCAAGATTCATTTCCTCCACTCACACTTGGACTTCCTCCCCGCAAATCTCGCTGCTGTCAGTGACGAACACGGTGAAAGGTTTCACCAGGACGTTGCTACGATGGAGAAACGATACCAGGGCGACTGGAACCCGTCAGTGCTTGCTGACATTATTTTTAATCAAATTTTCCACCGTAAAGTTTTCAGGACTTGATCTTAATAAGGGGTTCAGAGGCTTTTGACTGGCAGTGTATGTTAACATTACATATATGCAGAAATTCAACCAAACCAGTTTTGTGAAAATGCGTTTCGACATAAACCAAATATCGCTGACTTGCTGCTAAAACATGTTTCCTGTACGTTTTTCTCAGTCTGCAGAATGTGCCACATTACAATCAGCACTGACGGCTCAATCTTAGCCATTAAAACGGTCCATAAAGTTGCTAAGATAAAAGAGCTTGATATCGCAGACACTCACTGGATTGTGGTGGTAAAAGTGGTGACAGTTTCATCACCCTGACCGTGCCCCGGACACACACACACACACACACCTGAACGTCCCAGACAAACATTCACCCCAGTCGTCTGTGTTTCCATTTAACGAGCTGCTGAAATTGTCGGATGCTAATCAGGCTAGCATGTGACAGACACATTTCAGCCGTAATGGCTCCATAACCTCTCTCTTTCTGTCTGTCTGTGTCTCTCTCCGTGTCTGTTTCTCCAGCTGTGCTGATTAGCTCAGGTCCCCAGTCGACAATTAGACTAGCTGAAAGATGAGCTGCCGCTGCTGCTGTAGCTAACTACCACTTAGCAGCTCTTCTGTTTATTTAAGTCACTGTAGTGTTTTGACAGTTTAAACACAGTTGTAAAGGTTCAGCCTAATCAATTCCATCAAAATAAGACCTGCAAAAGGCAACGACGGTTTTGACAAAATGCCGCAATTTAGCGGTTCTTGAAGAAAAAAAAAAATTTATAAAAATCCAGAGTGCACTTATAAGATTCGAATAAGATTTATTCCTATTTTCCTAACAAGAACATAACACACGTCATGAAACGGGTATCTTGCTAACTAAGCAAGCTAGCAATAACGGTTTCACTAAATCTCAGTGTTCGGCTCTACCAAATATCCAGCAACTAGGAGTTGATAGCTAGTCACAGACTGCTAATCTGTTACACAGCTTCCAAAAAAAACTGTCCCTCTCATACGTTATAGCATTAAGTAGTCGTTCATGGTTACTTTATGACAAATGAAACTGGTGATTAAGTTTACCTTAGCTACAGTGCTCATTATAATTTCTCCAAAGTTAACCGCAATCACCATAACTGTGTTTCAAAGCAAGAGGGTGTGGCACAAATCTGCTGGCGCGGAAGGCTTTCCACACTTACTTTAATCCTCATACTCCTTCTTAGCAGAATATGGTACAATTTCCTACTTTTAAGTGTAATATACTTCATTATGAATACACCACTTCAACTACTAACTAAAATCAGCAACCAAATTGTTTTATTCACAACATACACAAAGAAACAACTCAACTGGGGCTAAATCTGAATCAGAGAGTTGACATGACATTGCTACTCACTTCCTCGAGTTAGTATTATTAATAAAACAAAATGATCATTATGAATGCTCATAATGATGACAAAAAGCCCAGAAAATGAGATTAATTTCAAATAAATAATGAATTATTTAAGTAAATGAATCTAAAAGTTCAGTGTACAGTCTGTTACGTACAAACTGTGAGTCAATGATGAATCATGAATGAATGAATTGGCTCTTTTGTGCTGGTTTGCATATGAAGCGGGATTTTTTTTGGTCATAGATGTAACTAATGCCAGGCAAAGAAAAAGAAACCCCGGCCATATCATCACAAACAGTGTCCGCTTTAGAAGTAATTTCAGCGAGTCGAAAGAGTCGACTCGGGTGATCTGACTCATTGAAAAGATCCGTTCAGTTCTGTGAATCAGAGCTCTTAATATCCTTTGTCTCTGATTTGTTCTGTGCAGTTGGGCTTCCCATTTGAGCTTTACAATGTTACACTAACAAGCATGATGAAAACGTGATGAGGAAGTTGGCACTCGGCTCCCTTGAATCTAAATCATGGCCTTTTTTTAGATGATTGAAGTGTGGCCAAGAGTGTGGCGTCTCTGTTTGCTCAGAGTAATGATACGCACACTTTGTTGTCTGGCAGGCTAATGGTATTTAGCAGCTCCAATCAGGATTCGAGCCAAAAGTTATATCCTTTTTCAACAAGCCTAGGGTCAGTGCCTACTCCTCCGTATCGCACTAAAGGAGGAAGCGCTATCTCTGGAGTAAACGTGTCCGGCTTGTGTTTGTGGATCACTAAACGTAGACTCATTTCACCTGGAGCAATCTGTCTCCGTCACGCCATTGTTATGGCTTCGTTTGGGAGGGACGGGATCTGTAGCTGATGTAAATATTTGACTCTTATGCCAAGCTTGTGTACAACAGGGATGTCCTGAAGTGCCTATTGTGCTCAAGATGATGTGCTATTTAGACCCATAAGAACAGCAGCTGGTTGGTCATTTAAGACTTGCAAAAATAACAGACAGGCACACCAGTTGAACTTGAGTTGGACGGTATATAGTCAGCCAGATGCTCCATGTAAAAGTGATTTTTTTTTTTAAATGTGTGTAAGAAGACTACTCATTTAACATTTATGGAAGGAGTCTGCAGAGTCAGCACTTAGCACAGTCAGAGATAAAGCTGTAAACTGTCTGACGTATTAAAGTCTTCATCGTTCAGGGCTTTCCAGCTTCTTGGTAAGACAGCAAGAGCGAGTGTTCGAGAGAGAGAGAGAAGTATTTATAGCTGCTATAACGCAAGTGAGAATAAAAGCACACTTGTGTGAACGTTTCGTTTTTGTGAATGATCACTGTACGGTGGGAAACACGGTTTTCACCTTTCTACTTCCCCACAACACTGTTGGTCCTTGTCGCCATGGTGTCTACCCAGAATCCCCCGAGAATGACGCACTCATCACTGCCCGCTACAGCACCGGTACCTTCTGGGCCACTACAGGAAGAAGGGCATGGCTGACAGGAAGTGACCTCTATTTATGCCTACCGGAGCCAGGTTGTGTCTTCAACCAATGCTTGTCTTATTGATTAGGCCATTGTCTCACTTCCTGCTGAAAACAGAGAGTGAAAAATAAAGTATGACATGGAGGAAGGAGGGACGGCATGCATCATTGTTACCGAGTTACGAATCTCCATACAGGATTTATATTTAGTTAGCTAACCGCATTAATAGCACTTGTGTTACTGTAATCTCATATGCTCATAAGCCTTGTAATGATTGTAAAGTCTTCTACATTGGTGTGTCAGGAGAAAAGAATACTTTTTAATAGCAGACAAATATTTCTTTAAAAAAAAAAAATTTTTTTTAAGTAACAGGCCACTTTTCATCTATGCTGTTCTGGGAGCTGAAGAGACCAAAGGCAAAGTCTGCAGAAGAAGCGTACCAGGTTCTCCAAGATGCATTCAACACCATACATGCTAAAAGAACTGATGCAGGTTAAGTTTTCAAATGACATAATTCCAAGCTTCGGAGAGAAGTCGAATGAACCATAAGTCACCTCAAGTGACGTGTTAATGATGTGACCGTCTTTGTTTCTTATTTTGATTTTCTTTTCCTTGATACAACATAGGCGTTGGAATCGTATGAACTCTAACTGACACCGTGTTGGACACAAAGCGAACTAGATATGGTCTAGCCCCTTATTTCATACTCCGAGGAGGATAATAAGATGATGCAGGCCAGCTGGAGTTGCTTATTGGACGTGACTGTCACAGAAGATTAGACTCGTCTGCTCTCAGTCTCAGCCGTGTGTCTCTTATTCTCTGCACAACTCAAATTATTTTCCAATCCCACTCCCCGCCTCCGTCCTGCATGCTGGGAACAGCAGGATCCGTTTAACGGCCGAGTGGGAGATAAGAGGTCGAGCAGGAGGCCTCAGATAAGAGCACACACACTCACACTCCTGCGGTCAACACAAACACCAGCAGCAGTAAAAATTCTAAATAAATCCCGAGGGTCTTCCTCTTCCTCTGGGCCAGTGTGGGGGCTTCAGGCAGCCGAAATCCAGGGAACATGCACATGTGTGTGTGCGTGCGCACACACACACACACACACGACCTCTTGATCTCCATTAGTCTCCATCAATTAGCAGCTTTAATAAACAGCACAAAAAGCATAACTGTTTAGTGTGGCAGTAGGCATCTGAATCCTAAAGCAGTCCATATAAAGTGCACTAGATTAAGTAAACTAGAAGCGCATTATTTTGTACCCTATATAGCATATAAAGTGACAAACATATAGGGTTAGTTCTAATTTTGCTTTCAAAGAGAACTTGTGAATTTGTACTCTCTATAAAAGGGCCTGCAAAAATACAATATGCTAACAATTCAAGTTGCTAGGCAGCTAGGAAATATGGACACCAAGCATACGTTAAAGACTAAAGCTAATATTTTAACCAGCTAGTGCATAACTTTTAGTAATGCAGAATGACCAGAAGTTACACGCAAATGTAGAGAATATCATCTTATAGTTAGTTAGTTGCTAGGCAACCGGGAAATAAGGACGACCGAGGCTAACTAGCCAGAACAAAACCATTATAGGCCGTGGATACTGTAATGTAAAGGTACAGGGACAGCAGAAGTTGGACAAAAGTATTGCAAACATCAACATTTACCTCAGGTGTGTTGGTAAATTACACGTTAAATCGCTCCATCCAACGTAAATTACACTGAAATTGCAGTTAGCGGTCCAAACCTAGCCAGCTTTTCATGGTTTATGAGCTTCCATGTTAACAAACAAAAACAAATTCTAATTACGAAGTCGGAAACCGAATGCTATCAGAATGTGCTGTTTATGTAAATCTTATAGATTATAGATAAGAAAATGAAGCAAAAATAGGCAACGAAACATGACACAGCATGCTGTTATAGGAAAAACAAAACAAAACAATGAAGCAATGTAGCAGACTTACTGATACTATACCAAATTTGATTATTTTCCTCTAACAGCATGTCCCACAATTCCTTTTATTCCTTTTCTACCACAGTAATTTGCCAATGGTACCAATGATGCATGCTATTTAAGTTACCATTTATAGTTACAGGTTATGTTGTGGAACGAAATAGAGTAGTGTTACATGGTAATGAAAGTCGTTCTCTTATAAAATAGTGACTTGTAAGAGGAGACGGTGATGGAGTGACAACCGTGATGGGCTGAAATGGAAATTTGTCATACTATTTAATTGTAAACACACACCCACACACACTTGTAGTTTGGTCATTAAGGTGGGGTTGCAATACAATACGCTATTGTACTAGGATCAGAGGAGCTGCAGCCATATGGCTTTGCAATCAGTCCAAAATGGAGCACTTAAGTGGTTGACCGTTCGTCCGTCCATCTGCCCGTCTGTCCGTCCATCCACACACACACGCACGCACACACACACACCGACACACACACACACACACACACAGAGGTCATCACTGTTGAAGCTATTGTGCAAGATGGTTATAAGCTGGACAAGATTTGAAGTACATGTACAGCTGACGTGTGTGTGTGTGTGTGTGTGTGTGTGTGTGAGAGAGTTTATACTCCCATGTACATCACCAATCTTTTTGTAAGTTAAGGCCACCCCCTCCCTTTTTCTTACTCTTTCTCCGTCTTCCATAGGCTTCTAACCTTATGGAATCACAGAAGATAGCTTAGAAGGTTTAATTTCGGTTAGCAATTTGCTTTTCCATATTAACTAAAAAAAAAAACACGTATATTTAAAAAATATTTATGTGTAAAAGTGTATGATCATATTTTCATTAGAGTGTTGTTTAGCTAACTAGCTCATCCTGAGGTACCGTTGTGCTAATATGCTATTGTATTTGAAGAAGCTAACGTCTGCTGACCAGCTGAGGCCAAAAGTCATAATCCGTGGCATCCGAACAGGGGGGGAAAACAAAACAAAACAAAGCAAAGAAAACGCCCCTCAACTCGAAATTCCTACTCGGGAACTCGGATTGGTCTGATGATCAATCAACATAAAGACACATTAGCTTGTTAAATATTTGTAACACTGATAATTTATAACGCTGACTATACAGTTAGCTGTTTCGAAGAGGTATAAAATATACATCACTCATCACAGGTGCTAGATCGGTGCTAACAAAAGATGAACATGGAGGCGTCCATTTTTTTTATCCACTTTTCAGCTCGAAAATGACAATTCCGAGAGATAATTCCGAGATGAGTCGAATGCTGCGTAAGTCACGTCAAGTGACGTGTTAATAATGATTAGCTGCACTGTTTCGCTGATGCAACATCAGCAATATACGGTTAATTCCTAAACTATTGGCATCCATCAGTAGGATGAACAAAATGATTTAGAAGAACATTTGAATCGTGTGCAATGATCATTTAATACAATCAATCAAAGAAACGTCCATTTCCTCTGAATATATGAGGCAGAATGACTGGCACTGCTAAAGAACTAAATGTGCCTTTCGTAAAGAGAAAAGTGCTATCCGCCATCATGTTTGACATATGGCTGCATCCCAAACCACATGCTACTCTTAAACAGGGAGTCGACACTGCAAACACCACTTGCTATTCAGTACGTATTATAGTAAACTATGTAGTATACTATTCAGATGCACTGTGCCACAGTAGAGCTTTTTATATTTCCTGGACAATGACTGTGGTCATGTCCCAAACTACACACCACGCTGCTACATGCACCCTACTACAATAGCACATACCCTGAGGTAAAATTACTGTGACTCCATCTTGTTTCTCATTTATGAGAACAAATATAACTAAAATTGATTCCTTCAGGCCTGGTTTCTTCTTGATCCACTTGGATCACATACCTGCCAGAGTACTCTTTGCAAATCTGGCGGATTAAATGTGGCATGCACTAGCAGGACCGTCAGAAACATTCCTTTTTGGCAGGTTTCCATGTCGACCTGAAATATGTTTAGTGATTTCATACCAGGATGTGTTACAGGGCAGTATTACCACTTCACAGCCACCTTCAAGGTCCCTGGGATTGAACCTGAGCTCGGGTTTCTGTCTGTGAAGCGTTCTGCATGTTCTCCCGGAGTCCACATGGGTTTCCTTTAAAAATATGACCGTAAGCGGAGGGTTACGAGTCCCATCCCGGGTGTATTCCCAGCTCATACGCAGTGTAAAGCAGTTACAGTAGATGAACGAATGATGATTTGATTCCAGGGTGGCATGCTGGTGTAATAGGTAGTGTTGCTGCCTTATGGTTGCAGGGTCACCGATAGATGGAGTGCGTGTGTGTGTGTGTGTTTGTATAAGGTGCCTTGTGATGGATTGGTGTCCCATCCAGGTTGCATTCCTGTCTTGTGTTCAGAGTTTCCAGGATGAGCCCTGCATACAGCCTGACCACAATAAAGTATATAAGATGCATGAAGGAAATGAATGAATATTGGGCTGAAAATCTCTGTCTTTCTCTGCTCCTATCAACTCTCGCTCCTTCCTCAAGACCAATATACCTTCCTCCATCTTCATAGACTCCTGCTATCCACCACTCCAGTTCCCCCGATCGTGTGTGTATGTGTGTGTGTCCTGTATCTACAAGCACAGCTTCCTTGCCGAGGAGGAAGACGGGAGACAGCAGAGCAACAATGCCAGGAAAAAGCCTCCAGAGATTAAAGTGTAAAAACACTGCTCAAAATAACGACAAACGCACTCCTGCGACCCTCTCACTCACACGCGCGAAACGTGCGCCATTACAGGGGATTTACACGCCACACACACATACAGCCGAGACACAAAGCTGGACTGTAATCATAAGCTTAATTACAGCGCAAGCATAAAACACTCAGGATGTATCTGAAGTCCAATCTCGCAGCACATCTCCCTCAAATGAACAGCACAAAGTGCGTGAGGACTGACAAGAACTTTAATAGTAACAAAGTGAACTGAAACCAAATTTTAGTTATCAATCAACCTTATTGTTCTGAACTAGATAAAGGTTTTAGTTTGATGCTAAATAATAGAAGACTATACACTCATTACAACAAATGCATGCTATATTCTCATACTATGAGCAGTTTAAAGTGTTCATATTTATGTAGTAAATCTACTTTTAACAATTTAAACATTATACAATATTATTATAGAATTATCAACAAGATCGATGGAAAACAAATATAAACCAGTCATGTTGAAATATCGACATGGAGTTGCACGCAGATGTGTTGTAAAGTGTCAAACAGTATAATAAGATAACTAATGAGAGAACAGAAACATAATGTTGCCTTTGCGCTGTTTAGCGTTAATTTAAAGAGTTAAGCTAGCTAGCTAGTCAAGCTTAGCTCCCCCAGTGACAAGCTTCCATTTAGCTACAGTATATAGCTATATTTTCCATTTTATTTTATGGAACTATGAT
Organism: Notoglanidium macrostoma; assembly: GCA_030068235.1. Taxonomy (NCBI): domain Eukaryota; kingdom Metazoa; phylum Chordata; class Actinopteri; order Siluriformes; family Auchenoglanididae; genus Notoglanidium; species Notoglanidium macrostoma. The sequence continues at coordinate 17,796,843 of JAQQZR010000009.1, forward strand.
TTATATATATTTAGGTAGCTCATCTAACAGCAAGGCTTTTTTACTTGAAATTATTTATTTTATTTTGGATTTCAGGCAAGGAGTAATATCTGTAACGTCAGGACGCCATCTTGCCTTGCGAGCTCGGAGCCTTTTCTCAACATTGCATATCCATATTACTCCATGCCATTCATGACGATTACGGCAAGACTCATCATGTTTGTGAGGGGTATTATTGGTGGACATGAAGTTTTATTTTACTGAATTAAGGTGAATTGTGGGGACTTATCTTAATTCCTAAAAGTTACAGACGCATAAATCCGACGATGGAAACGTTAAACATATGCAGGGCAGAGGTCGCGTGTGACTGCCCGTTCATCTCGAAGTCGTCCTGCACAAACAGTAAACAGGCAAATCCACTTCCTGTCTCCTCCTGACAGCAAAAGCATCTGTTTGACCTTTGACCTCAGCCAATTTCCTGAAGGCACACACCTTCACGCACACTGCTGTCAGACACATAAGCTGTTTTTTTGCCTTTGTGTAAACACGCTATATGTCCAAAAGTATGTGGACACCTCACAGTCAGTCATATGTGGTTCTTCCATAAACTGTTGCCACAAATATGAAAGCACGTAATTGTATAGACGGTCTTTTTATGCTGTAGGATTGCAATTTCCCTTCAGTGGAAATAATGGGCTCAAACATGACAATGCCCCTGTGCATAAAGTGAAGACATGGTTTGCCAAGGGTGGAGTGGAAGAACTCGTGCGTCCTGTACAGAGCCCTGACCTCAACCTATATACCACTTTAACACAAACACCTCTAAAACCCACTAATTCATGCACTTATCCTGTCAGCAATGCATGAAGCAGCAACACGATGCATACGACCATGTAGCTACAGCTCACAAGCTTCAGTCATTACTCACATCATTAACAACATCAGAGTGTGATCTCCGTGACTTTGACCATGGGATGGTTTTTAGAGAGTCAGACAGACCGAGCTGAGTATTTCAGAAATTTCTGATCGTCCAACATTGTCTGGAGGCTGCAGAGAATGGTGCGAAAAATAAAAACCATCCAGCAAGCGGCAGGTGTGCATGTTGGTGAGAGAGGGTCGGAGGAGATTCCAGGCTGGACTGGTTCAAGCAGACAGGAAGGTTGCAGTAACACAAATAACCACTCTTTATAACCGTGGTGAGGAGAAATTGCGCAATGTGAAACGGCTGGGCTTCTGCTAAGCAGCAGAATAGCATGTCGGGTTCCACTCCTGTCACCAAAGCACAGGAATCAGAAGGCATTCACCAAAACGGCACCGTTGAAGATTTGGTGGATGCATCATTCTTCTTACCATATAGCGGCTTTTAAATTCTTTACGACTTTTCTTTTTTGCCACGCTACATTTATGTTTATAAGCTTGAGTTTTCAGAATCTGCGTAAAAATGGTGGATAGAAAACACTACATGCATTGAGATTTAAATGTTTCTCCTCGTCCTGTCTGATTACGTGAGGGTTAAACGTTACCATCTATGCTGTTTTGCGCCCGATCCGCCCACAGTAACACTGCGAGACTCTTTCCATGATACATGTGCGATAAATATGAAGAACGCAGGAGTGTCGGAATGAAACCAGGAACGTGTTTGCACGAAACCACCCCAGGCTCAGTTTGAGGTTTCAGCTGGAGTTGTATTCATGACTGGATGATCATTTGTACCTGTGATTAGGAGGTCAGAACTCGATTAGCAACTCCACTATGAAAATACTGCTAAAAAGTGCTTTCGGTTTGTACAAAAATTTTTTTTTAAGACAGTTTATATTTGTTTTAATCCTTTATATCGGCTTAGCCACCTGAGCATTCCTTTGTTATTCTAATACAGTATAAGCCATGGAAGTTCAGCTAAGAATACTTTCAGTGTAACATTACTCACACGTCAGGGTCTTTCCTTACTTTCTTACCAGCACATCTGAGGGATATGTTGATGTTCCCAATACACTTGTCTCATTTCCGCTACCATTGTGCCTTTATGTTGTACACTACTGATATAAAAAGACTTAACTTTCTCCTAGTAATCTGCTAGTTCCATATTTTCCAGTTGCCTAGCAACAGTGTACTCACAACTAACCACTTGACCAGATCATGTGTTTTCCTACCCATGTTTTAAAAATAATTTCACCAGGTTTTGAGAGAGAGAGAGAGAGAGAGAGAGAGAGAGAGAGAGAGAGAGAGAGAGAGAGAGAGAGAGAGAGAGAGAGA
>JAQQZR010000009.1:17804031-17815540 GCA_030068235.1 Notoglanidium macrostoma
ACACACACACACACACACACACACACACACACACACACACACACACACACACACACACACACACACAGCATGGATCTACAGAGAACATCATACAAACTGCTACTTAAGACTTTCCAATTAACACAACATAAAAACTGTATTAGAAACACACACACTTTACTCATCATCAACATATTTATGAATTATCTTTTTATTTATGGAGTTCTGTAAACGTCTCCCAGGAGAGTCCCAAGTGCCCAGAATCATGTTTACCATTAAAACAAAACGACATCTTAACATTTAAAGTTACTCTCATTTTAAATTCTCCATATTAACAGTCTTCTAGTTTCTGATAACTGAGAAAGCTACTGATTGTCTCCAGGGGAAAGAAGTGACATGTGAGAACAGTTCTCTCTCACAGCCTTATACATATTTATATTAGTGCATTTTAACAAAGCACATGTACGTCATTCTGACAATCTGAATCTTAGGACTAGGCATGTGCCGATAATCAGTTATATGAATTATACTACAGCGCTCGAGTTCTTTCACCGATTCGTCAGAAGTGGATGATGAATTATTTTCTGTATATATTAACACATTCCTAATATTAATGCACCGTTTCTATAGTAACGGCTAATTCACAGGGACTTCACATAAACGTGTGTAATTGTTGACACGTTGATGTTTATTCAGCATTTTTGGATGGCGTCTCCAGTGTTAGCGCTTTCTAACTTTCAGACGTAAAGCAGTAACATTTGGTTTTCCACCATGGGAAAGTCTTCAGGAAGAGAGGTTTTTTTTTTTTGTCTAACTTTAAGGGAGAGAGAAAAGAGCTGTTTACAGCTGCTGTTACTCAAGTTAAAACAGGAACTAATTTGTTTCAGGGACGTTCTACACCATTAAGCGCAGGTATAAATGTATAAAAAGCTCAATGTATTGTTCTTTAATAAATTAAAATGGCGTTTCGGCAAATCCCTGTGGTAGAAGAGGAGTAAGCTGTTACGGGAAAATAATCTACTTCAGGGTGGTGTGATAGGTTAGTTATGTTCCTCAAACAGCACATCTGTATACAAGTGTATTATTCTTTTAATAATTTGCATGCTTATTTCTTTCCCTGGAAAATTATTGCGTATGATTTAGATAAAAGTCATCTAGTGGATCACGTCACTATAAAGTCATACAACGAATATATCATGATATGAAAGTGAACATCAGCACATGGATATCTAAAATACAGGTCAGATGTGACACTTAAGCGTCATGACAGCGCGATGTCCTGGAGCCTGAATACACAGCATATTTCTCTTTATATCCATATCTATTGAGTGTCATTATCGTTAAACACTTGAGACGATACAGCCACCGCGTTACTGTCGAGTAGACGTGCGAGTGTGTGTGATATAAATGAGTCACACTTTTACACTCACGTGGTGCATCTCTCATGGAGAAGTCTCATGGTGTGGATTGAAGTGGAATTGGGTAAGAAGCGTACAAGTCTATAAACTAGACGATATCGGTTTTCTCTATACAAAAGACCGGACACTAATTTCTTTTTACTTAATTTTATAATTGTAGATGCAGTCTAAAGGTGCATGCGTGTGAGGTGTCCGTGCCGTTTTTCCTCATTAAGCGAATGAGCTTCAGATGGGATTAACAATCCCTTCACTGAGCTGCTTGATCTGAATTAAAAGAAAAGATTTATTTAAATGTCATAAACATGAGTTGGTGGATCAGACTACAATTAGAAATGTCGTATCAGAGCTGATGCACCTTTCAGGTTTATAATGGTCACCGGTTTAGTGCATCCATAGTATTTTCTATAGTAGGTTTCTGTCCGTTTTCTAACGATGCATTTAAACTGATTTGTACGGAGGATCGGCCCAGCATTGGCTTCTGATGCTGGATCGTGTTGGCTTGAGCTCGATGTTTTATATGTTTGCGTGCTTTAAATTTCTCTAATTAACATGATTTTATTTATAAATCAGACTCACTGTAAGCGACAGAGCAGCCATGCTTGGTCCTGTGAAAGAAAACGTTGGCCCCTACACCATGTGCATCGGAGTTCCTACTTCAAGTCGGGGATCAAGACAAAGAAAGACATGTTGCACCCCCTAGTGGTCAACATACATGAACTGCATGCAGAAACGCTTGCACCGAGACACTGATGCCTTATTAAGCGCTTTAACCAAAACCACATGCCGTGTTTGCTTTCTCATCTCTCATCTCTGCAACATTAAAAGTAACTATAAATGGATAAAAACTAGGGTTGTTTAATTAATAAAAAGCTGTTAGTGCTGGCAAATTGATCTGGTCTAAAAGGAGTCAATCACTCCAGGACAAGGTGTTTCATGAAAATACAACACAATAAGGTGGTGCGATGCATTACCACACCAAGATTGATTATTTTCCAAAAACAGCATGTCCTGGAATGAGTTATTCCTTACATAATATAGATACCAACAAATGGTCCCTCAATCGAAGTCAAGATTTTTGTCCTGTGTGTTTATGCGAACGCATTCTCTCAGCAGGACAAAATAAGAAAAACAGCTTACCGATAGGACAGACTATATATCTTAAAAAAAAAAAAAAAGCCAGCTACCTAGGCTTCTCCCAAATGAAATGATTTTAAAGCGTCTGCCATAAAGGCATTGTAAATCTTCCATACATGCCTATTGCAGATACAGCTGATTAAGCACTTGTGTTTGCTGTTTATCAAGCCTCATGCATTTTCCAATATACTGCTTCTGCACACAGAAGTTTTAAGGTAGCCAAGCTGGTACATCAGCATCATTTTGATCAACAGACGACAACATTAAGCTGCTAAAATGCGCCTTATGATGCAAATTTCAGCCCTTTTAAACTGCCATCACACAGTGATGTTTCCTAGTCTGTGTGCGCTTCTGTATACATGCACCGCCTTTTCTAGACTATAAGTCACTCTCCCTTTTTTCTGTTTAGGAAAAAACTATCAATATCATTATAAATATCTAAGTCTAGAAACACTTCCTAAAATTACAAACTTCACCTTTAATGTAGCTGGTGTAAGCTTGAGTGCTTTCTGCTGGTGTAGTCTAGTTCATTTATCATTAGTGTTGCTGAATATGAGAGCTATTATTAAGTAGCTTTTCCATGTGTCCGATTACGGTCGCTGCGTCAGTGCTGTCTGAAGCTAGCATAGCAATGGACATACAATATTATCTTAGCAGTAATCTAATGGTAGTGTATCGTCCCACTGCTGAAAACTCATGACTACTAAAAAAATGCTATTAAACATTGTGCCTTATAATCTGGAAAATACGGTAAGGAACATGGATTTCACACATTCTTGGTCTTTAAGAATAAAAACAGAACATAAAAAAAAACTCCCATACAAATTTCTTCATGATGTAAAGGTGTAAAGATGTAAAGGAAAACAAAACCCCAGCATTTGCTCCCACTGCATTCTGGGAACTGCAGTCCACTCAAACCGGATGCAGAAACCTGAGAGGTTTGGGCCTGAAGTCTTCAGACGCAGTTAGTAAACATTCATAGGTCGAGACGACCGCCATGTTGCATTCTACAGGTACGTGTCATGTTCTGTACTGCTCAGACTCTGATTGGATGACTGAAGACTTGTGTCCTTTAGCAGTAGTTGTGATTGGCTGGGTAAAGCTTGATCCTGGGGTGCCTGGTCCTGATTGGCTGTGTCGATCGGAGTGTCTTTCTGGCTTTTCTTTTTCTCTGCCTTGCTTTTATTTTTCTCTTCCTTCTTTCTCTCGTCGCCTTCAGAGCTGTTGATGATCGGCGCCGGCTCCACGATGATGGTGGGTTTTTGCTGCAGGTCCTGTCGGCTGGGAGGCTCAGCGGCCATGATAGCGCGAGCACCGTGCATTCTGGGAGGAGATTTGCAGTGCAGTTCTCCGTGCGATTCCTTCCAGCGTCTCAGTTGGGCGAGATGCTCCTTCTCAATGTCTCGCTCGGACACTGGTAATTCCAGAATCTGGAGGAAGGAAAAAAAATTATAAATCGAGGGACAATTAATGACTGATGCTTTCCTTGTTTATCAATTAGTTTGTTGACGAGGTGTAGCCTCTATATCTCAGGTCAGGTCAGTGTAAAGGAGGAGGTGTGCCCGCCACTCTCAGGGAAGGAGGCGTGGCCTCTGTGCCCGCCACTCTCAGGGAAGGAGGCGTGGCCTCTGTGCCCATCAGGGTTAGTTAAGAGAATGTGGCCTCTTGGCCTGTCAGGATTAGTCAAGAGAATGTGGCCTCTGTGCCTGTCAGGATTACTTAAGAGGGTGTGGCCTCTACACTAGTCGATCCCAGTGAGATATGCGTGATTATACTATGTTGAATATGGTGGAACACACTTAGAACTAAATAACTACAGACAACACTAATATGCTTAGAACCTCAGGGCAGAAAATGCAGCAGAAATACAGTTATATCTGTTTTTTTGTCTTATATGCCAGGTTTATATCGGGATCTTGTATATAAACATAAAAATACAGGTCTAAATCTCAATATTTCTGTAAAGCTGCTTTGAGGCAGTGTTTACTGTTAAAAGTGCTATACAAATAAAATGCAACTGAATTAATTAAATTTACCCAAGATTCACTCGAAAGAGATTTAAATCTGATCACTTAAACCACTTCAGGATATTACAGTCACAGATATAGTTATTATACTAGCGTGAGTACATCCGTCTGTCTAATCCACTTTCAAGAAATGAAACCCAAAAGCAGATGCTTCAGCCATCTTTTGTATACATCAACTGGAAACACAATTAACAAGAACAAGACAGGAAGTTGGTTCTGTGGCTTATGACCAGATTTACCCAATACCTAAAGATACAGAAACAGGAGCTCAGTGTGGTGAAACAGAAACACATTATAGAGCCATGGTTAAAATCTCATCATGACCCATTGCAGAAACAAGACGAATGAAATGACTAGTTGGAAACAGGGTTTTTGAGAATGACAGTATATTCATAAAATGGCATCAGGCCTGCAGTGACACACACTGCCACTAGATGGACCTGTGGGGTTACTTATTCCCTCTTGGTGCCACATAAAGAGGCCGATTGTGAAAGGAAACCGAAAAGGCTCTGAAGCATCTTTATCGGCGAAATCATATTTTCATAATGTTAAAACATCCGTTCACAGTTTAGGAGGAGCGGGACGAAAAGATTGTTAGAGTGTGAAAGAGAAATTAAAAGATTTCTGATCCTCTTTTTAGGAAATGATGCAAGAGTGGGTTTCAGTACTGTATGAAAGTGCGTGTGTGGTACCTCTTTAATGAGGAAGCCCTCCTGCATGTAGCGCGGCTCTACGGCCCGGAGTCTCTCCATCGTCTCGTACTGACCTGGACACGCCTTCAGCTTCTCTTGAGAACCCAGCATGCACTTCAGGAGCACCAGGCCCACACGGAAAATGACTTTGACTCCTACAAGCCACAGAAAAACACAGACACACAAAATAACTCTAATCATCTACTTGGATCAGCTGGAGTTAGGTGATAAATCACCATGCAAACCATTCAGTTAGTTTAATAGGAGCTTCTTGTGGAGAATTGGTGGCACAGAATTAGGTGATGTAGCCTAGTAACTGCATGATCAAAGATGGAAACACTTCAAGAACACAGTAAGAAGTTTTTCAGGAAATCAGTAACACTGATATACCACCAACAGGAAACTCTACACCCATTATGAAAAATATGCTGAAGTTACTGAGTGAAGTAAATTGGGTGTGTGCACATGTGAAAAAAAGTGTTTATGTGAGAAACCAACCTTCGCAGAAGAACATGTCCCAGACTCGCAGCACTGACACCCATGGCAGCGTGCGCGAGAAGGCGCACATGAACCACTCCGTCATGTAGAGCACCGGATCGATCTTGTGCTTCTTCAGGTGCCGATGAGCCACAGGAGACACGCGCTTCAGTAAAGAGAACAGGATCTCTCCGTCCAGCTGGATCGCCTCCTACACACAAACACACTCTCTTTTTACACATGCAGGAATTAAACTGTAATCCACCGGGAAGGGGTTGAATACAAATGCCTACACTACAGCTAGAGCAGTATTAGTAGTAGGAAAGTGTAAAAGCGCCATATAAACCTACAAACGGAAGAAACCCGGTTCACTATTATTGGGTTTTGGTCAGTTTTAAATGTTTTCCATATACACTGCTTGGAGTTTTTTCATGTTATATTACAGTATACCCACCAATGGTGATTAAATGTATAAAAAAATGGGTTTATCATTATTATTTAGTCATCATTGTAATCCCATTGCATGACAGCTACTAAACAGTTGAGGATGCATGCTAGCACATGCTTGTTAATACAAGATGATCAAAACCTTCTGAAGGGTTTGTGTGTGACCAGCCTGGCTTGGAGCTTGTTTATGATCAGTCAGTTCTGCTGGTAATAAACAGCTCAAATCTGCTGATCCGCTTCAGGAGTTTGAACTTTACACTATGAGAATGGTAATTTCACCGTGTGTGTGTTTGTGTGTGTGTGTGTGTGTGTGTGTGTGTGTGTGTGTGTGTGTGTGTGTGTGTGTGCGTGCGCGCGCGCTCTCTCACCAGGCCTGCACTGTAGTAGCCAGGCAGATATTTCTCACAGATTTGCACCAGACTCCAAAATGCATCCTAAAATACAAACAAGCAAAAACATAAACAGACACTCAGAGCTAAATTGTGCAGATTTAATACCCTGCTTAAAGGTCAGGATGTTGTGCATGCACTACTACTGTCTGACAAAATGGCACTTATTTTAAAATCTAATAAATGATGTAGAATTTGTAATATCTGAATATTAAATAACCTGAAGTTTTATAATCTCACACACAGAGCAGCAGTAGTGAGTCAATCTGATGGAGTCAAAATCACACTCATGTAATCAGAAATACTAAATGATGATGATGTAGGCACTATTTGCCCAAACAGAACACCATTTAAAATCAGCAACAAAAGCAAAGCACCAGTTGTGTGTGTGTGTGTGTGTACACACACTAACCTCAGCGGGCATATGCATGAGCAGCACAGCAGCGATGGGAGCCTGAGCCTGGCAGTAACCCTCCTCTGGCCGGTAAAGTGTATAAGCCTTCAACACTCGGAACAGATCTTGCTGCCTGCACGTCCACACACACACACACACACAGTTTAAGGATTGTTTCTGACCTGTGACCTCCTCATGTAGTGAACAAACACACAACATATGCAGATAAACCACATACTAACACATATGTAAATGTATACAAACATGCACACACATGCACACACACAGAGTCATTAAATGCTGGTTCTGACCCGTGGCCTCCTCGTGCAGCAAACATCTCGTGAAAGGGAAACTGACGATGGAGATCCTTCTCAATCACATCCACCCATTTTGGCTCTCCACAACCACTGTCCAATTCCTAACACACACACACACACACACACACACACACACAATTAGCAACAAGAATATTTTTCTACAGCCATTGAAACACTATGCACTGATGCATGATGAACACTTAATCAGTTTGTTCTGTGTTATTGAGTAAAACGACACCGAGCAGGTTGGAGAACTTCATGAGCTGTTTAACAGATTTAGACTGTGTGAGATCAGTCCTTACCTGGAACCTGCCCGGGTTCTGCTCCCTTTTCACCTTTCCTCCAGAGAGGTAAAGCCAGGCACGACCCCTTAAAGATGGAGGAATGCCCTTCTGACACCGCAGCTTTACCTACGGACAGAGATTACAGAAGGCATGTGAGTGCTGAAGGCTATGAAGGTTTTTATTTTCACTCTAGCATCTTAGAAAAGTCTTCTAGAATATAAATCTTGAAATATCGCCAGTAACAATGAAAACACTTTCTATATTTCAGCTTCATTTCTGTTGACTTCTTATGTAATTACTTTGATGATTAAAGTATATTTAATAACAAAAGTCTGATGGGACAGGGATCAAAATAATACACCTACAACCATACAAATTTGTTTATAATATAATAACATATTGCAAACCATGACAAAACCATTATTGTGACACAAAAATGTAATACCCAGTACATTCCTGTTTGGTACTAGTAATAATACAATAATACTAGTTAATCATTATGCTTTATGGAGAGGAATCAGGTGTGTTTGCACGCATGTGTGTAAAGTTTAAAATACTCTTTGTATTTGTTATTAAACTCACAGCAAAACCTGTGTAAAATGTTGGAAATAAAATGAGAGAAACGGTGAAACCAGGGTCTGGGTGGGCGTGGCCTAACAGTCTAATACACATGCTTGATTGACAGCCATGTCTGTGAGGGCTGTGAGCAACATCAGGCTTGTGATTGGTGAGAGTGAAATTCACACAAGTGTTTACGCATGTTTAGCCCCGCCCACTTTTCAGGAGAATGGGAAAAATACTGGTGAAGTCTAACATGTAGAAACTGAAAGGGGCACCAAATAATCATACATCACTAACATAATTGAACATTAATCAAGGAAATTGCGAACATTGATCTGCTTTCATAATAACGGCAACAGTAGACATTTTTTGTGGTATTTTTCAATCCGGTCACATAACCGAGCGGCTCAGGACGAAGATGCTCTTTTCACTAGGACCTAAACTCGCTAGAACAATCAATCACGAACAGCGCTCTACCGTCACGATGTGCGAGCTCACCTTCTTGTGTTTCTTGCTCATCCACTTATCCCAGCTGTTCAGCATCTCCAGCCACTTCGCCTCTCTCTGTCTCAGCACCTCAGTAGGGATGTCCTCGCTTCTGCGGGGGACGTTATAAACCCGTTAATCCTCTCACACACTCACAATGCATAATTTATGCCTTATTATTTCATTGTTTTGAACAGAAATCAAGAACAGTTGAGAAAATCAGCCACTGCTTTCCTGAAGCCTGGTTCATACGTTGTGTGTGCATGCAGAAACAGCTGCAATGTGAACGCCATTGTTCACACACTCGCAAGCGAACTTATAAGTGCATCTGGAGGACATTCACTAGATGGCACGGCAGAGCCAAAACATTCTTGTCCACCAAGTCAAGCCAAATGCCAAGCAATTTGCATCCACGGTGATGTGAAACACACTCAAATACGCCGTCTTTTCTGCAGTCGTCGTGATTGCGGTCATGAGCTGCATCTCAAATCTCAAACTATGATTTTACATCATGTGTACATCATGTAGAAAATCTACAGGACTAATACTCAATACAGACCTTTCAGTAGGTTTGAGAGGCTTTTAAAATTCCAACGCTAACTGTAATAGGTAAACCCGGTTAGTGTTAATGAATTAATAAATGAATAGTCTGGAACAGTGCATAAAGATGCGATTTGAGTTTTATTTATTTCTGAGGACGGGCACAAGCGACGCTCCAAACGTCCTCAGGATACGTGCAGCAGCCAGAGTTAATACCGAGCAAATATAATTCAGCCTTAACATGCTCTTCTTTCCAGACACACAATGGCAGCCTTAACATCTTTTGGAAGTGAACATGATCAGCCAGCGTGAGCCTGATTAACAGAGAAGAGAGGGTGTTTTTCCCCACTGAGAGGGAAGGACTACAGGCCATGGACAGCTGTAGCATCGTCATGATTCATACTTATGATTTCCTGATGATCGGGAGGAAACGTTATGGAAAGAGACACCATGACTTCCTTAATAATCACAGCAGATGAGTTATTGTCGGACAGTTTTTCCATTTTTTTTAATGTAATTCCAATATCAATAACAATAGTATGAACCACTCGACTCTGTGAAAGCTCCAGTTACCACGTTATGTGAAACCTCATAGACTCAACGAGGGCTTGCGTGCTTTAAGAATATTTCTGTCTAATATAAAATGGCATCGAATTAGATCGGATAGAAACCTGCGTCAAATCCAACCCAACAGCAATCCAGCGTTTCAGACCAGTATTATCCCTGATACTGCTTCTCAAAATCAGATCAGCACGACCCTCTCTAGAACAGAAAGTACGGTGATACTCAACACCCTCAAATTTAACAGACTACTCAGGAAGTAAACGAGGACAAAAAGGAAAGGACAGAAATAAACAAAAATATCATCCCATGACTCGCAAAAGTATTCCTATGATGAACGATATCAATCACGATTTTCCGCTTTATTTTTTATTTTATATATTTAAAAAATAATAATTTAGAAATTTTCAAGTCAAATTGGCTGCTTCTTGTCGAATTTATTATTATTTTTAATTATAAAAAGATATCACGATATCGATGATCTCTCAGGGGGGATCAAAAGTATTGCAACAGAATTGATCATGATGATACTTGATGGTCATATCGCCCAGCTCTACTACAGGAGGCAGCATTTCGTGCACAGTTTGTACTGTCGAAATAAAATCTGTCCCAGTGAAAAGGCACCAATTTGAAAGAGCGTCGCACGCGTTATCCTTTTCAGAGGAGACAATCCTACAATGTTATTCACTCCCTGATAGATTGAGGGGAAAAAAAGAACTTGCACTTAATAATGCGTCGATTACGAGTAATTGATCCATATATACAGTTTAACTCAAGTTTCTGTTATACTTTAGATCATGCACCATGATTAAAAGTTTCAGTGATCAGGACAGGAACATTTTCATCTCAGCTTGTTCCCAGAGTGAGGTCAGGGGAGGTCAGGTTTCTCAGTAATGCTCTAAGCCCCTGGGCCGAGTGTGTGTGAGAAAGACAGGGAGCTACACCAGAGCTTCTCATGATGAAAAGAAGTCTTTATTAAACACACCCTGAGTGTGGAGCTGTGAGTAATCACATAAGGAGCTGTGCGAGTGGGAGAGCATGGAAAGAACTGCATCATCATCATCATCATGGGACAGAAAGTACAAATTCAGCCCTCATCAGGGGTGTGTATTACACTGCGACTCCGCTGAGTATCTTGATGTGATCAACAACCGGATATATTACATTCACTACAATACAATGACGAGATTTTTACCGCCTTCGCGTCTTTATTCTGAAAGAATTCAACCTGCTGAAAAACTTGAGAAAAGTTTGCACATCTTTGCTGCTAATTTTCCTTCTGAATCAGATCTCAGCATGTAAAAGCCACTTGACTTGACTTGATTATCACATCTCACTTGCAGTGTGTCAAAAAAAAAAAAAGGTGTGATATAATCTGTTTTTGCCAAAAACAGAGGGGGAGGGGGACAGACGGTAAGAGGGACAGATAATGAGAGCTAGACAGAGAGACAGACAGACAGATGGGGAGAGAGAACATCAGCTAGACAGACAGACAGACAGATGGGGAGAGAGAACATCAGCTAGACAGAGACAGACAGACAGATGGGGAGAGAGAACATCAGCTAGACAGACAGACAGGCAGATGGGGAGAGAGAACATCAGCTAGACAGACAGACAGACAGATGGGGAGAGAGAACATCAGCTAGACAGACAGACAGATGGGAAGAGAGAACATCAGCCAGACAGAGAACATCAGCTAGACAGACAGACAGATGGGGGAGAGTACATCAGCCAGACAGACAGAAAACATCAGCTATACAGACAGACTGACAGACAGACGGGGGGGGGGGGGGGGGGGGGGGC
>JAQQZR010000009.1:17826731-17840528 GCA_030068235.1 Notoglanidium macrostoma
GGGAGAGAGAGAGAAGGAGAGAGGGATGGAGAGAGAGAGAAGGAGGGAGGTAGAGAAGGAGAGAGAGAGAGGGAGGGAGGGAGAGAGAGAGAGGGAGGGAGGGAGAAGGAGAGAGGTAAAGAAGGGAGAGGGAGAGGGAAAGAGAGAGAGGCATAGAATTACAGAAGAAGACACTGAAGGAGAGAGCAAGACAGATATATGAGGGTGAGACAGGCAGAGAGACAGGAGGAAAGAGAGAAACTATCAGAAATACAGCGAGAGAGAGAGAGAGAGAGAGCGAGAGAGAGAGACAGGCGATAGACTCCTGTCTGCAGGTAGCTTTAATACAGAGCACACCGTAAACATCTCGTCTATAGATCATCTATATCACGCGAGTATCAGCACGTCTCTACACACGTGTTAAACATAAATGCCACATTGAGTTACATTCTCAGCACGTGTATGGCTTTACTACTGCATGGCTGTTGCTTAGAGCGTGCACTCTGGAGCTGAAAGTGCACTGGAAGTGCGCACTACCTGGAAAACCTCCACACTTCTCACAGCACAGAGGAGTTCAGGGAAAAGCACAGCAGGATTACATCAGTCACATCACACTGACCATCTGACGAGCTTTAATCAGCTTTAACTTCTAAATCATTTTCTCTCAGTAGTAAACTCTCTCTCGATGCTGGATTCGAGCCACTGAGATTTTCCTTTAGCGCTAATAGTTAAGACTGGGCAAGTGACCCAAGAAATTACATCCACATGCGAGTTCTGTAAAATCCTAATGTAAAAAACTCAATTAAGAGGTATTTGTTCACCGGATGCTCATTAGGCATGTGCCGATTACCAGTTAAACACTTCTTCAGAATATTCAACCGACAGTATTTTCAACTTGGGCAAGATCTGGTCAGTAGCAGTGACGTGACGTGACGTGACGTTTCTCATTTCATCATTCACAAGTTTCACCTCTTGTGACGGATCGAAGCACACAGTCAGTTTCTTTTCTTTGGATGTTTTATTTATTCAGAAAAATAAAGTCCATCTTTACACATGTAATTATTTTTCAAATACAATATCCCAATAATATTGCAAACCGTGATAAAAGAACAGGCAGCCATCATGATTTAATGTCGGCACATGCCTAATGTTCACGTTCACGTGTTGGACAGAAATGCAGTGAAGATGAACGTGCCGTAGTTTCCGGACTATAGGTTGCTCCTATAGGAAGGGGGGGAGGGGGGGGGGGACCTGTATACGTCATCCCGTCATTGTACATTTTTGTTTTTCGGAACTTCCTGTAAGTTCCGTTTCCGAGAAGTCACTACACTGCAACGTTTAATCATTTAATGCTGAAAGCTCACCGTTTACTGCGTAAGGAACGTTTCTTTGCCTGATCACTGCTGCTACAATCAATTTTCAGCTATTTTCTACATCCAAAAACACGTAAAGGTGCAGGTACCGATTCTGGAGAAAGATTGGCTGTTGATTTCAAATATCAACAAACAAATACACGCTTCCTTTCAGAAGCTCCGCCCCCAAATTCATGGACACACACTGCCAAAGCAATGAAACCAACGACGACACCCACACCCCCCTCCTCTAGTGTATTGGATTAGAATCGATGTCTGCACCTTTAACGTAAAAAAGCTTAATGGACAGAAACAATGATATATATGTGTGCATCACAGGGAAGTGTAACACACTCAGGGGGAAACGCTATCCGCCCTCTTCTACATACATGCTATAGCTAGTTAGTGTCACTGTGATTGACAGGGGAGAGAGACTATGCCCCTCCCACCCAGACAGCACGACCAGTTTTACTCTCTTGGACTCCTTGCGATAGATTTTTGTGGCTTCATCAGGATTTGAACTTCAAATTGACCACTCATTGAGTTTTATTTTTTAAATCACTGTTTTGAGCTTTGGGCAGAGGATAGTGTTCATGACGAGGTAAGTGCGCGAGATTTGGTGTCATTTTAAGCCAGGATTTTTATATTACATTACATTAAATTATGTTTTTATTCCCCCTTGATGTTCTACTTACAACAACGAACGGACAACGAGGAAATGAGAAAAAGCAACGTATAGTCCGGACATCACGGTAAAATCACACACAGAAGGGTCAGAGGTTACTGTACTGCATATTGCTTTGTATTTTTTTACTTCAAATATACAAAATAAGACCAAAAAAAAAAAAAATTCATAAAGAATCAAAAACATAAAATAAAATAACAGCGAGGGCCGCATGTCTTTGGTTCACCAGAACTCTTGTAGCTTGTAGCTTATTAACAGCAGGAGAAATGAAGACGTGAGCCAAAGTGAGTATTGTCTTTGTGTTTTTTTGCCTTTTATCCTCTGCTGTTGGACATGAAGGACATGAAGGACATGAAGGACATGAAGGACAGCCGCTCCCCGGCACTTACACAGACGTTATTAAATACATGTGCACACATCATTTACAAAGTAAAAGCAGCAGGTATGAAAGTCGACTAGAACCAAAAATAAAGGAAGAGAGAAAAACACTTCTACAAAGCCCCATACACACACACACACACACACACACACACACACACACACACACACACACACACACACACACACACACGTCTAAGTCACCTCTAACACAGCCCAACTATCAGTCACTTCTCAGCTCTGCTAAAAACGAAGAGCTTATAAAAATAAAACTTTTTGTCTTTACATACCTGACCTAGTGATTTCATGAACAGCTTCCACACATGCGTTTGTGCGCGTGCAGCTCGCCTAAAACGCACATTCTACACTCTCAGACTACAGACGTCGGTTCGCAACACAATTGGGACATCACTCGGTATCAGATAATGGGGACGAAAGAGTCCATCTGCGGTCCAGTGCGGCTGAGATCAGGCCGTTCGAGTCGAAATCATTTTCTTTTTGTTACAATAAACTCTGCCATGCTGTTGGATTGGGAACACATACGTACGAGAAATAAGGCTTTTAATAAGAAACAGGAAGGAAAAAAGAAGAAAAAAAAAGAAAAAAAGAAAAAAAGATGAATATCTGATTTGTTAAGTGTTACTGTCTAGTTTGACAACATTAAAAGATTTTATTAGTCATTTTTCACATTTAACCTGCAATATCAAGGTGTGGCCCAGGACTGCGATCCTTCAGGGTTTGACAAGTTTGAGTAAATTCCCCCTGCAGAAGGCTAGAACCATTTAACAACCAATGAACACTTGAGTCTGTAAATGTGTACTTAAAGCGTGCCTGCATGGGCGGGACCTTCACGGACCTTCTAGAGTTCACAGAGTCCCTGTTTCTAACTCTGATGCTGCATTTGACTAAAAGTTCAAAGTACGTCGGAATTTCCAAACTCCAACATGATGGAGGAGAAATGTCCATCGACTCGGGATTCCTACTCGGAAACTCAACTCCGAGGTCTTACTTTGTATAGTTTGACAGCACGGAGGTTGAAAAGAACGTAATCCGGAGTTCCCTCTTCTGAGGTAATAACGTATAAATCGGTAAACCAACAAATTCAAAACGTGTTTACGTTTGACGCATTAGACTCCTGGATCTCTTGCTGAATGAAGCCGGAGTGACCAACAGAAAGAGATGATTTAGCAAATGTAAAATGAAATGTTTGTATCATAGAATTTAAATTATAATTAGAACAGTTGAACTGGAGTTCGAGCAGGAAGATCACTGTAGTGTACTCGAGCCACACGAGACCAGCAGATGGACAAACCTCATCTAGAAAATCACATACAATTTATTCTGCGAAATTTTAAAACTAATCCAGACTGGTGTAGCTGGGATTATTACGGGAATTTTTATTTATTTATTTATTTTTAAATCAACCGTGTACAGTCATGAACTGCTTAAGCACATTATAGATTCCCGCACTAGCAACAAAACCTAAAATGCTTTTCGGGAAGCCGTCAACGCCCCTCTAAACCCCCGTGTGTCTCACAAAGGCTAAATTCACTCAGACACACACTTTACAGTATCGGCTTACGGTCCTTTCTCCACAAAAAAAAAAAGCACACAAATGACCAAAAACCAGTTTTGCATCTTTGTCCTGCTTCTTATGTGTGGTGCTCCACTGGCCACGCCCACATTATACTATCGCCATGGAGAGGCAGGCATTGCCCGCTTAAAGGGGTGGAGCCACATCGCCCACAACCTGAACTGCACTTGCTGAACCAAGTGACATGAAACACACACGTTAACCCACCAATTACACAACACACACACACACACACAACACAGGAGCATAACCTTAAACAGCAGACAATTCTAACCAACTCTTTTACACACGATTTACATTCTCCCAGCTATAAAGGGGGCAAAAAAATAAAAAACTTCCCCTACAGTGTTCACGCTGAGAGATCGCCCTCATTTAGAAGCACCTTGGGTAACGCACGGCTCGCTCTCCGATCCTACAATCACTTGATCACACGCGATGGAGGCGTAGGACGAGCAGATGACTCATCCTCCCATAATCCTTTGGTGCATGAACACAAATAGCCTCCTATAGAATCATCGTCCACCCACAACAGCGAGTCCATGCTCTCCTCTTCTTCCCATGAGCTACGAAGGACAAGGACAGTAAAGAAGGATGGGGCGAGAGACGGTTCCAGACGAGCGGCGGATGAGGAGGAAGACATGAGGAAGAGAGAGAGAGAGAGAGAGAGAGAGAGAGCGAAAAAGACAAGAAGCCCCGCCCATCGAGCTCAGTCCGTGTATTCAGCCACGATGGAGAGCAGCACCGTGATGTCGTCGGGTTTTCCTCCTGGGGAGAGAAAGCGAGAAAAATACGTTCAGAACTCATTTCTATAAAGATTTCCCCAAGTTTAGTTGGAAGACATAATTTAGAGACTAATTTGTGGAGCATCAGTTACATTAGCAAGTCTTCCCTCATAGCGCCAAAGCAAATCTACAGATCTACAGGCATCAGACATGTCTCATTAATATGTGGTTGGTTTACGGTGAGATTGACCTCTGTAGAGCAGGTTCTTTCTGGTTCTCACCTCTGACGTTGAGGCCGTTATCGCAGGCGAACTGGGCGAACGGCGACATGTAGTTTGGGTCGTAGGCGAGCTCGTGGGCCTGCTCCGCTATACTGCGCGCCGTCTGCTGGATGCTGTCGTAGTTTGTGTTCTGTCATCGAAAACAGACAGGGATGGTGTTGTAAACCTGGCAGTTATCATGATACGAAATTGTATATTCAACACATGCCTGGTTTGCTTTGTGTGTGTGTGTGTGTGTGTGTGTGTGTGTGTGTGAGGGCGAACTTGCCTTGAGCTTCTTGAGCTCCTGCAGGATCATGTAATCCGGCATGTTGTCGAAAAGGCCGTCCGTGGCGGTGAGGATGATGTCACCAAGCTGGACGTCAAACGAAGACCTGTCTGCCATTTCGGGACTGAGAGACAGACAGATAAAGAGAGAGTGAGAGCGTGTGTGTGTGTGTGTGATTTCACGATGGCAAGACAAGAGTAACAAGAAACCTGATATGAGACGGCATGTCCTGACCCGACGTGACCCTTGCCCTGAGCTCACGGTGTTAGTCTGACTACCAGGAAACAGAATCAGGGCCCGATGCCCGGTTTCCACCTGAGCTGCCAGCGCTGGTGGAAACACTTTACGAGGGGGAAGGAGGAGGAGGAGGAGGAACGGAGTTACGCTACGGAGGTGACTGAAGGACGGAATGGATCAAAAGTGAAAGGTGGCACGATGGCCCGAGTAATCCTGAGTGTAAGACAGACAGCACGGACACTCCACCACGTACACGACATATTGTATTTACTAATGCTTTAAAATAATTATACCCCTGCGTTCATATCTGAGGAATGAGAGCATTTTTGGAGTCCATCTCTCTCTTGTTTTGAAGATAATTTAATTAAAATTCACCGAGTGTGAAAGATTGTGGAAAAGAAGCTCAGAAATAATGCTCGGAGGAATACGTTTAAAACGTTTAATGCGACTGAAGTCACACCGGGGTCTGTAGAGCTTTAGACATTGACGCCGTGATGAGATTTGAGATTTGGCTAATCGTGTGTTAACTTGCTTAACTTATGGTAAATAAAGAAATCGTACTGTTGCAAGTCTTGTCATATTCTGTAAAGAAGCGCTGCACCTACCAATCTCAGGTTTGCAGAGCTATGAGCCAATCATATCGCAGGACAACGGATTTTGTTAAAAATGCAATGAAGTAAGAATTTCATTGATGAAAGTGTAGCTGGTGTCAAAAAGGCAGGTATTGATTATTAATCTCGAGTGAAGTGAGGTACAACAGCTGCCTAATGTTACTCAACATGGTGCTTGCTTGTTTTCAGTTTTTAGCTTGCGGTCTATTTTTCTTTCTTTTTTTTTTTTTTTTTTTAATCTATCATGCTACAAACCATCATGTACTTTAATTGCTTGGCTCAGTTCAATGTGGGAAAACTTGCTTATCAGTACACGCTGGGAACGCAAATGAGTTCAAGCCAGCTATTGGGCGGAAAAAGGAAATAAATAAAAAATGTAAAAACAACCCTAAAGTGCTCGTGGTGCTCCAAAACTTACATCCGTTACCAAGGAGACATTTTCCCACCGTTTCACAGCTGTCAAATGTGTGTCTATGTTCACAATCAACTGATGATTAGATTGATTTATTTTGGTCACTTTACGCCTTTCAGAAGTGAGTTGAAGACGCCAGAACTGCGTCAACATGCAGCAAACGCCCAGATCTGAACTCCTGACTTCATATGGGGCAGTGATGTACGATTGTCTAGAAATTTGCCTCATGGAAATAAAGTCCAAAAATAAGCAGGTGTTCTTTCTGTTCCTTGAAAAGCTCGGTTCGTGGAAAAGTCCTAAAAAGGAGGCTTGTTAAAGGCAGAGTAATAGTAGAAATATCTCGTGTCTGATGACGCTGTGGGAGAAAGTCAGGTCGGAAACCATTCCACTACATAAAAGATTCAAATGTCCTGTTTAATTTTAGCATCACATGAGCAGCTCAAAATAGTCTTGCCCCTGCCAAGAAATCCCAGAATGGTGATTGGTCCAGCGGAGCGTCTGCCCGCTTCCTGGTTTCTGATTGGCTAGTTCGGGGCTGGCTTTGGGCTGCTGGCAGTACAGTGAGGTTGAAATATGTAAACACTACCCCTTAGGTCATTCTCTTACTCACTAACTAGCTCTCTAGCACTTTACGGTTTTGATTTAGTCTGTAGATTGCCAGAAGTTGTTGCCATGGTTACATTACACCAGCTAAAGTAACATGTACTTTGCACTATGTACTAACGTGTCGCCAGAACTGAATCAAAACACAGACTCCCTCACTAACTCTCTCAGTCCCACAACGAAACCAAGCCCCTCCATTACCACTAACCCTCACTCCACTGATGCCACGACCCCTTTATTTCATTCAAACTCCTTGACCCCCTTACCACCTTCCATTACTCCATCATGCCCAGATCCTCTTACCACCTTCCATTACTCCTCCTATGATGCCCTGGCCCTCTTACCAGCTCCCTCATAAAAGCCCTGATGCCCTTAACAGCTCCTACTACTCCCTAAATGATGCCCTGGCCCTCTTACCAGCTCCCTCACAAAAGCCCTGATGCCTGTAACAGCTCCTACCACTCCCTAAATGATGCCCTGGCCCCCTTACCAGCTCCTCGATTTGCCTTGGCACCATTGCCAACACCTTGCCCTTTAACAGCCTCCTGATTCCCTCAATGACACCAGGTCCCCTTTATCCACTCCCTCATTTCCTTAACAATGCCCTGGACCCTTACTGGCTCCCTTAACAATGCCCTGGACCCTTACTGGCTCCCTTAACAATGCCCTGGACCCTTACTGGCTCCCTTAACAATGCCCTGGACACCCTTACTGGCTCCCTTGACAATGCCCTGGACCCTTACTGGCTCCCTTGACAATGCCCTGGACCCTTACTGGCTCCCTTGACAATGCCCTGGACCATTACTCTCTCCCGTAACGATACGGTGCCCCCCTTAGCAGCTCCCTTTCTCCTTCAACATTGCTCTGAACCCTTTACCAGCTCCCTCTCTTCCTCACAAATGCCCTGACCTGCTCAGCAGCTTTACTCCCTTGATGATGCCCTGGCACCCTTCCCAGGTTCCTCACCCACTAGACAACACTCTGATCCTTTAACAGCTCCCTAATTCCCACAATGATGCCTGCACCCCCCTTACCAGCTTATGTCTTTCACCATCCCCTTTGCCCAAAACACTTCCTGGCCAACACTTGCAAATAGAACCCATCTCCTGGTTAGCACAGAGCATAAGACAATACTAAAATCCATAACACAATAGCGACTGGCTGGGTCTGCTAAGCAAACTTGTCCCTCACTGAGAAGCGTGCCCCATTGGCTTAGTTTACACTGAACACATCTGTGCAGTGTTTTCCCGCTTCTCTGCATTGGGGTCAATAAAAGACTAGGAACACTGGGCTTGAGAACCTCTATCAATTCTAACACACACTAGTACAATATAACGTTAGTGCAGACACGTCAATCCGAGGCTCCACCCACCTGTCACTCAGGACGGACCCCTCAGCCCCCGGTGGTGCGATTGACAGCTGAAAGGGGGTGTTGAAATAGTGCTGCTGCTCGTCAGAGCGATGGACCACCTCACCGCCTCGGACCACCAGGAACCCCGAATCCCCCAGATTACACGTGTGGAGCTGATGACTCCTCCGGTCCAACACCACTATACACGCCGTACTGCTACCTGCAGGGACGAGAGAAGAACAAGTTCAGAAATGAACTTGCCTGCAGGACAACATGACAATACGGTATGGGCATGTTTTAGTCTCGATCTGAATAAACATTCGATCGGATCAGAGAACTATCTGCATGGCAAACGAGCATGCCTGATGGACAGCCCTGTCTAAGACTCGTTAGCCAATTGGAATATTAGCTTGCAGTATTCAGATCTCATGAATAAGTGGGACAAACATAACATCAGGCTCATGCAAACTGCTAATTAACTGCTTAGCAAGCAAGTCATTTCTTGTTTCTTTTCACTCTTAAACAGCTGCTAAGCTAGCACGCTATTCATTCTAACCATTTACGCAAGGCAGCTATTGTAGCTAGCGACAGCACAGAAACTTAATAGTTTTTTTTGGACAACTTTTTCTTGAATTTCGCATCAATTCTAATAAGTCCGCCTGTACAAATTATTAGCCTTCAGGTCGCCTCTAAAGCCTACATGAGTAAAAACATGGCTACTTAGCCCCCTGCGTTCTGCTACATGTATCTCAGTTGCCTACAAAGCACAGAGAATATTACGTAATACATAAAGCAGACACTTATTTGCATACAGCCAAAGTGAAACACACACACACACACACACACACACACACACACACACACGCACACAAAGCCACAAACCTTTTCTGACTCACTCTGCAGACATTTTCAAAAACTTTTTGTAAACTAATTTGTGTGTATGAGTCACGATATGCTGCATCTTGTTAAACAAGAGCAGGTTTGTCTGTGTTCTAACCCAGCAGGAACACTTTGTTCAGTAGAATTCCACCGCTGTGCGCTGCGTGCGTTCCTATAAGACAGCTAGCGGGGAAAACAAGCAGTATTTTAATTAAAAAAAAAAAAAAAAAAAAGAGCCATTATGTCTCATCACGCCCTGAACGTGGAAACGATGACTGTTTTCGAAAGATCTCCCAAATGCGAGAAGACTTTTGCTTCGCTCAGAGACTTTCGCATGTTTTATACGGTGTTATTTTCCAGAGCCTTGAAATGTTTTTACCCTCAGTGGTTTTCATCAAATCATTTGCAGGTTTAAGTGTAATAAACAAACCATGCTATCTGTAACAAGATTTATTTACATACACATGGGGCGGGGGCATTTATTTATTTTGCTATTATGATTCGTGTCCACTTGACGCCTTAGCGAGAAGTATCGTTGCAAATCAATCCTGCAATTCTGACTTCTTTTTTGCAAACATTTCCAAACCTTTCCAACCTGGTGGGAGTGGCCTCTGCCAGGATGACTCCGCCCCCACACTGATGTCTTTGAAGCTGTTCTGGCAATACCTTATTAACACACTTCATGTTGGGTTTTCCTTTAATCTGTCACCTAACAGATTGTGTGTGCATGTGTGTGCGTGTGTGTGTGTGTGTGTGTGTGTGTGTGTGTTCATACCCAGCAGAGGTACTTTGTTCTGTAGGAGCTCGCAGTAGGCCGATGTGAGGATCCCCACGGGGCTGCTGGGAGTGAAGCGTCCCTCCTTCACCAGCCGCTCGCACGTCCTTATCAGAGTCTCTGAGAACTGAGACGGGTCAACACCATAATCACGCCATCCACCCACCCCATCAGCCACGCCTAGAGAGAGACAGAGAGACATTATTCATTCAGCTTCAGTAAGCACTTTACCCTGTCTGAGTCATGGATCCCAGGAACGCTGAGCGAGAGGCAGGCCTCTACACCCTGTACGGGACGCCAGGTCACTGCGGGAGACAGAAGCACCTCAAATTCCGCCTGCGAGTCGCATTAATGGACCAGAAGTCACGCTGGCTAAATCATGTTATTAGATGCGTTTGTTTGTCCAGCTGCTCCTGCTAAGCTAAACACTGTTAGAGTGCCTAAGAGGCTTGTTAACGGTGTGCATATCTTGGGGGAAAAAGCCTGCCATAAATCAATAAAGAATAGACATATTACATAGCATTTTATTTTATCCTGCAAATCAAATAGATTTTAAATTGTATTGTACAGATTTTACGCCTAGAGGCAACGTCGTCAGGTCACCGGAACCTGGACGAAACCCACGCAGACCTGCGTACGCGAGAACCGAACTCCTGACTGGAACCTGGAACCCTGGGGCTGTGAGCTGAAGCTTCCTACTGCACCACCGCGCCACTCCATCACAACAAAACATAGAAATCCTTTTAGAAATGGAGCCGTGATCGTTACACAACATGCTCTGATCAGGCACAGCTGCATGTTCGGCATAAAGTCCCACCCGATTAGTGAACCTCACGTTCTACAGCGCCTGTACAGATGACCGTTTCAGAAAGACAGAGTAAAAGCACCGGAATCCATTACTGAAGAGTGTAGGACTAGTGAGCCAGCTATGACTTTGAAAAGACAGTCACACGAAACACCAGAAATAATCACCACACACTCAGACACATTAAACAGTAACAAGGCCTTCTTAAACTTAAGTTGCTCCCGCACAAGCCGAAAGCAGTGAACAGCACTCACGCAATGAATCCCTGCACCATCACCATCTCTCATTCCTGATTAGCAGTGACTACACAAACCCACGCTTCGACACGGGCTGTCGAAGTCACCGAAAATCACGCCCATGACATCAGCAGGATGTGCTCACTTCCTCTGTAGTGGTTGACACTCCGCAAAGGGTTAAGAAGAGCTGAACGATAACCAGGATATTTCAGAAGACGCATGAAAACAGATGCTGCTGGCCTTCAGTGTGAATCTCTGCATCTCTCTCTCTCTCTCACACACAGCTTTGTGATGATAATCTACATTTTACTGCATGTGTGTGTGGAAACAAAGCTTCAGAGTTGGATGGATGGACGACTGTATTCATTCCAGAGAAAAATGCGCCTATTACAGTAACACAAGTGTTAGAAATGTACTAAAATTTATTTTACTTGATAAATAAAGCAAAATAAAAATAAATATATATAAGAAGAACACAGTGTAAGTAAGTGAGATGTGGTACTGCAGAAGATAGATGTAGATAGATCATGCAGATGTAGTGCATATAGGGCTGATTTCTGCCCGACATCGAGGCCTCCGTCGCATTTCGGAGGATAAATGAAACCTTTCTGGGGGGAAAAAAAAAAAAAAGAGGGTAGTGATGAATTTGCACGAACAGCTCAGATGGCTTACGTGATTCTAAGAGCATCCGGAGTTTTATCACGGAGTGTTAAATGAGTTCTAGCAAAACGTCCGGCTCTTACACTGTGCAGACACACACACACACACTCTGCAATAACACTGTCAAAACAGCGAGGTGGCTGGACTTTATGACGGAAGAAGAGCGCGGAGGAAGAACAAAAGAAAATTAAACAAAGGGCACTGTATCATGCTAGCACAAACACTGGCTTGTAAAAGTCACGCTAATGAAAATGTAAGTAGAAGTCCTCAGTCTGAAAAACGTCAGTTTTTAATCTGGTTTATAAAGAAAAAAAAAAACAAACAAACCCTCATATCTAAAAAAGCACGAGGCCCGATTTGTAACGGTTGTGATTATAAACACACCTCTTGTTTTCACTATTGTATGTAAAAGTAACGTTTAATGTCCTGGAACGTCCACAAAACAGGTACGTTTCCGACATCGCTCAAAGTTATAAGTAAAAGCCTGTCTTATTTCCTTTCTTACACTTTAATAAGAGGCTGGCTATGTTAGACAACGCAGAACGCGCAAACTTCCCCATGCTGAAGTCTTTCCCAAAGCCTCCGTCCAAACGTGATAATTAAGCATCTCATCACAAAAAACTTCCCCGTGCAAACCATTCCACGTGCTTTAGATCTGCTTTGGCCCCTATCGGAGCTGTTACTATAGAAACGGTAGCGTATTAGATTAGATTTGCAGCTGCGCTTCTGTCAGAGCTGCTCATATAGAAAGTTAATCACCTTCTGACCAATCAGAATGGAGAACTCAGCTGTGCTGTGGTCTAAAAACTATTAAAGGTAGGAGGAGAGATTAATGATGGTGTAGACTATTTAAGACCTGTCCTTTACGGCGACCTTCAAAATGGCCCCGGGTCCAATTTAACGTCTCTGCAGGCTCTGCTAATGCAGTGCAGTTATGCTTATAATGCAGTCCAGGCAAGATGAGGGGCAACACACACACACACAGATGTTAAATAACTGTGACGCTAACTATAGACTCTGTTCAGGTACAACAGCAGGGCAAAAGGACAACATCAAGAGGGTCACATACTTGTGACAGACACTTTGCATTAAATGAGCCATCCTAGAAAAAAAAAATTATCCATCTCCCTGTTTCTTTCACATAGACACGCACAAGATTCCTCAGAGAGGACCATACAAGGAGTTAGAGCGCTGCTTTCTGACTCTCTCTCTCTCACACACACACACACACACACACACACACACACACACACACACACACACACACACACAGGGGCACAACTCCGGGCCAGAGCTCAGGAGTAACCAGGGAGAGCCGCTATAAACAAACACGCCACGCTTCCAGATGAGACACAGTGTTCCAGGCACAAAGTTTGAGATATTTGAACATAAACAGTTACAGACGGAGAGCTCCAAAAGTTCACCTGCATCTGATGTAAATCCCGAGCACAGGGGAGGCTCGTGAGAAGCAGCAGCAGCTTAAAAACTCAGTACAAGTCACCGATACCCACAGCCTTAAAGTGATAATTCAGCCAAAGGTTTTATTCACACCTTTTCTCCTACAATTACTGGTGGGAAGCTTTTAGGCACAAGTTCAGCATGGTGTAAACTGCAGGTCTGAATCCTGCACGGGTCTCAAAGGACACCGCTTTACTTAAATACCTTCATAAAACAGCACAATAAGTTTACACACTCCATCCTCCTCCTCACCTCCTCCCCACACACCCACTCCATCCTCCTCCCCCTCACCTCCTCCCCACACACCCACTCCATCCTCCTCCTCCTCACCTCCTCCCCACACACCCACTCCATCCTCCTCCTCCTCACCTCCTCCCCACACACGCTCCAAACTCCTCCTCCTCATCTCCTCCCCACACACCCACTCCATCCACCTCCTCACCTCCTCCCCACACACCCACTCCATCCTCCTCCTCCTCACCTCCATTCCATCCTCCTCCTCACCTCCTCC
>JAQQZR010000009.1:17850746-17868908 GCA_030068235.1 Notoglanidium macrostoma
ATCTATGTTCTGTTGTGAATAAAATATTGGCTCATGTGATTTGAAAGTCTTTTAGTTTTCATTTTATTCAAATTTACAGAGTGTCACAACTTTTCTGGAATTCGGGTTGTAGTCAGTTGGACACTTTTGCTGCTAACTTTCACTCAGTATTTCTCCTGCAATTCTTCTCATTGACAATTATTGTACTAGTTATTCCACACACCCTGATTTCCCTCCAATTTATACACTAGTGGAGCACTAGTTTTTGCACACATCTCTGTTCTGTTGTATGTTGCCATGCTTAGTTAACACTATCTTGAGAATTTATTATCCTACGAATATTTTAAATTATTTTTACATCTTCCCCCCAATTTAGTCATGGCCAATACAACCTCAATCTCCAGACAACAGGGCAAATGCTTTTCTGTTGCATCACTTAGGAGCCTGTGTTTACCTATGTCAAAATGTCAATCATTTTGTATATTTCTTTCTTTCATGACCTCATGCATGTTGGTGCTATGAACAGTGATGACAGTACCCCAATATTACATCATATTGTTAGTTGTTGCTTACAGTTTATGGTGAAAGGGACAAATTTGTGAGATTAATAATCTTTCATTACTTTTTTCAACTTTTGTTCAGAGAGGAAGCAATCTTCAATTCTTAGCTAAAGTCTAAGGTAACTCATAGGTGATAGTCTCAGTAAAAGACTACATTTCCACACAATTTCCTGTTCTTTTTACAAATACTTCACTCATTTACTGAGTATTAAATAAAAAAAAAGGGAGGAACATCTCTCAGTATAAGGCACTGCTGTGTAGGCTTAAATCTATTTGCATTTGCGTTGTAGCTCTGTGCATATCCAATGACAATAAACACCCACTTTAACTAGCTATTTATAATACAACATAAAGAAAAAAATGCCTGGTCGGTTCCAGTGTGTGTATGTGTATTACACAATAATGTAGTGTATTTTATTACCTACCATCTCAAAATCTTTTCAGGTAGTGACCTAATATGTCAAAAAGCCATATAGCTAGCATGCTAGCTAAAACTGAGAGCAATAAATATACACATGAGGCCAAACAGTCACACTGGATAAATCACTAGCCTGACTTAGCAAAGAACACAAAAATACAAAGTTACACCCAAACACCTGTTATTCACTTGTTAGCTATCCTGAGTTAGCTTAATTCTCAGCTGAGTAAAGATAAAAGTTCTACAATGAAGACAAATTTGAATATCAGTTATCATTCACTAGCTCCCACTAAATCAGATAACAAATCTAAAAAGTCTTATTTCTTCAGCAAAAAAACAAACAAACAAACAAAAAAAAAACAGTCCTGAATCCATTTTTAGGACACATGCTCACTTTGGTTTAGTCTTTCTTGCCCTTGATTAGCTACCTGTGACATAGGAGTCAGAATGGTGGTCTGAAAACATTTAATGTAGCTAAACTAACATGCTTAGGAAGCTCAGGAACATTATATACAGTACATATTATATAAGCAAAATGTATAAAGCATAAAGTATTTTTCTCTCTGATTCAGTAACCATGTTTTTTCTTTTCTCCATTACTACCAAAAAAATCTTATACATCAAAGTTATAAAAAAGTCAACTTAATATTAAATTCACTATGAGAGAAGAAAAAATAGGAGAAAAGCCGCGACACACCATGCAGCCCATAATCCAAGAAATCTGCTTAAATTTTGTAAAAGCTGCCAAATTATCCAAAGTTTACATTGGTATCTCCAGCTTCAGATGATTCATTGGGTCCCTGCATTTTTTGAGAAAAATGAGGGTTTCTTTAAGAAAGAACTTGCTTTAGAACACTTTGATCACTGTCTAGTTCATATGCTTCCTACTTATAAGCAGAAACTAAAATCTGTTAAGCCGGTGGTTACTACCATGAAGAGATGTACAAGACAGGCAAAGTTGCTTTTTTAGAACTGCTGCTACTGACCTAGATGAGCTCAGACATGTTGTCTTCCTACATCAGTTTTTGTCAGGATGTGTGTCTGCACTAGGACCCACAAGAAATTTATCATGGTAAACCATTGTTCACAGACAAATTTAAGCAGCTTCATCAAGCTGTATGCATCAAGCTTCATCAAGCTGTATGTGGCTTACAGACCTGGACATATGAACCTTTTCAACCAGGCTTCATGATCATAATAAAAGGAAATCAGAGTAGCTAAATTACCTACAACACTGTGATAGTGTGGAAAGGTCTTCAAAACCACAAATTTAAATTCAAACCATCTACAGGACTTTCTGCAGATGATTGTGTGACAAATTGAATGAGTTTTACTGCAGGCTTGAAAAGCCCAAGCTTACACACTATGGTGTGGTGGTTGAGTGTCAGCTGTGGATTAGAGAGAAGGCAGGTGGAACCAACAGGTAAAGTATATGAGTCTCACCTGTGTTTATTCACTGGCAATCTACTTGTGTGTGTCTGTGTGTGCTTTCAGGAAACTCATGAGCAGAGAGAGAGCTGAAGACCATGAACTACCACAGATTCGTGTGTATGCCTGTGTCTCAGGATGAGAGTGCAAAGAAATAAAACAGCTGAAGAATGAGTGCACACCTGTGAATTTTTGCAAGCGTGTCTCCTATTCCTAATTTTCCCCACGAGATTGTCAAAGTAGTGCCAAAACATGGGATTTGAGGAAGAAGCACAATCATGGAGTAATTACCCCTCACTAAGATCATACAAACCTTCTCTGCCCTTTCTCCTTACTTTTCTCCCTTTCCTTTCCCCTGCTTCTCCCTGTAAACAGGGGCCAATTCCCCTGTACCAAGCTCCTCGAACCTTTGTCCCTCCCCATTCTCCAGCACCCTCTTGTTACTTCCATTCCACTGGTGTGACAGCTGGGACCATCCATACTCACCAAGACCAGGCAAAGTCCAAGCAGGTCTGCAGGTCCAGTGGAAAAGCCGGGCAGTTCTAGGATCAGCTTCCCCTGACAAAAGCGGAGATTCTGATCCACATTCCTGACACACCTTGAGCTGACCCCAATTGAGCAGGAACGTATCAAGTGCCAGTGAGTAGTCAGGACTTCATAATTGGGCAACAACCAAACTACAGTCCCTGCCTATTTCACTGCAGGGCATTTGAAAATACACAACTGGTGAAAGAGAGATTTGTACACGGGGATGTTCACAAGTATCCACTGGTGTCTGTGGGAGAAAATTACAGGTAGGAAAGTATAGGATAGAGGCAATGATTAGCTCCCATCTTGCCCGTCCACTAATTCTGGGTACAAATTGGCCAGGGATTCAGATGTTAGTGAGCGAAATATTTGTGGATGGGTCCTGTAGTATCAAAGCACAGCGTGGAATATGTGCAGCACTGGCTGGGGATGCGTTCCAGGGGCTACAGAGGGTGTGATATCCTATAAATATTTTTCTATTATGAATGAAGGTTATATAACCTACAACCCGAATTCCAGAAAGGTTGCATGTTCAAATATGGCTTCCTTTTGGCATGATAGAGCTTTAGTTGGCATCTGCAGGTGGCACGTCGAATTGTTTACCGACAGTGGTTTCTGGAAGTATTCCTGGACCCATTTAGTAATGTCAATGACACAATTATGCCGATGAGTCACACAGAGTCGTCTGAGGGCCCGAAGACCACGGGCATCCATTAAAGGTCTTCGGCCTTGTCCCTTACACACAGAGACATCTTCAGTTTCTCTGAATCTTTTGATGATTTTATGCACTGTAGATGATGAGATTTGCAAAGCCTTTGCAATTTGACGTTGAGGAACATTGCTTTTAAAATATTCCACAATCTTTTTATGCACTCTTTCACAGATTGGAGAGCCTATGCCCATCTTTACTTCTGAGAAACTCTGCCTCTCTAAGACATTCCTTTTATAGTTAATCATGTTACAGACCTGATATCAATTAACTTAATTAGTTGCTAGATGTTCTCCCAGCTGAATCTTTTTAACTTTCTTGCTTTTTCAGCCATTTGTTGCGCCCGTGCCAACTTTTTTGAGACCTGTAGCAGGCATCAAATTTGAAATGTGCTCATTTAGCGGATAAAGGTGTACAATTTCCCAGTTTGAACATTTGTTATGTTATCTATGTTCTGTTGTGAATAAAATATTGGCTCATGTGATTTGAAAGTGTTTTAGTTTTCATTTTATTCAACTTTAAAGAACATCCCAACTTTTCTGGAATTCGGGTTGTATATAGTACGGTTATATAGAGTGATGAAGGAAACTCAAAATAGGGAAGACATGACCCAGTTTTTGGTCCTGAAGAGTACTTGAACTGAGAGCAAAACTGCATACTTTGAGTCACCTAACCCAGAATTTGAGAATTTGCTCTAGGCAAATTTGCTCTGTATGGCAATCCCGGTTGTGTAGTTTGGCTACAGAAATTTGCACCGGGAGATAAAGTAATTATTTTACTAACCATGTTGAGCTATAAATTACTCTCAAAGTGGCAAGGACCCTTTCAATTCACAAGGTGAGTCAACTACGAGGTTAGGCAAACAGATAGAAACAGTTATAGAACAGTGAATACCATGCGATCATGAGATGAGAAATGCTTTCTGCTCAGATGCTGCCTCACAGGCCAGCCTGGGGTCCTGATATGGGCCCGGTTGCTAGGCGATGCTCTTGTGGGTGCAATCAACACAAATGCACTTCAGCTGGGCTTCAGACTTTAAAAGCCTGTGGAAAGCACAGCTCAACGTGCGGACATTAGTTTGTACCATGCCACACTGTCAGTAGGTATATTTAAAGAAATAGAAAAAGAAAAAGAGGAAGAAAAGTGAAACATAAGTGGAAAAGGATACTGAAAAATAGGAGAAGAAGAGAAAAGGCAAATGTAAGAGATTTGCCTCTCTCTACATATATATGATATATTGTGACGTCTGTGGCTATGCCACCTTGACGTCCTCTGGGAGCAAACGCTCCTCCCTGCCAGGATTTCCCCAAGAAAGTGGGGAAACCCTAGTGACATGTCGGTCCTGCGTAATGACAGGGGCGGGGTTTGCTAACCCGGCACGGCTGGAAGGAAATGGCTCCAGCCATGCTCCAGCCTGCGGCAGCGGGGCATAAAAGAGAAGCGGCGACAGACAGCTGAGGAGCGAGGTATGAGGCAGATATTTAATTATCTCCCCTTTCTCTATGTTCCACAGATTCTTCATGAGGCTGCTGCTAAGGACACACCACTGACAGGAATGCCACAGAGGATTCCCAGGTGAACTCAGTCGCTTCCGGAAACACGCCGCACGGCCACCCGCATGCCTTCACGCTTCACCACTACACTGCACGGAGAATTGTTGCAATTATCACAAACACGTACTTGCCTCCCCCCCCCCCCTTCTTGACACTACCTTTTTTCTGTTTTTGAACTGAAAATAAACAGGTTTGAACTCTCACAACTTCTGCACCTCCTGCCTCTGTTTTGGTTGTCTGTTGTGCTCACTTACAATATGTATTATATATTATATTATATTATATTATAATATATATGATATGTAAATAAATATAATAGATCTACATATTTATACACATGTCCACAAGCACTACATACAATAAACCAAGCGGTATAACGTGGTGCATTAGAAGCCAGAAATCCTGGGTTTGAATCCTGGCTCAAACAAATCCTATGCATAACTACTCCTTCCAATCCAGTTTTGTCACTCACACATTTTGGTTCTGCAGCAACAGGTTTAGACCTTAGTTTTACCTTTATCTATCTTTGGGCACCAACTGTAACCGAATGTCTGCACCACCACAGGAACCAGTGGGCATTGAGCGACTGAATGAGATTGTCTCAAGACAGACCACCACTCTAGGACAGCACAATCAAGCCCTATTCTCCCATGCACGTGAGATCTCAGAGAATATCTCCCACATTCAGGTGCTGTTGCAGAACTCCCCCTCCCCCTTTCCTGACAAACCTCCCCTATCAATTATTGCCATTGCTGGTGGAGAAGCACAGGCAGCACCCACTGAAACCCAGTTGCCCAATCCCCAATCTTGTGGGGGGGAGGCCAGGTCCTGCAACCCATTTATGATCCAGTGCTCACAAAGTTTTGAAATGCAGCCCTCACAATTTCCCACAGAGTGGGCAAAGATTGCGTTCATGACAGCCCTGCAGACTGAGTGGGCACTGGCCTGGGCTACGGCAGTATGGCAGAATAAGCTAACACCCCGCTCCACCAAGAATTTATCATTGACCTGAAGGTCACTTTTTACTACCCAGAAGCTGGAGAGGGGTCGTCCTCCCTTTTGCGTATCTGCCAGGGCTGTCGCTCAGTGGCCGATTATGCAATTGACTTCCGAACCTGTGCGGCCACCTCTGGCTGAAATGACATGGCCCTTCAGGTAGTGTTCGTGCAGGGTCTTGCGGAGTATGTTAAGGACAAGCTCGCAGCCCGGGACCCCCCAGAAAACTTAAATGAACTATATGCACTGGCGATCCGGTTGGACAATCGCTTGAATGGACCCATGCAAATCAGGGTGTCAGACATACAGAAAAGGGATCTGTGTGATGAAAAGGGGAGTGTCTGCATTGTGGCCAGGACAGCCACTGGCAGTCAGCATGCCCTCATCCGGTGCAAAAAGGCAAGGGGCATAATGGGAAAGTGCACCTGTGATCTCCCCCATGACAGGTCTCTTCATTCCAGCCACTCTGAGATGGGGCGAGGGCGGCGTGACCCAAGCTAGGGCCTTCATTGATTCTGTGGATGGGGAGAACTTTATCAATCAGGCACTAGCTTGCAGGCTGGGCCTTCCCATTGAGGTTCTCTCTCACCCCATCCCTATCTCGGCCTTAGATGGGAGATCACTAGGAGCGGGACCTATTTGAGCGCAAACTGGCCCTGTAATACTTCAACTAGGCTGCCATACTGAGTTGACCCCTCCAGGATGTATTTTCCAAGGGCAAGGTTCAGACCCTGCCCTCATAGACCTTTTGATTGTGCAATTAACCTGCTCCCGGGGACTATCCTGCCTCAGGGCAGGCTGTTCTCCCTATGTCCACCTGAGCATGAGCACCTCAGTATATCGAGGAAGCTTTGTCAATGGGGTTCATTCCGTCATCCATATCCCCAGCAGGGGCAGGGTTTTGATGACTCGGATTTTGGGGTAGAAGTGGTTCTCTCCTAAATTAGGACCTTGAGCGCTCACTCAGGTGTCTGGTCTCAGCAAGTCCCTCATTGTGGTCCCAACATCTGGGATGGTGGAGTATGCCCACAGTACCCTTTGGCTCTCCTCTCTGGCCATGTTGCCATTCGAGTGCCAATTTGGGTACACTCCACATATGTTTGCAGCCCAGGAGGAGGAGGTAGGGGTTCCAACGGCTGAGTAGTTGCTGCACTGGTGCTGCCAGACCTGGCAGAGAGCCCGACAAGTATTGCAGGCCAACATGCAGAGGGCAACTCCCTCAGCCAATTGTCAGCGGTGGCAGGCTCCAAGTTTCTGGCCAGGTCAGAAAGTGTGGTTGGCCGAGAAGGACCTCCCACTATGGGTCGATTACAAGAAGCTTTCGCCCCATTATGTTGGACCATATAAGATTCTCAGATGGCTTACCACCTGGATGTTCCCTGGTCACGGAAGATTAATCCCACCTTCTATGTGTCACGGCTCAAACCTGTCCTTTGTAGCTTTCTGGTGGCACCCATTCCAGCTGCTCCATCGCCTCCACGCATCATAGATGAGTTTCTGGCCTTCACGGTATGGCGTACTGTATGAGAGGGCGCACCCAGTACCTGGTGAACTGGGAGGGTTATGGACCAGAGGACTGTTCCTGGGTTCCTGCCCGCCTTATCCTAGACCCAGGCCTGATCAGACAGTTCCGCGATGATTGCGCCATGGCGGTGGGAACGTCAAGAGCCATTCCTAGAAAGGGTTGTACTGTAATGTTGCGGCCCATGACAGTGGCTCAAGCTACCTCACAGGCAGAGCCATGGCCAGCCTAGGGTCCTGATATGGGCCCAGTTGCTGGACGACGCTCACGTGGGTGCAATCAACACAAATGCGCTGCAGCAGTGCTTCCCAGTTTAAAAGCCCATGTAAAGCACTGCTCAATGCACAGACCTTAGTTTGTGCTATTCCACACTGTTGGTGGGTATATTTAAAGAAAAAGAGAAAGAAAAAGAGGAAGAAAAGAGAAACAAAAGTGGAAAAGAATAGTGAAAAAGAGGAGGAGAAGAGAAAAGGCAAATGTAAGAGGATTGCCTCTCTCTACATATATATTTATATATAATATAATATATAGGATATGTAAATAAATATAATATATCTACATATGTATACACATCTCCTAATGCATTACATATCAAAGCAGTAGCTCAGCGGTATAACATGAGTGTGTTAGAAGTCAGAGATTATGGGTTCGAGGCTTTCCTGCTGGTCTCCAGTTTAAAAATTTTCCTGCAGATCTCCCATATTTTTTAAAACTTTTGTAACATTAAGCATATGCCTACATAACAGATTTGATCAGTCTCTGTAGTGATGTGTTCTTGCAACACTTTCCTGCCAGCAAAACAGATGGCAATATGTAGAACATTAGCTAAATCTAGCGGAGAAAAGAAGTCAACATGGTAGTCAGATTTTACAGAGCCTATCTTAAATCTTTGGTGTATCATTAATTGAAAGTGGATGAAGATAGGAATGGTGGGGTACTTGTCTAAAAGGGTGAATGTTAAATAAACATCTCCGAACAGAAAACTTCACCATATCAGTACACACATTTGTTTATCTCCTTAATGGTACTATGCAGAACCCTAAAATAAGTGTTTGTCTGTCTAAAACGGCTCCAGGTAGAACTCTCTCTAACCCATTGGTAATAAAATTGTAAGTGCTGAGTATGTACTGTATGCCCGTTTGGGTTTTCATTTATGTAATGCAGGGGGTGCCTTGCATACTGCTACACACCAACTTAAACATTACGTTATCTGTCTTGTTCAGCAGTACAATGTGTCTTAATTCACTCGCACTCTGATGGTGCAGATATTAAAAATAACAAGGTTAGCAATAATCAAAGAAATAGAGCACAGTATTCAGCATTTTGACAAGATGAGAGTGGGGAAAAAGCATGAGCATGACATAGTATTGGCCTTTTACAGGCATCACATGTGAGATCATGGTCATTAATTGGAAAAGACAGAAAGAAACCACTCTGGCATTCTGGAACCAAGAGAAGTAAACTAGGGACTAAAATAAAACAATCAAATTTACTGTTGTCACAGAACTGAAAAAAAGGCAGTTGTGGTTCTTACTGGTTGTCCCGGAATACCAGGCCCCCCTGAATTTCCTCTGCGACCCTGTTAAAAAGAAAAATGATGTGAGAAAGAGAAACAGCAAATAAAAGCAGAGAATGTGTTTGTAAAAGGCTCAAGTTATCAGAGCTGACTGCACATTAGCACTATCAAATAGACACAAAGAATGACTTACTTTTTAATAAATGGGAAGAAAAGAGCCCCACCCCATCAATATGTAATGATCCCTAGCCACAACAGTCAACCCTGACCCACAGCAATTAACACAGTATTCTACTCTGTATAACCTTAGAAAAAAAATTTCTCCAGGGCTCCTCAGATGTTTGAAATTGAAGCCTTTCCTTGGAACCATTTCTTAAACGGAAGCCTGAACCAGTTTTACATGGAGTCTTTAAGGGTTTCCCTGGAAAAAGATAACAAACTACACTTTTGTCTGTTAGATGGCACCTTTTTTCTAAGAGTGAACCTTACTGTGCCTTTGACCAATTTCTATTTCCCAGGGGTATAAATATGAAATTGCACATATTAACTTGTCACACATCACCATAGGAAATACATAAGAGCTTTCAGCACAAAAGGAAGAACATGCACAAATCAGGAGTCATATTTATTAACTTTGAATACACATACACTCCTGGGCAAAAAAAATGAGGCAAACCCAATATTGCAAAACATTCATTAATATAAAAAAAGAATCACTATTGTAGGGACTTTATGATAGAGACTTCAAAGCACTTATGTAAGTCGCTCTGGATAAGGGTGTCTGCCAAATGCTGTAAATATAAAATGTAAAATGGTAATGATGTACATTTAGCGAAGTATAAATAGAATAGAAATATCTAGGTAGGGAGTCATCTCTCTCTCTCCCGGTCACTGTCTATGTGTACACGTTACTGTGCTTTCTTGGACTAATTAAACATTTATTATCATAATTTTGACTCCTGGTAATCTTTCAACTTCCCTGATTTGGTTCCAATTTGCCACGACACTATGTAGGGGAGTGCTCTCACAACACTGACAGGTTTAGATCCTGCCTTATGTACAGGGATGACAGAACAACGCAACTGATAAAACAAACAAACAAAAAAAAAATAACAATATGCCATCTGTTTTAATTAGCAAACCAGCTACATATTATATTATTGTTTGTGTGCTATCTGGGTACAAGAGCGGGTTTGTTGCAGCATTATATATAGCATTAAAATGCATTATAAATAAAATTATGCACCACCCCATATGTGTAAGCTCAAAAGACTGCTATATGTTTAATATTCTTTATACACATTTTCATGATGGGTGACAATATTTGTAAATCAATAACTATTTGCATGTACCATTTATTTGACATATTTGTTTCCTTTTAATTAATGGAATACTTCTGTCATGTTTGAGGCTAAGATATGACAACTGCAGTAATGATATATTACTAACTTATTTTGTTGGCCTTATTTTGTTGGCCTGTATATCCTTGTATATTTGTAACAACCTAGGAGCCTTATACAATAATGTCAGCATTTTAACAGTAACTGTGGTTCTATGAACACTGAATATCTTCATTACAGTAATGATGGTGTAGAACCTGGAGAGGTACACAGTCACATGCAGATAGCTGCAACATAGACCTCAGCTCTCAGTAGTGCCTAAGAGGATGAAATTCTCTTTGTGTAATGTCATAAATCAGCAGAAAAAACAGCAATGAACTGAGGAGCCCCTGGGGAGCAGTGGAGTTTAGCGCTGTACATGGCGTTGCCAATCGTGATGGACTGGGCTCTCCTAGACAGAAAGTCCAGGACCTAGTTGCAGAGGGAGGTGTTCAAATCCAGGAGGCTTGTGTTGAAGTCTATGAACAGCCTCTTCACATAAAAGTTCTTTTTGTCAAGATTGGTATGACACAGATGGATGGCAGCACATATTGTATGGCACATTCTGTTGACCAATTAGAGAGGTGTTTAAGCCCACATGCTATTTTTTTTCTATGAGTTACTGAGAGATGACTGTGTTGAATGCTGATGAACAGCATCTTCATATAATTTTTGTCCCTGTTGGTCAGTCATGAGACAGAGCAGCAGCAAATATGGCAACTTCTGTTGACCATTTGGGTGGTAGACATACTAGAATGAGTCCACTGTGGTAGGAAAATGGTTCTTTAAGTTTAATAACTAGCTGCTTGAAGCACTTCATGATGATGGTCATCTTGATCAAGGTGTGACTGAAGCAAGCCAGTTGCAGAGATGTAAATGGGTAGGCTACTAGATTATGGTGAAATCATTATGTTTATTTTGGTAAATATTGAGTTCACAATTATTTAAAATAATTGCCCACTGTCTTTGGAAACATCATGCATTTATTGAACTTAAAAAAAAAAAAGAATCACATCTATCATTATTTTTCTTATTATTATTTTAAATGTCAAAGAAAACAAAGACACTTCATAGACCTGTTAATATTGGTGTCTGTCATTTTAAAGATGATTATTTGAATAATATTGCAGTTAAATATAATGGCATTTAATAGAGAAATGGATCTGTTCTGCTCTGTCATGTGCAGAGTAAAAGTCCACAATGTCTGTGTATTAAGGTTTACTTTGGAGTTAAATAAAGTAAAAGTGCCAATGAATGCGAGGGATCTTTTTGTTATCCAGCACCTGGCTCTGACTATGAATGTGAAAACTGAATGAACTGACAAGGGAGCAAAAATAGCTTGGCAAAGTAAAAAACAGATAAAGAGCAGGAGAGAAATTGGCTCCCATCCTAACCTGAACACTCTGCTGATGGGCACACGTTCTTGCTATATGTGTACTTCTGGTCTGAATTTCTGGTACTGGTCTGATGTCAGCTGAGCCACATGCTAGGTAATCGATACAACTCAAAAGAGATTCTGTGCACTTTTCAGGCTTCTTATCTGGTTTATGTTTGCTGTCTCCTCCTCAGCATATCAGAAGCTGGTTCTTTCTCTCATTTCTCATCCATTTTTATTCTGCTGAGCCATACTACTAGAGCAGTGTTTTTACGAAGCAGGATAGAGGCTTTATGTGGCTAACTACAGAGTAAGCCGTTTTCCACTATATTCACACTTGTGCTACAGGATTCATGCTTGCACAGTCAGTGTCTGAGATCTCTTTAAGCTGGGGCAGAAGTGAGTACAGAAGTGGCCTGCACTAATTATGCAGCACAAGGAAGCAAAATTGGTCATACTGTCAGGGTGGAAAGAATGGCACCCCCCAATCACAGTGATACTAGCCAATCACAGGTGTCTGAAAGCTCATGTATGCATGAGTGTAGAGAGCATGTTCTTCCAAGTGTGTTATGCTGCCCTGTGATGCAGCAGGGAAAAGATATAGCTGGCTGGCTTCATGTGTCATGGAGATAGCATGTGCTCCACTTTCCCCAATTGCTAGATGTTGTATGACAGGAGAGCTGGCTGGTGGGTGGGAACTGGCCAAAATTGGGTATAATGTGGTGAACATTTTTTAAAAAGGGAGGTTAAAAAGAGCCTATGATTAGAACAATGGGTTCTATGCCACCTACTTCTTATTGCAGAAGGACAGCAGTTTTTGTCTGAGTCTTTAAAGCTCTTCTGTTAGACTGGGCCACATCACAGTAAACCCATGCAACATATTTTTCTGCCTTCATCCACTTTCAGAGATGCCTTTACAACAAAAATTCCAAGTCAATGTACTACCCTCTGTCGTCTCTCTATAGCACATGTGCATGCGAACAGCACAGGAGGCCATCAACCCTCCTTCCACACATTACAATGCTCAGTGTCATGGTGATTGAAGATCCCTAGTACTGAGGTTCACCAATTGATTAATCAGAGTAAAGTTAGATTCAGTCAGAATATTAGCCACCCTGTTGTCACAAAGTACGGCAAATATTATCGCATCTTACCAATTCAGGTAGACTGCTATGGGAAGTCCTAGTTTTGTTGGCATGCTTGGACTTAACTACAGCTGTGACAGTATTCTCTTTATGGGTTGTAGGAATTAAGGAAATCTCTAAAGTTCTTTCAGCCCCGAAGTACTTCAAACCTGTTTTTGTTACACTGTCACATCCAGATATGTTCCAACTGTTACATACATAATTAATCAAGGTAGCACAATGTTGAGGAAAGTTCCTTCCCTTACATGGAACCTCTGCAAGTAGACTCTCCAATTGTTGACCTCACTGAGAGTGACTTACCTACTGGGTCAGTGCAATGGTGCAGCAGTATAAATCCTGGGGGAAAAAGAACCATCCCTGGCTATTAGGAGTGGTTAAAAAGGAATGTAGGATAAGGATAACTGCCAGGGTTCCCCATCACTCAGAACCAATGACAAACTAGACTCAAAGAGAGACAACCACAATTGACAATGATAAATGATAGGGTCATCACGTGACTTTGGCAAAAGTCTCGACATGAGTGCGCACACATACTAGAAGGTATTCAGGCATTAATACACCACCCCTGTATTGCAAAAAAAAATTTAGCTGGCACAATGCTTGGTTCAATAGAGACCACAAACAGAAAACAATTTTTTAAATAAAAAAAAGAATAGCAGAAAAGACAAACATCTGTTCAAACAGAAAAACTTTTCACTTCTCAGATTTTTATTTGTAAAACATTTTGAAAACCATGTATCATTTTCTTTCCACTTCACAATTATGCACTACTTTGTGTTGGTCTATCACATAAAATCCCAATAAAATACATTTAAGTTTGTGGTTGTAATGTGAGTAATTGTGGAAAAGCTCAAGGCAGTATAACCTAAATTGAATCTACTTTGCCTACCGCAGATAGTCATAGAGAGGTTTTGCTAATAAGACCGAAGCAAAACTCCTACGATTATTGTGCATTTAAAAGCAGCCCTGTTGTAACTTTGGGAAAAGGTTAATTTATTTAAAAGCTTAGGTAAAAGAAAGCAAGCAACATAGGGACTGAAATCATAGAAAAGCAAACACAATCACAAATCTTTATAGCACACAAAAAAGCATTTATTTATAAAATTATGACAAAATTAAGACAAAAACACTAACACATGTACTAAACAAATAGTGAAATGAGTGGAATGTGGAAATTAAATTACTTAAAATGCACAATATTACATGTAAATATAATGTTGGGTTATTGTCTTAACCAGTTATGCCTGAGAACCCAGTGAGCCAAATTGAGGTAGAAGTAAACTTAGACTATTTAGATCATGCAGAAGATAAGCTAGGGAAATCGAAAGAAAGCACCTAGGTTATCAAAATACATGGGCATTTGGTTTCTTGCAAGTGGCATGAAAAGTCCTTGTAATTTTGAAGATAAGCTTCTGGCGGCAGTGTTCAAAGTGCATGAACAACTGGAGAGTCTAAAGTCTCTTGGAATTTAGAAGTTCTCAGCTTTGGAAGGGTGTAACAATTGACTTAGGCACCACACTTAAAACTTATGGCTAATTTCTTAGGCAGCAAACACACGTTAGAATACATCACAACCAAGATGAGATTTAACCTAACACAGCTTAACCATGCAAGATTTTTTTCTTTTTAAACATTAAACCACTCAATAGTGTTGGTCTGAGGAACACGTGGAGTTTGGATGTGTATGTGTGAGTGCCTATGTGTGTGTCAGTTATAAAAGTCTAAAATGCTGAATTAGGCAGAAAAGCTCAGTTGACTGGATGACCAATTGAAAAAAATCTTTCATTGTTCTGAGGAAACTCTGCGCTAGAGATTG
The DNA here is from genome assembly GCA_030068235.1 of Notoglanidium macrostoma. Lineage (NCBI taxonomy): Eukaryota > Metazoa > Chordata > Actinopteri > Siluriformes > Auchenoglanididae > Notoglanidium > Notoglanidium macrostoma. The sequence continues at coordinate 17,865,671 of JAQQZR010000009.1, forward strand.
GGATCAGTTGGGATATGATAACCCTAACCCTCATGTATTAAAGGTTTATCCCATCCAAGCAGTGAATAGATACCCGGAGCAGTGGGCAGCTCTACAGCGCCCGGGGAGCAGTTTTTGGGGTTAGGTGCCTTGCTCAATGGCACTTCAGCCGTGGATGTTCATTCACATTTTTTCCTGCTGGTCCAGGGAATCAAACCAGCGACCGTTCATTCCCAAACTCACTTCTCAAGCCTTTAGGCCACGGCTGACCTTTTCACCTATCTCTGCAATATTGCTTCTAGATGGTATTGGTTATGGTGGTTGTGATGAAATCCACATACCCAGAGTAACTCTCTGGTGTAGTTCCACCACCTGGCAAAAGAAAGAGTGGCTTTTTCACCCATTTCTGGATAGTAAAAAAGGATTAATTTAGTTGGTGTGCTGGGTTAATCTGTTGATAGCATCAGAGGTGCGAGGGCCCATCATCTTGTCTTGTTATCTCTACAGAAGGCAATTTACAACCTGGGAAAGCCAGACATCTCTCCACTTTGCCCAGATAAATGCATAAGAAACATTTCACTGCATGTTGTACCATGTATGATTGTGTATGTGACCAATAAAATTTGAATTTGAAAAGGCCACTCTATACAAGAAAGTCACTCTGGGCATGTGGGTATTGTCACAACCATGAAAACCAAGAGTTATAGCAAACAAATCTGATGAACCGTTGAGGAGCGATATAGATGGGTGAAAAAGCTCTCTAAAAAAGACCTATAACCATGAACACCTGTTCACAATCACAGCCTATATATGGATTCCATACACATAAGCTGTTTGTGACAATGTCTGCTGTTAAAAGTAATAAAAGTAACAAAAATAAAATAGAATTTAATTGCACTAAATATTAAGAACTATTTAACGACTCCACACACGCACACACCCACACTCGCGCACTCATCCACTGACATAATGATTAATATGGCTAATTAATGATACACTTTTTTTTTTTACAAAACCCTTAAAACCTCTGTAAGGACTGCCCAATTGTGAGGACCACCCAAAATTGGCCTCACAAGGATAGCAAAATCTGACATTTGGTCCTCACAAGGTTACAAAAACCAGTACACATACACACATTTATCTTACTATCCTTGTGAGGACCTTCCACTGACATTTAATAAATTAATAATTCAGCTAATTAATGCTATGCTATACCTAAACCTAACCCTTACCTTAACCTCAGTGATGAAAAGAAATGTTTTGACTCTTTTGAATTTTTCTCATTTTTGTTAAAATAAAAGAAAAGAAAAGAAAAGAAAAGAAAAAACACTTTTCCATCCAAATGTCTTCACAAGGCTAAAATTGTCGTACACACAGACACACACAGACACACACACACACACACAAATGGCAAAGAAATGCTCAGTGCTTTATCATTTGAACTCAAGTCTTGTAGTTGGCTTTGCCTGGCTCTCTGATTTTTGCATCTTGGATTCTGTCTTCCTATTATTTATATACCAACCATGATTTTGCCAGTTCTTGACTATGTGATTGATTCACGTTTTGGTCAGCAAGTTCTTTCAATAAAGGCAATAACCTGAAATAGCATCTGTCTCCTACCTAACAGTTCATAAAAATTTCTTGCCTTAATTGTTATTCATTGGATAAGATAATGACAAGTGTAACAAGTGTCAAGTGAAGCCAGTGAGGGCTGGTCAGGTGATTTGAGAGGCAGAGGGTGGAGAGGATGAGCTAGCTCCTCTAGTGTGACTGATGGCGGTTAATGTTAGCATGTGTTAGCATGACGGTGATAGCCAGCACTAGTAAGGATCATTTCATCGGCTTTGTGTCTCTGATTTTATAACCCAGCTGCACACGGTGAGTGTCAATACAAGTTCTCAAATGTTAAAATTAATTAAAATGTCCATCCGTACTGGTTGCTGTGACAAATTAGTTTCGGTTAGTTAACCCTAGATGAAGCTTAATGATTACCTGTTCAGGAGAAAATTAGCCAAATTGGTATCTGTCTTAAAATCCTTCTGAGCTCATAGTTTTCTCCAACTTTCAAATGCATCTCCAATATTTACCCACGTTTTATTGAGTCTCTGGTCATGGAGCTTTAAAGAAGGATGATGAGGTTTTTCGTGGGGTAGACTCTAACATATCTGCTATTCAATATAACAATCTGGCATGATTGACAGTTGCATGTGTGATTTTAGCTCTACATTTGAAAGATCACATGTTTTTTTTTTAGTTCATTAATGTGAAATAAATTCCATCAATGTGTGTCCAACTTATCTAGACAACTGTATTTATTAATGATGCCAACAATATATTTTTTTGGCCAAAAACCGTAAGTGCTGTTTTTGACTAGTCAAAGACCAGGAAAAAAGCATTAAATAGGCCTACAACATATTATTAATATTAACAAATAATATTATTATAATTTTACTAATATTATTAGTATTAATTTTACAGACTTAGCTGTAGCATATATAAGTTAAGCAACTGAGCATGTCAAGTCAATGAAGTCTTTTCTGGATAAGGGTGTTATACAACTTCAAATGTTTTGCTCAAGATGTGAATTACTTTGAATTTATTTGCAAAATGTGTTGTGATTATTTGTTGATTTGAACAACGTACAAGCTAGCCCAGCAAAAGTCCAGAAGATGGGTTTTCAAACTTTTTAGGAAGTCACAGCTAGACATGGTGACTGTAACAATCCTAATAATTAATATAAAAAAAAAATCTATTAAACCAGTAATGTGTATCAGGGAGGAATTAGTAGATAAAGAACATAATCCATGTTCTATTTTGGCTTAAGGACAATGTCAATTATGGATTGATGTGATTTGTTCTTGACATCATTTACATGGTAGTAATCATTCTATCTAGTGTGAGTTTTTGGTGCAATTTTAATTTTTATTTTTTATAATTCACTTAAAGGGCACTGTGGGATATCTATATTATATAGAATATAGAACTACAGTTGAAACCAGATACAGTATTTACATACACTTCAGAAAAAAACACAAAAACTTATTTTCTTTACTTTCAAACATTAAATCAGCATAAACTTTTTCTGTTTTACATCAATAAATAAACTTTTTTTTTTTGCATTTGTTAGATGTCAGAATAAAGAGAGAATTTTATGGAATTTTTTTTTTTTTTTAATTACTTTCATCAGTCAAAAATGTACATACACTTCCTTAGTATTTGGTAGAATTGCCCCGAAACTGTTTCACTTGGGCCAAACGTT
>JAQQZR010000009.1:17869008-17887808 GCA_030068235.1 Notoglanidium macrostoma
TGTGTGGCTGTTTGTCTGTGTCGGCCCTGTGGTGGACTGGCGACCTGCCCAGGGTGTACCCCGCCTCTCACCCGAAAACGACTGCTGGGATTGGCTCCAGCTTCCCCGCGACCCAGACAGATAAAGCAGCATAGATAATGGATGGATGGATGATGTGATGGGTCATAAATGCAAGATGGTACTTTCCTGTTGGACACAGAATTTTTACTTAAAGGTCCACTATGTAAGATTGTCAGGATAGCAGAAATGGAGAATATATTCTATAATACACTTATGGAATTCATAAATATGCTTTCATTAGTGTATAATTACCTTGTAACTATGAATCGTTGCGTTTTCGTAAGCTTAGAATGCGCCCTTTACATCTACACAGCGAGCAGGTCCACCTCTAGGAAGAAGAAATAAGAGCAATCAGTGTTTGCTGGTGCTGCCTAATTAATAAGTTTGAGAACCCAAATGTTCCAAATGTAAAATGGAGGATCATACTTATTATTTAGCGCTGCAAAAGCAAGGGAGTGTTAATGTAATCCTTTGGAGTACTCTATGGGCACCTGACGGCCACCGTACTCTCTAATACACACTTGGAAAGGGAAGGGTAAGAGAGGGACATTCAGGGGCACTTAGTGGCACTTTGAAATACCTTTTTTCTTTTAAATGACTCCAAAACTAGGAACATTGGAAGCTGGAAATGATAAACATCATCAGCGATTAAACATTCTTAAGACTGAGGCTTCGTTAATAAAGTTTTAAAGAAAGGTGGTCAAGCAGGAGAGGAATGAAGCAAACAGGACTTCTAGAAAACCGTCATTGGTGCATTGAGGAACATCCATAAAACTGAACTGCTCAGGCTTATACTCGCATTTGACTGCTTTAATTGCTCTGTGTTTGGATGATCAAGCTTCACTAGAATAAATGAATGAATCTACAGAATGACTAACTAATATTGTAAACGTATTAAATGCAAAGTGTAATGGTAAAATGGTGCAGGGCTGTGACTGCGTGTTGACCAACTCAAACGGTTCTGCTTGTGGTTCTCTGTTGAAAGACACCATTGTGACAGTTCATTAACATTACCCAAGAAAAAATAAAGGAACTCTCTCCCTCCTGCTCATCAACTGTGAAGCAACGGTGTATTTGTGTGTGTAAACATCGCTACAAGGCAATCTACAAGCTAAAGATCTCACCTTGCAAACATGTCTCGCATGGACGATTATATGCTGAAATCTGATAGAAATTACAGAGTGTGTCAGGTTATATACATTAATGTAAAGACGCTCTGAAATGAAGGTGCACATTACTTTTGGGAATTTAAGCAACACTCAACAGCTTCTGCTTTGACCCTAACTTCCTCCCATGTTGTGTGGCAGACTAAAGTATTTCACTATATACACGTGCACTCTGCTTTTATAGGAACACTTAGACATCTAGAGAATTATTCAATCAGCCAATCATGTAGCAGCAGCGCAATGCATAAACCCATGCAGATACAGGTCAAGAGCTTCAGGTAATGTTCACATCAAACATCAGAATGGGGAAAATGTGTGACTTTAACCGTGGCATGGTTGTTGGTGCCAAAAGGACTGGTTTGAGTTTTTAAGACACTGTTTTCAGAAACACAGAAACTTTTTGTGTAAAGCTGCAATAATAGAAGAGATAATAGGAATGAACTTGTTTCATGGGCATTCAACAAATGTAAATATAAACAGTTAAAAGTATGACATATAATAAGTTCAAAATGATAAAAAATCATGCTGGAACTTGAAAATAATTCTTGGCTTTGTGTCATGCCAGCATTGATTATTTTCCTGTAACAGCACACTCCCAAAGGCTTTCCTTACATATCAGTTTAGGACATTTGAATTAATAGTCAGAATTGTTTATTGTATTATTGCTAAGCATGTTTCAAACTGTATTGTATCATTATTAGGTGATTATTAAAGAGAAAGCCGTTATCATTTTCAGTCTGAACTATCGCAGAAGGAAGCAAGCAGAGAAGGAAATTCTTTTTCATGGCCAAAGCCAATGTTATCTCCAATGTAATCATCTGTAATCGTTTAAAAAGAATTTGTACTCACCGTTACAATCGACCTGCATCAAGAGCAAGATAAATTGAGGGGATCTCAATTTTCTGCAGCCAGAAACCTTTTCTAGTGTAAAGATAAATCACATTCATTTTATGTATAAAAAACCAACTCATTCAAATATTAGGAGGAATTTTTTAAACCAACATGTAACATCGCATTAATATATTTTTCTTCCTGAACTGGTTATATTGTTTTAAAATATAGAGTCAAAAGTTTCAAAAACATCCAGGTTTCAAAAAACTATTTCAGATTTCATTCTTGTTTACCTGCTTGAACGCCAAATAAAGATTTGTTTTGTAGGATTCATCAAATTGCTGAAACCTTGGTGCACAAAAAGAACCTTACAATGCATGCACTTTATTTCATTTCAATCAAGGGAGGGTACAAAAGATTTCCAAAACAGCTGCAGTATGGAGCATTGCGAAGGCCATCATCTACAGTTGGAGAAAATGGGGCAACACAGTGACATCACCATGAAGAACCTGACATTCCTTCAAGATTGATGAAAGGAGAAGTAGAAAACTTATCAGGGAGGATGACAAGAGACCTACAGCAACATTAAAGCAGCTGCAGGAACATCTGGCACGAACCAATCACTCCCTGAACTCTCTTTTGTATTCTTCGTCTGTCTGGATGGGGGAAAAAATCCAATCCCAACTAAATCACCCTAAACCACATAGCTATGTGTCTTATGGTCTGATGAAACCAAGGTAGAATATTTTGGGCATAATTCTAAAAGATATGTTTGGCACAAAAACAAGACCTAAAGAATCACCTAAAGAACGCCAGACTCAGAGTGAAGCATGGTGACGGCAGCATCATGTTACAGGGCAGCTTCTCTTCAGCTGGAAATGGGGCGCTTCTCAAAATGGACAGAATTATGGATAGCAAATTATTAGTTAGGGGTATGCACTCTTGTGTAACCAGATTATGATCTAAGTTTTTTATTTTTATTTTTTTCCCTAAAATGTTTCTATTTGTTTCTTTTTTTGCCTGCTATATCATATTTAAGGTAGAAAAAGATCTGACATGATCTATCTTGGTTTCGTTCTTCTTTTATTTGTATATATTCACTGTACACTCATTCATTAGGCAGATGCTTTTCTAACACAGGCAGAAAGGACTAGTTGAGCATTTATTCTTTGAAATAATCATTTGAATATACATGTGGTGCTTTGTTTATGAAGTCAGGCATGTGCGATTCTGGTAAAATACAGTAAATGCTATCAGGTAATAAAGCCAAATACACTAGGATTTCCTGCTAAGAGTTAATCAGTCACAATTCAATCAGCTCTGATGCTATAAAACTCTTTTACTGCTTATTTTATAATGACTAGAGATCAAATAAATATTGCCCAATATTACAAAAATACTGTGTACACGGTTCCTGACCTTTCGGGAAAACCTGCTTGGTCTGATAATCAATATATTTGCAGATAAGAGGAAGGAGGAAATACCCCAATAGGAGATGTTAAGAAATGCCACAACCCACCAGTGTGATGGACATGTGCTGCTGTGGCTATAAAAAGGCCCTCTGGACTTCCACAATCCAACTCATTTCAGGGCCAAAGAGGCAAAATACACACAGGTGAGTTGTTAACTTTTGCATGCTCTTCATTTCAAATCTGGGTTTAATGGCGTTAACTAAACTCACATATTTTAACTGAATTATATCCAATTTAATCTATTTATCCTATATTGACATTGGACATTAAAGCAAGTATGGTTAAGTGCCTATTATTATTATTATTATTATTATTATTATTATTATTATTATTATTATTATTATTATTATTATTATTATTATTATTAATTAATTAATTTTTTTATTTATTTAAAGCCTAAATGCAACAATAATAACAAAAAAAAAGGAAAATAAGAAAATTAAGATTAAAACAACTGGATTTATCAAGAAGCTAAAAACAAACTTAAAATTTGTTCTTGAATAATAATTATAGTTTTTATTTTTATTTTTTAATGATGAAAAGAAATGCGAAATAAATATAAACATAAGCACCTTTTTTCATTTTGAATATAAATCTTCCTTAGAATTAATAAAATATTAAGCAATGTACTGTGTTTATAATTAGGCATAATAAAGAAATAATCTACTTTTATTACAAACACATGAATATTACTGCAATTCATGTAATAATAAAACATGACATTTTCTCAGAGTGGTGTGAACACAAAAATCCATTTTCTTTTTGCAAATCAGATTCACTCTCATGAGAAATTCATATGAATTGGAATAATCAGGGAAGACATGGTTAGATTTTATTTGAATTAATATGAATAAAGTCATAAGAAAAGGTAGGATCTCTAACTTCAGCCTTAATCCTAACCTTAACCTGAACCTTCTTCTCTTTTCATACAACTTAAATTGCCAATGTGGTTGCAAATTTAAAGTTGTCACATTGCATCAGTATGTGTTGACATTATAAGCTTCATTGACTACTTGCTCAGATGTAATATTCCTGCTTTGGCAGTTAAAGTAAGCATTTATAAGTGACCCATATCTGTCATTAGTGTAAACAGAGCTCTGCACTGAAACGACTCGTGTGTACACATGTCAAGAATCATTTTTTAGTTCAACTGTCAATACTCTATCACAAAACTGAGACATTTTTAAATGAAAGTCTTTTAAAGTAGAAATGCTCCTTCATTATGGAGTAATTATTAAGTAACTTTGTTCCTCGCTGCAGATCAGGAGAAGACGAAGTTCATGACCTTGCTGTGTGCATCGGCGCTTCAGAGATGAACCTCTTAACGTCTGTAGTGGTGCTGGGACTGTGCTACATGGTCAGCTCTCTGACCGTATCAGGTGAGTTAATACAGGAGCAGTGAACATTTCACAAACATCAAGAAGAGGTGTATAGATACTAAGATACCGATGATGCTGAGGTTCACTGAGTTTATTTTTTCCCGGGACCGAAAAGTTTTTTGCAACATGATTATATTTCAACAAAATGTGGAAATGTTTTATTTGTTATTTAAACTTGCTTTACTGCAAGGATCATGTTGTGTAAGGATAAAGTTTAACAAATGCTGTGGTTAAAACTGTCTGCCTAAAGATGTCAAAATCCTTGCTAAGTCCGTGTGATTTCATCACACGGTAAAAAGGGACTCATGAAAAGGAACATCAGTCTAATCAGTTGTCAACATGTCCAAGATACTCCTGCGCAACAGTCTTGTGGTTGACATAGGCTACATGCAAGAGAGAAATTATTTGTAGGCTTTATAGTAACAAAAAAGGGTTTTCCCTCACATACACAAACACACACACCACTTCCTTCTGCCGCAAAGATTTCCATATATGGGCCAAAAGACAGCTACATTCCCATTTATGGTCCTAAAGACACGCCTAATCTCTCTCTCTCTCACACACACACATACATACATACATACATATATATATAGTCATGTGCGTGTGTGTGAATAAGGGAATGTCTCAAGCATAAGCAGCCTAAAGTTTGGGTACAAACCCACCATTAATAACATAAATGGTGATGCACAGAGAAGGCAAGGACTCTAGTGACCCAAACCATAGTGTTCTCACTACTGTGCTCAGGCAATCGCTACTGCAGCAGGAGAACCAACATGGAGTGTCCAAGTGATTAGAACTTCAATAGGACCTCCAATCATAATATCTTATCTCCCTTTCACAGACCCACACCCACACACCTAGATGCACCTGAGCGGACCTTAACTGTTCTATCAGATCATTCAATCCAGCAACAGACACATCACACTCACACCAAACGGGGACATTCATCTACAAACATCCTTGTATACTGCAGTGTGAACAAAAATATTTATTGCTATTTTCTGTACTGTCCTGCACTGTAGGTGTGTACTGTGTCTTTGCACTTCGTAACATTTGCACAGTACAGGAAATTGCAGTTAAGAATTTCACGGCGAGAATTATACAATTATATAGGTGACTGGGACTAATTTCATACCGCCAGTCAGGCTATTAATTAACAGAATGAGTTCATGACAAGTAAACACTCAATAATTATCATTATTTATGACTATTCTTATATGACTCAGGTGACTGTTAATGTATTTGCTTCATTATTTCCCAATGTGCCAAGGAGAAGTATATTAATTTAGCATTATAAAAGCAGTAGATAAGTATTAATATATGCTTATTTGTGGATCTTAGAATAGTGATACCGATTTTAACATTATTCAGAAATGTCAGTCTGGACCACTGAAAACACGTTCACCAATCTGCAATCTGACTTTTGTTCCGTGTATTTTCATGAACATGAAAATTTGCTGTGATGTGTGTTTGTACAGGATCTGAAGAGACCGGTTTGAGCAGGCCTTTCGTTCTCAATGCCATCAAGGAAGCCAAACGAATCGTAGATGACTCTTATTTGTACTCGCGTCAAAAGTGAGTCACCACATTGAACTTAGACCAAAGTTGTTTATCCAAGAATGAACTATACTCATGATCAAAATGTGAAAATTGAAACTCTTAAGAACAAGATAATAAACAGACATTCACACAGAAACTGCATTTTATAAATACAGGAAACAGAAAATAAATATAAACTAAGTGCCTAGATGGGGGCGCGGTGGTGCAGTGGTTAGCGCTGTCACCTCACAGCAAGAAGGTTCTGGGTTCAAACCTGCTGGCCGACTGGGGCCTTTCTGTGTGGAGATTGCATGTTCTCCCCGTGCCTGTGTGGGCTTCCCTCAGGGTTCTCTGGTTTCCTCCCACAGACCAAAGACATACAGGTTAGATCAACAATATAGCCAATAACAAGCGACAACACTGATGCATCAAGAGGTGTGGCCAAACCAAAGATAAAGTAGACATACACAAAAAGTGCTCATGACATTACAGTGGAATGCAAAAGTTTGCACACCCTCATTCTAAATGATGACAACAACAAGTAAAATACATGTGAAAGAAACATCAACGCCAATTTTCTTCTAGTTCAATAGAATTAAAAGTAGTATAATTGGGGAAAAAAAATCTGTCAAGACCCTGCATCTCTATTATAATGTTAATGAGTTCTGGCAGTTATGGCTTATATGTGTTTTTGTTTGTTTGTTTTTTGCTTGTATGTGAGTGTTTTTTGGCAAACATCTGCTTGAAAGTTTGCCCTTTTCCTGCATTATATAAGACTTAACATGTTGCAAGTAAACATGTTGGTTGCTACCTTAATGGAACACATTGAAATAAATAATAAATAAATTTGACATTTGGTCTTATGTTGTAACAAATTCCAAAAGGGACGAACCATTTAATAAACATGAAATTCTGTTTTGCCTAATAACTGTTAATGAAGGCGCATATTCCATTTTGTCACTCAGAATCCAAGGGGGTGCAAACTATTGCACTCAACTATATACTGAATGAGCAGTGCATTATCTTACGGAATTAAATTTGTTTTATATCTGTGTGTGCATGTTTGTGTGTGTTTACAGGAGCCTTGAGAGGGTGCGCAAGAATTATTTCATCAAGCCGTCTGATATCCTGCGTCTGATGAAGCAGCCGAAACGGAAGGCACGTGAAGCCGTGAGAGCTGCAGATTACCTGGAGCAGACGTTGAGGATCATCTCTGAGAAAACACACCATGCACACAAAAGATCTATTAACGCCACAGGTCTGACACTCGCTCACACGTGACTCTAAATCCTACGAACTTTTTTTTTTTCAGTCCTTTAAATAGCAAAGCACTGTGAGAGTCATAAGGTTTTAAAATCACCGCGCAACTCTCCACATCATACACCAGCTACCAGCTCGGGACATCTGGAACTTCCACTAAGACACATGAAGACAGTATCTTCTTGTACTGCTGCTCATGCTGACTCACATGGCCGCAAAAGACACTCAGAAGAAAGCGCTATCCGCCTTCTTCCGCATACATGAGCTCTCAGATGCACATGATTGGCTGGTGTTGCTATGATTTTGCAATTCCATTGACTCCCAGCCATGATTAGGAAGCTGTAGCATCATCACAATTTACCTTTTACCTTTTCTTTTCCAAACCTGTATAAATCATATTCAACACTTTGTATAATATGTAAATAGGATGCATACTGTGTAAAAAAAAAAAACCATTACATTGTGCTATAAAATAATAATTATTTTCTGTCTTTTTCGGAGTCCAAGTAAAGGATAGGTGATTACAGATGTACAGGATTTTTCACTCAGCCATTTATATGTACATCAATGCTGTGTATATGTAGCCCTAAAAATACTTAAAGACTAAACAGACCTCGTGTGTGTGTGTGTGTGTGTGTGTGTGTGTGTGTGTGGTGTTCCCCCTGTTTGTCTGTTCTCTCTCTCAGCACTGCTTACTCATGAAGAACTCGAAATGATTGAGCGTCTGACTGGCTGTGCCGGTCAAACCCTGCCACCTCCATGCAGGACGACGGCGAACCTGAACAGATATCGCACGGCCACCAGCGTCTGCAACAACCAGTGAGAAACCCACATCAAAACAGCAACACACACACAAAGGGTTGTCTTTGTTTCTATTGACATTCTGCTATTGTCACTGCCACCATGCTAGTCATGCAAAGCCACATTGCCTCACACTGTAGACATCTTTAGTGTGTAAATTTAATTAAATTAATTTGAGTTGAAGACATTCCTTAATTGATAGGTATGGTCTGTGATATCTGACTTTTGTTTTAAATCTGTAGTGTAAATACACTTCGAGGTGCTTCAAACACACCGTTCGCGCGCTGGCTGCCTCCTGTTTATGAAGATAATGTCTCCCAACCTCAAGGATGGAACACAGGAAGACTCTATAATGGCGTCGTGCTGCCTCTGGTATGACAGAATGCTATGGCATGTTGATTACTGGACCGTCTGTAATTAAAATTAATGACTTTAATTTAGCAGCTGATTACGTGACATGGTTTGGATGCTTGTATTTTCAGGGGTGTGTCCAGATTTTAGACATGGGGATGTAGAGCGCACTAAATACATAAGAACATGGCACAAGTATTTACAGTAGCTTGCATAAGCATGGAGTCCACTTGTGTGGAAAAAACTATTCGGAATTTTGAACATCCCATGAGAATGGTTATATTTCACTGTCTACAGTCACTGATTGGGGAAAAGAAGCATTATTCGGAGAAGCAACCAAGAGGCCAAGTGTAACTCTGAATATGATGCTACCACCACCATGCTTCAATGTAGGGATGGTTTTCTCAGAGTGATGAGCAGTGTTGGGGTTGCACCAGATACACTGTAGCGCTTTGTGCCAAGGCCAGAAATTCTCCAACATAACTTTTATCGAGTGTCTGGTTTATGGTTTTCCTGTCAACAGCCTCTTCCATCTGAGCGGTGGAGCTCTCCTTTGGTCTCTTGGTTACGTATTTGGTTAACGCCCTTCTTACCCAGTCATGAATTTTAACGGATGGCCTAATCTGGAGTCGCAGTTGTGCCATATTCTCCCTTTTTGTTAAATTTTGGGTGTAATATAATAATGACATCACTATATTAGCTGCTTAGAATCATCTGTGAACAGTTGTATTGGCAAAGCTTATCTGCCACCCGTGTGCCCAGAGCTGTGTATTTTCTACTCTTCTGGAACAATTTTACTTTTCCTAAATAAGAACATTAATATTTGTCCTCTCCCTGGTCTCTGTGTGCTCGTCCAGGTGAGGCTGGTGTCAAACCGCATTTTCAGCACACAGGACCAAAATGTTGTGGGAGACAGTCAGTACACATTCCTCATCACCTTCTTCGGCCAGTGGAATGACCACGACCTGTCCTTCACCCCCGTGTCACCCAGCATCCGGTCCTTTAGCAACGGCATCAACTGTGATGACAGCTGCGATCGCTCTGAGCCATGCTTCCCCATACAGGTCCATACACACACACACACACACACACACACATTCTGCTCAGACGTATTCTAAGCCTCTTTTTATCAATATCACAAATTTTACCCCTAAAATTCTATTCATATGCCTTACAGCACTTCCACTTCCAGCATTTCTTCAACTAATCCTATTTGTTTTGCATGAATTTGACTTAACTAGTGTAACTGGCAAAAAAAGACTTCATTTGTTAAGAACATCCTCACTGAATTCACTTATATAAACACAATTTCCATGTGTTTTAATAAACTTATTTAATTGTTTATTTATTTACACAAGGGAATAATATGATTTACTGGGGACCTAATTCAAACCTGGGCACACTTCATGCTGTCAAGGTTGCCAGGTTTCATAAATGTGTTTGTTGTTTTGTGTTGTACAGCATTTTGTGGGTTAATATTTAGGGGCTAGAGTTATAGGAGGAATTGAATTGGTTCTGAGAGACTATCCCTAACTCAGTAAATTTCATTAGTCATCCTTGAGTAACTTTTCCTTTCCCTACATTTTACTTAGATTCCTAGAGGCGACCCGCGCCTGCCCTCTGGTCCCAACAACTGCCTCCCTGTGTTCCGCTCTGCACCTGCTTGTGGCTCTGGAAACAGTGCGTACATGTTTGGAGGTGTGCCGCGGGTGCGGGAGCAGATCAACACTCTGACGTCATTCCTGGATGCAGGCCAGTTGTATGGCTCTGAGGATGGGCTCGCTCGAGAGCTCCGTGACCTCTCCAATGATGGGGGCCTCATGCGCATCAACGACAGATTTAGGGACAACGGGCGCGAGCTGCTGCCCTTCACCAACGTGGTCAGCAATATGTGCTCCACACGCAACCGCATTCAGAACACCACAGGCCTGCAGGAAGTGCCGTGCTTTATCGCAGGTGGGTTTGTGATGGAAAACATTTACATTTATGAGGAACAGAAACCAAACCATGACACACGTTTAATAAACAGTAATTAAATTACTGATGTTGTTCGATCCTGAGTTCTGTAAGTTCCTCCCACTGCCCATAAACATGCAGGTAGGTGGATTGGCTACACTAAATTGCCCCTAGGTGAGAATGAGTGCATAAATATGTGTGCATGGTGCCCTACGATAGATTGTCATACCATTTTCCTTTCATGTACCCAGTGTTCCTTAAATAGGGTCTACATCCACTGCAACTCTGACCAGAATACAGTTATTTTTGCCTCAATAAAAAAAAATGACAAGTCTTGCCACAGACCTTAATGACACCAGTTTACTTAAAACAGTGATTGTGCAATCATGTCAGGCATATATATGATGATTTGGGCATATATATATATATATATATATATATATATATATAACATTTTGTCCTCCACTACTTGTTAGTTACTAAAGGAGCCAGTTTCAGACACCAAACATATTTTGCCCAATGGCCACTACATTTGGGGAAAGAGCAAAAGCGTTTGTTAAAGCTTTCCTTTCATAACACAAAGCATTGCAAAAAAAAAAAAATTATAATCAAATAAGAAATGGACACATATACAAAGTTAATAAGCACAGCTCAAACCTGCTATGTGTACCTATTAAGAAAAGAAGCAGATAAAAAATACCTCTGTCAGAAAAGTGAAAATGCAAACAGCTAACTGCTAACTGTGTGTAGGTGATGAGCGCGTGGATGAGAACATCGCACTCACCTCGCTGCACACACTCTTCCTGCGAGAACACAACCGGCTCGCGCGTGCTCTACGCCGCATAAACCCACAGTGGAGCAGCGAAGAGCTGTATCAGGAAGCTCGCAAAATTGTGGGAGCCTTCCATCAGGTACAGCGCGCACACACACACACACACAACACACACACACACATATAGAAATCAGATCAATTGCTGTTAATAAATACTTTAAAGTGGATTATTTAGGATTTTGTGGAACTGAGTGCATTTCAGTGGAACTCAATGGTACTGAAAAGAGAAGCTGGGGCTGATTTCTTTCTGACCCAGGCTATAGATTCAGCCTATTAGTGACAGTTGTGTCAGTTGACTATACAGAATGGCACACCCCCTAGATTTCATCTCCGTTTACACAAAAGCACAGGCGAGAGACCATTTTACAAAGTTATTATATTCTATATTGACATTATGTAGATTAATTCATATTTGGGAAAGACACTTTTTGGGGGCTGATTAACTACATTTCAGATACTTATTGTCAAAGTTCAGACTTTTTCCAGTAAATATTCATGCTGTGTCCTGCAGATCATAGTGTTTAGAGATTATCTGCCACACATCGTGGGAACAGACGCCATGAGGAAGCAGCTCGGCAAGTATCCCGGCTACAACGCCAACGTCGACCCAACCATCTCCAACGTTTTCGCCACCGCTGCTTACCGCTTCGCCCACGCCACCATCCAGCCCCTCATCTTCCGTCTGAACGAAAACTTCCAGGAAAATCGGCAGTTCCCCAGTATTCCTCTGCAAAACGCTTTCTTCACACCATGGAGAATTATATTTGAAGGTGAGTTAATTTAATTCAGCTTTTGCAAAACCCTTTTGCTTAATGTGTTTTGCATAATGGTGTCATTTTCAACATCAGCACAACGTTCAGTTAATGAGATATGATAATATCTGCCCCAAAACACTCCCATTCAGTATGTAAGGAGCTCATACAGTGAGAAGGTGATAGCACAATATGTTATTCAAGAAGTAAAAATTGTGGGAACATTGTTGCTAGGCAACTGTGATACACAGACATCTAGCACAGATGTTAGCTAATGACTGAGGCTAATGTTTAAGCTAGTTTTCTTTTTTTTTTTTTTACAGATAACATGAAGGGCCAGTGTTAGGCCAGTTATTGTGGTTTGTCACATGTGAGAACTCTTGTATTCAGTAGCATTTTGTGATACAACCTGAGTCTTATCTGAAACCCCGCCCCCAGGTGGGATCGATCCTCAGATTCGGGGTCTGATTAGTCGTCCAGCTAAGCTGAACAGGCAGGATGGTATACTGGTGAACGCGGTGAGAGAAAGACTGTTCGCCTTCACCAGCAAAATCGCCCAGGACCTGGGTTCCCTCAACCTGCAGAGGGCCCGAGACCACGGCCTGCAAGGTACACACACACACACACACACACACAATAGACAAACAATATGGACAATACGGTAATAGACATGATATAAAGTAAGGGGAAATACATTTTTTGATACTTATGTTGTTGTTATTTAATATATTTCAAGTGGACTCACAGGTCTAGGTTCACAGAACAGCACGTTATTGACCGTGTTGTCTTCTACCCATTAGGCTACAATGCATGGCGGAGGTTTTGTGGCCTGTCCACACCCAGGAATGTCAATGAATTGGGGGCGGTGCTGAACAACATAGGTCTGGCACGCAGACTCATCGAGCTCTACGGCAGTCCCGATAACATCGACCTCTGGGCAGCAGGTATCGCCGAACCGTTTGTCGCCGGAGGCCGAGTCGGGCCGGTGTTCTCCTGTATCATTGCCACCCAGTTCCAGAGGATCCGCCAAGGAGACCGGTAACGTGTTTTCAACAAAAGCACTAAATAAAATTACTATACTAGTCAGGGCTGCATTAAGCTCATACACCACCACCCCAGATTCATTACGGAATTACGGATTCGTTTTCCAGAACAGCATGGCACAGATAGTAGTTCAGCAGCAGCAGTTTATCATTTCTATAGTAACGACTTACACAGTGACTTGTACAGCGGACCCTGCAAATATACAGGTAAAAAATAATCAGAGAAATGGTGAAATTTCTGAATGGAGATGTTCATTTAGCAGCTGAATGGTAAGGAGGTCAACTGTAAAGCTGTTCATTTAAGTTGTCCAACATGACAGGGTCTTCAGGACAGAGGACTTTGCTGTTTCTTGATTCCAAACTACAAGTTTTATCTTATTAACTTCATGAAAATGTGAGAAGTTAAAAAACTGTTTAAAGCTGCTATAATCTATTTAACCTGATCTAATCTTAGCTCGGAAATTAATTTGGGTCTGTAATTTCTGCACCCAGGCTCTGGTGGGAGAACATGGGTGTTTTTACGCCGGCACAGAAAGCCTCTCTGTCCAGAGTGTCTCTGTCCCGCATCATCTGTGACAACACCGGCATCAGCAGAATTCCTAGGAACGCTTTCCTCTTTAGTTCCAACCAAGCAAGCTTTGTGAATTGCGGAAACATCCAGGGGATCGACCTCAACCCTTGGAGGGCATCGGGTAAGTGAGATCTAGAGCAAAATTAAATCCTGTTTACATGTATTTAAAAAATTTATTATTTCCATTATTTTTAGTTAAATCACTATAACATACTGTATATCACTGTTAGCTAAATCTCTCAGTTCGACCAACACACAATTCCAAACTTTAAGGGTTGCATCAAAATATTTTTCTGAACATTACGACTCTAGGAGCTTTCCTGCCAAGACATTTCATCTATCAGGTTTTCTGGGTGATCTGAGATATATGCAAATAATGTTTGCAAATATTCCTTCAGTTTTTGAGGCTACAGTCACTACCCTTTCCATATTGTTCATTTTTGCCATTGTAAGCAATGTTGCTATAAATTTTTAGAACATTGACTGCATCTGTAAAGCTAAACACTATGGTGTGTCGACCCTGATGATTATCTCTTGTGGCTATATTAATCCACTCTTAATCTCTGCTTCAAAAATCACACTTTTTCTGGACCTGTTCCTTGAATAAACACTGATCAGCAAAACTTTTGGGCCTGTCTGGACAAAAAAAAAAATCTTACATTATAGATATAATAGGACAGTGTATAATTGTTGTTTCTTGATTTGCTTGGATTGCATTAAACAGCTTCAGTTGCTGTCTTTTAATGAATATATAAGGGCAAAAATGTCATTAAACTGTTTTTGTAACCCCTTTCAGATATTCCACAACCTAGAGGACTCGCTGCAGAATCAGGTAAAATATATTCTGTTGTGTAGCTGGCCACAAACTTCAGAATAGTGATGGTTGAGATTTAATTGAATCTTTGCATCATTGTGTGGAAGGAATGTTTTCTTTCTTTTTTTTTTGAAGATTAAAGAACAAAAAAGTTTCGTTGAAACTTGTTACACGTTTTAGCTAGCATTTAGCCTGCCGTCTATGGTTACAAGCTGTTACATATCCTTGATTGTCTATTGGCCTCTATGAGATTTCAGGTTAATTAACATTAATAACAATATAAATAGCTGACAGTTCGTACATAGGCTTACTTAAGCATCCTTACTTATGTGCTAGTCAGGAGCTAGCAAGGAAGACATTAAACCAGGGTATAAAACACCCACTGTCCAAATTCTGTCTGCTTAGAAAAATAATTTCAATGCATACATGTAGATGTAGTCATGAAACAGCAGTGTAATGCCTAAAATAACACTTGATGAGAATTTTTGGTTTATACATTCACTACCTTTACAATTATGCTAGCTCCCGCTACTGTGGCTAGATTTTTGTTGCTATGTTTACACCAAAATAATGATAATAGTACCTGAGCTGATGGAGAGGCATGCCTACTATCGAAACATCATCAAACATTAAGATTAAACTATTGTAGAAATTTGAATTCGCAGTAAACATTACTGTAATGTGTAAGTCTCAGCACCTGCTACTGATAAAAAATCTTAGTCTGGAGAATAAATATAGTTTGAATGGAAATATATTCTCATAGTGATTTGTTACAGACTACAAATAGTCTCAAAGCAGCTATTAAGGCATCCAGACAAGCAGATTTTCTCTTAGAAATTCTCTAAGATGCAGCTCAGGAGGAAGGAACAAGGAAAACTTGGGAAAACCAAGACAAGCGGAAACCCATCCCTCGTGAGCTAATCATGAAATCATGAGCTAGAGTGATTCTGGGAAGCTGAGCTAGGAAATATTGTTCATATACAATAGACATTAATGGTTACCTATGACGATACCTATATGACACAAATAAGCATATTGAAATTAAAAGAGTTGCGTCAGAGATAGAAGTTAAATACAAGACAAAAAAAACCTGAAGCATGATTGCAGGGAAGCACAATTTTGATGAGCTCCATTCAATGATCAGTATATACAGTATCTAGTGGCAGTTTCCAGCCTCAATTGTTTTTTTTTTAACCTCCACCAAGGAGGTTATGTAGTTTGTTTTGTCTGACCCTAAGCAGAATTACTGAAAAACTACCAAACCCAATTTTCATGAAACTTTGTGGAAAGGTTTATGAGTAGCTCTGACTCACAGGACGGCTCAACAAATTCCAAATTTAGTTTCACTTTCGCTGATGTTGCAAGATACGACATTTGGTCTTGGCAGAGGTCTGCACTCTCAGGCTGCCCTAGATACCTTTTTGTTTTAATTCTCAGCTGTGAATGGGTAAAAAAAAATACTGTGTGTGTCATTGTATGTGCTCTCTGTGGTGTTGGCTTACCTTTGGTGTTTGACCTTCTAGGGGACACAGCCAGTGAAAATGCATCTGATGAAAATGAGGTCAGTTAAGTGTTATCGTCAGATCCTACACACAGATGCTTTATTCAGTACATTGTAGAAACACCTTTAAGCGCAATCACAGTCTCTACAAGTGACTGAATTTGCGCAGTTGCTCCCATTCTTCCCCATGTCTGGACACAAAAAACCTTACAATCGTTTTCATAGGACAGCGTACAATTGTTGTTTCTTCAATTGCTTGAGTGAAGAATACTCTGCATCAAACTGAACAGCTTCAATTGATGTCTTTTAAGGGTTATCCAAGTGCAAAAATGCAAATAATGTTTTTTAACCTCTTTCAGATTCTAATAAAGGATCGATCCAAGGAACTTCAGGACCTAGACGACCTGCTGGATTTCCAGGTAAATGTACAATCCTATAAGAACACCATTTTGGTTGTGTAGCTTCAAAATTTTGATGATTGCTATGTGATTGGCTCTTTGCATCTCCTTGTAAACACACTTTTGAGCACAACATTATCACAGGAAAAGAAACAGTTGCATGGCATGATGTAGTCAGTGGATTGAAAGGAGGCCGCAGGATCATTAAAGGTTGTTCGAATCTATTATTCTAGACAGTAAGACAGGCAGCAACCCTCAAGCAGATTCATTCTGTGAAAGAGAACTTATTCTTATTGGAATAGTCAACAGCCTAAGACAGTATCTATGACTTGTCATGCCCTAACATGAATAGGGCGCGAACAAGTACCATTTTCTCTAAGATTATATTTCTTCTCATTCTGATTTTCCAATCTTTCCCTTTCTTCTGATTTTTTTTTACACTCTCAGGTCAGCCAGGAATGAGAGGCCCCATCGGCTCAAGCTGAACCCCCTGCCTCCCTGGACGCTCTAGATCCCCTTGAACCCCTGGTCGTTTTGGGGTGTCCATGCACCTCTGCCCTCTTTCTCCCTGTCATTGCTTCTGCAAAATCATCTACAAAGATCTGAACCTCTACAACACCCAGATGGGT
The DNA here is from genome assembly GCA_030068235.1 of Notoglanidium macrostoma. NCBI lineage: Eukaryota > Metazoa > Chordata > Actinopteri > Siluriformes > Auchenoglanididae > Notoglanidium > Notoglanidium macrostoma. Next base: position 17,886,367 of record JAQQZR010000009.1, read on the forward strand.
GTGTTTACCAGCAGTGTACTACGACCATGCAGCACGAAGCAACTTGGAATTTCAACAAAGCCCTAGCATGATGATATACCGCTCCTGTTGATGGAGCGGAACGAGAGAATGTTCTAGAGGCCAGTTTACACAATGACCCTTTAATCTGATAGCTAACTTATTGGCTGCTTCAAAGGCCCCCATTTAACATTCAAGTTCTGTTACATAGCAAAGCTCTTGTCTCAGGTTACAACTGTACAATTTTACAACAGCATATTTTTGTGTCAGTCATTATCAGTAAAATTAGTGATGGAAAAGGGTCAAATACATCTAGGGTTGATCCACATACACCAGTACGTACTCAAGGATTGCCTTTCACATGTTCATACACTGTTCAGAAATACATCCTCCTTCATTTCTATCCTCCCCAGTGCACTGTATACTGCTTATGTTACAAATGAACAGCTAAATTTGTATTTTGTTAATGTGGTGAAAATTGTTTAAAGCCTATTTCCTAAATATATTGGCTTTTGATCACCCCCAAAGCTAGTCAATCAGTCTTCCGTTGGTTGCATTACAACTCTGAAGCTAATGCATATAACAAGTAATGAAAGTCTATTGCACTCTGTTTGTTTTTCTAGGAGTACATATATTAAAGATTAAAGATGCATCGTTCATGTTTTTACATATATTGCGCATTTTTCATTATAGATACATGTTCTATCTGCCCTTTTTTCTGTGACCAGTAAGTGTTGTGTTGCATTAACATTTTATTTTGCGTTACAAATCAGTTGCAAATAAAATGATGTGCCTCATCTGTACAATTTCTGACTTCATTGATGATGATGTGTAATGTCTATCCATCCATTATCTATACCACTTATCCGTCTGGGTTGCGGGAAAGCTGGAGCCAATCCCAGCTGACTTCAGGCGAGAGGCGGGCTTACACCCTGGGCAGATCGCCAATCTATTGTAGTTCTAACACTGAGAGACGAACAACCATTCACACTCAGATTCACACATATGGGCGATTTAGAGTAGCCATCTGCATGTGTTTGGACTGTGGGAGGAAACTGGAGCACCCGGAGGAAACCCTCAGATGCATGGGGAGAACATGCAAACTCCACAAAGAAAGGTCTCGGTCGGCCTGTTGTGTAATATAATATTTAAAATAAACTACACAGCTTGTATACTTCATACACATTTTATTTCCAATACACGTCAAGATATTGCTCAAGTATTCAGCTATAATTCAGTTATAAAATAATAAACCAACTTACGGTATAATGAGATCATAAGAATAATAATTTAACTTTTGAGATAATACAAGAAAAACTATAATAATGGGCACAGTCAGAGAACACCAGTCTATATCAGAGCACCGTGCACACACTCTCACACACACACACACACACACACACACACACACACACACACACACACACACACACACACACACACAC
>JAQQZR010000009.1:17887908-17931738 GCA_030068235.1 Notoglanidium macrostoma
GAAATAAATTTGAATGAAACCAAACTGAGTTGAAGACGTTCCTCTAGTCATTTAAGAGGTTTGATCTTATACTTAATCTTGTTTCAAATCTGCAGGAATAATCCACTTCAAGGTGCTTCAAACACACCGTTCGCCCGCTGGCTGCCTTCTGTTTATGAAGATGACATCTCTCAACCTAAAGGATGGAACCCAGACAAACTCCATAATGGTGTTCTGCTGCCTCTGGTATGGCAGGAAGTTATGGCTTTTAAAATTCTGCTTTCAAATGCATTCTGATTTCAAAATACATTTTAATCACTGTCATGTCCAAGTCAGAGAGGAAATCAATATAGTTAGCAAAATTATATATAAATAAAAATGTAAAAGTTGTGATTGCATAAGTATTCACCTCCAGCACCGTGAAATCCTCTGGTGCAATCAGGGAGGGGTCCGTGTGTATGGAAATGTGTCAGTCAGGGCTTGGTTAAGAAAAAAGCTATAAATATAAACCCATTAAAAATGTAAAAGAATATATCACAGCAGCACCTCTGTCCAGATGAGGCTATCCACCAAAATCCAGTGACCAGGTAAAGAGGACATTAGGCAGAAATGCTATCAAAAGGCCAAAACTAACGCTCAGTGTGATGCTACCACCACCATGTTTCACTGTAGGAATGGTTTTCTAAGAGTGTTAGGTACATTGAACATAGCGCGCTTTAAGCAGTCATGGATTTTAATGGATGGCATCATCTAGCCAGAGTCACACTTGTGCCATATTCTTTCCTTTGTTTTTTTTTTTTTTTTTTTTTTTTTTTTTACAGTTAATGGAATGTTTTTAGATTTTAAATATTTTTCCTAAACAATTTCTCATAAACAAGTCAGTTAGGAGCCACTATTAATCTTTATATTCTTTGTAAATACAGCCCTTAATTTGTACCTTGGTGCAAGATAAAAGTTCATATAATGACATCACTGTAGTGGATTTTTGGTAACATTTACATAGAAGCTCATTTCACGAGTGGTATGTCACCCTGTACTGCCCACATGGCCAGATCTGTATATTTTCTACTCGTATCATTCTTCTTCTAGAACAATTTTACTTTTCCTTAACAAAGAATATCAATATTTGTCCTCTCCCTGTTTTTCATTTTTGTGCTCGTCCAGGTGAGGCTGGTGTCAGACCGCATTTTCAGCACACAGGACCAAAATGTCATGGGAGACAGTCAGTACACATTCCTCATCACCTTCTTCGGCCAGTGGAATGACCACGACCTGTCCTTCACCCCCGTGTCACCCAGCATCCGGTCCTTTAGCAACGGCATCAACTGTGACGACAGCTGCAAGCGCTCTGAGCCATGCTACCCAATCCAGGTACACACACATATCCACACCCACGCACACCACACTCCAACTGCAGACTCTTGCTAAAGCACGCCACCACGCACAACATTTTCCACCCACACGACTGTCTGTAGTTTATTTTGAGATGTGTATTCTGAGGGTAACTTTTTCATGTCCAACATTTTACTTAGATTCCTAGAGATGACCTGCGCCTGCCCTCTGGTCCCAAAAGCTGCCTCCCTGTGTTCTGCCCTTGTACCTGCTTATGGCTCTGGAAACAGTGCGTACATGTTCGGAGGTGTGCCGGCGGTGCGGGAGCAGATCAACACTCTGACGTCATTCCTGGATGTAGGCCAGGTGTATGGTTCTGAAGATGGACTCGCTCGAGAGCTCCGTGACCTCTCCGATGATGGGCGCATCATTGACAGATTGAGCTGCTGCCCTTCACCAATGTGGTCAGCAATATGTGCTCCACACGCAACCGCATTCAGAACACCACAGGCCTGCAGGAAGTGCCGTGCTTTATCGCAGGTGGGTTTGTAGCATTTAAATTTAGGAGTAACAAAAACCAAACCGGGACAAATGTTAAATAAACAGTAATAAATTTCCTCCTCATGCTTCAATTACTTAGAGAAACATTTAGAGGTCCATTAAAAAAATCAAAACCCCACTTACTTCTGAGCTGTTTGCTATTAGATGTTTACTTCTTTAATTTTATAATGCAACTCCATGGATATGGTGGTACATGCAGGTCGGCAGACTGACTGCACTAAATTGCTCCAAGGTGTGAATGAGTGTGTGCATGCTGTTCTGCAGTGGATTGGTGCTCCTTGTGCCAATGATCCTGGAAAAGGCTCTGGATCTACTGTGACTCTGACCAGAATATATTTTTCTTAATAAAAAAATGCATAGACATAGACAAGTCTTGTCGAGTATATGATGATTTGGACATACAGTATATTTACAGTGTAAGATAGTCTTCCATTACGATAATCTTTCCACTCTAGTGCAAAGCTAAAGAAGGACATTTTAGACACAAATTTTAGGTTGGTTTTTTTTTATGATTGACTACATTTGGGGAAAGAGCAACATGATGTTCATTTGTATTGTTTGCGTAAAAATTCCTTTATTCATGCATTACACAAATAAAAATCATGGGAGCCTACCATTAGGTACTGCACACACACACACATCTTGTGGAGCAGAGCGCTACATTACCAGCAACGGCAACCAGCAAAGTAATAAAAATACAAAAAATGGTATAAAGAAGAGAGGCTGAGGTTGATTCCTTTCTGGCAATATGTAGATGCAATCATGCAGACCATCAGTGACAGTCTCAGTGTCAGATGTTTACATGGAGTGAAACGCCCCCTAGAGTTGATCTACATTCCGGCTGATATTTCTCAGACACATCTTTTACACATCATCACATATTATTTTTTTTCCCCTCAAATGCTTTAATGAAACTAACAATAGATAGACTAAGCACCGAGTACAAATTACACAAGAGGACAGATGACAGAATTATCAATTTAATGTATCAATATTGGTTTGAATGAAAAGAACTTTATTGTCTATCACATTTGAAACCATGTTTGTTTACTGAGTTGGAAACGGCACAAACTTATTTAAGTGTGTCTGTGTGATATAGTTTGCCTCACATTATTCTTGTCGTGCCCTAATAAATTCCCTGACGGGCTACTGACCGACATTAGGTTTTAGCCTCACATATAATATCACCACTGGTTCTGAATATTTACATATTTTATCCAGCCTGAATTGTGTTCATTAAGGATAATAAATATCCTGTAGTTTGTGTGTTTTGAGCTTAATCAAAATATGTTTATCTATTATTATGACAGATCACATTTGATGAGTAATTATTGCCTATCTAGATTCCAATTCCATGAAGGTAGAAATCAATGAAAATTTTTTTTTTACCTATTTCTTTTGGTTTGGAGTTTTGGTGTTTTCATTTTAAGTTTTGTACCAGAGTTAAGAAGCTAATGTAGCTAAAGTGTCTTTAAGTCTCACTTAAAGTCTTTTCTATAAAAATCTGTCTAGGTTCGTCAGTGATGGGACGACAGACATACTTACTGATGAGGTTTAGGACGCAATGGGACTTGCTAAAAACTATAAAAATGCTATTATAAGAATATTGAGGCAGCCATCTTGGACCACTAAGTTTAAAAAAAAAAAGGTTTGATATCAAAGACTGAAGGAGGAATTATCCTGGACGCTGTTAGTTAAGAAGATGATAATTTATTAATAATATATTGTAAATAACTTCTATCCCTACCATTTTACAAATTATTTTCTTCTGTGCTGAGATTATGTAGCTGAATGATAACCAGTATATAAAGATTTCTGGTTTAAGATTTGTGCAAAGTGACATGTTTTGGCTGACTGACTTTGTCCTAATTCACAGTAAATGTTCGTGCTTTGTCTTGAAGATCATAGCGTTTAGAGATTATCGACCCATTTTCCGTCTGAATGAAAACTTCCAGGATATTTGGCAGTTCCCTACCATCCCTTTGCAGACGGCCTTCTTTGCTCCATGGAGAATTTTATTTGAAGGTGAGTTAACACAATTCAGCTTTTGCAAACCCTTGTGTTTTCCATCAGCACAACTTCAGTTCATGAGATGCGACAATCCTTTAAACACTCTCATTTAGTGTAATAGGAAATATTTGTGAGGGAATTTGTGGAAATGTGAAAGAACAATATGCTATTCAAGATTGTCTCTCTTCAAGTTATTCCACAGGATTTCAATAGGATTTAGATCTGGGCTCTATTCCAATATGCTGATCTTCTTGTTATGAACCCATTGCTTTATTAACTTGGAGTAGTGCTTTGTGAAATATTTCATCATCTTCAGCATTCTAACAGAGGCCTGAAGGATTTAGAATCATTTAGAATTTAGAGATAGCCTCCTCAATCCTCAAAATGATTTCCTCAATCCTGACAACAGCCGCCGTTGAGGCTGAAGAGAAGCAGCCCCATGGTATAATGTTCTCAGCACCATGCTTCACCATGGGTTTGGTGTTTTTTAGGTGATAAGAGGTCTTGTTTTTGTGTCAAACATGTCTTTTAGCATTATGTTCAAAAAGTTCTTCCTTGGTCCCATCACACATGTTTTGCACATTGTTTGGCACAATTTAGCTGGGCTTGGATGTTTAGGAGAAAGGGCATCCATCTAGCCACCACAGACCAGACTTGAAGAATACAAGAGAATGTTGTCACATGCTGGGAGTGACCAGTACTTGCCAGCTATTCCTGCAGCTCTTTTAAAGTTGGTGTAGCTTCTTGTTATCCTCCCTGATAAGTTTCATCTTGTCCTTTTGTCAGTTTTCAAAGGGGGCTCCTGTGTGGTGCCACATTTTCTCCACTTGATGATGGCCTTCACGGTGTTCCATGGCATATGTTTTGGAATTTCATTTGTGCCCCTTTCCTGATCAGTGCAGTTTGACGTGATATATCGTACATACAGACCATGGCTTGAGCAGTCAGATGAAACAGTTGATGACAGCTGTATGATAATTACTTTTGAACACCAGTTTGAATGTGAGCAAAGTTACATGCCCAATTATGAAAGGGTGTGCACAATTATGCAAGATTTTATTTTTCTTTGTTTATCCTGAAACATTTCTTTTTGCCTTTTACTTGAATTTTGCAATATCACATTAACGATCTTAGTTGAATTTTTTACACCACAAAAACCTCAAAGGCTTTTTGGACTTTTTATCTATGTACACTGTTTCAATCCTTGTCATGTTTAACAGTCACTTGTTTAAAATTTAAAATTCTAGTAAGAACTCTTGTATCAAGTAGAAGTTTGTTATAAAACCCACAGCTCATCTGAAACCCCACACCTAGGTGGGATTGATCCTCTGATTCGGGGCCTGATTAGTCGTCCATCTAAGCTGAACAGGCAGGATGGTATACTGGTGAACGGGGTGAGAGAAAGACTGTTCGCCTTCACCAGCAAAATCGCCCAGGACCTGGGTTCCCTCAACCTGCAGAGGGGCCGAAACCACGCACTGCCAGGTACACACACACACACACACACACACACACAGACACTCAACATGGGTACACAGTCAAGTCAAGTCAAATCAGCTTTGTTTCTAGAGCATTTTTAACAAACAATAGGAGTTCTGTACAGTTGAAACAATAGAAATAGTAGAAAGAAAAAAAGTAACTCAGGTAGCAGGACGTTTTGAATGTGTTATCGTCTGCCCATTAGGCTATAACGCATGGCGGAGGTTCTGCGGCCTGTGTGCACCCAGTAACATCGATGAATTGGGAATGGTACTGAATAACACAGATCTGGCACGTAGACTCGTTGACCTCTATGGCGTTACTGAGTACATCGACCTCTGGGCAGGAGGCATCGCCGAACCGTTTGTCGCCGGAAGCCGAGTCAGGCTGGTGTTCTCCTGCATTATTGCCACCCAGTCCCAGAAGATCCGCCAAGGAGACAGGTAACGCGTTTTCAACAAAATCACTGAAAAAATTTTCTTCACGAATCAGGGCTGCACTAAGCTTATACATCACCTGATGAAATCTTAAGGTATATTATAATATTTTATTATTTTTATTTATTTATTTATTTTTATTTTTTTTATTTTTTTCACATTAATGAAAGGAGGTCAGAGTTAAAGCTGCTCCTTTAAGTTTTTTGACATAGTAGAGCCCTCCATTTTTCACTTAAATGGCTAAATTCTGCTGTTAATTTCCATAAATAATTTTTTTCAGGGTATGTGTCATTTAACTATTGTTAGTTTGGGGAAACTGCCGTGGTATAAGAGAAATAAAACATGCTTAGACTATTGAAGAATAATTAACTTTTGGGTGTAAACAGTAACTCTGGGCCACAACTCTGTCACTAATTATTTTTTTATAACATTTCTTGATGAATTTCTTATTTTATTTGTATCTATTTAATAAAACAAATTTACTTAAAGTATTTTTATGACTCTACTGTCATGGCTTAAGTTTTGTTGTTATGCTGCGACCCTTCTGAGGGGTATATATATATATATATATATATATATATATATTATATATATACACAAATGGGCATATTGCTATATATATAAATTTATTATTATTATTTATTTATCAAGATAAGCAGATAGTGGGAAGAGAAACTCTCCAAGATGAAGCCCAGTAGGGAAAAATAAGAAAAACCACATCTTCATCATTCAATGGCCATCATAGGAAATTATGAGCTGTTTATATACCAAATAGTCTAGGAACTGTAGTTCTTATGGAATGCACATTAATGGTTGTGATGAGGATATCAGTATACTGGCTATAACTGGAATAAGTATATTGGAGGTAGAAAGCATGTTAGAGGTAGAAGTCAGGTATGATATAAAACAACTGAGTCATGTTTGCAGGGCATCAATGTTAAGCAACAGCCTTCACTACCTGTGCTTCCACCCTAATAATGTAAATGAAATGACTCTTTGTTTGTGTGTTGGCGTATGTGGTTTCTGTGGTGTTGGCATACCTTTGGTTTTGATGTTCCAGGTTTCTGAGGCAGCAAAAATGGATCTGATGAAATTGAGGTCAGCAAGCTGTTTCTTATCATCATTTATACACATCTATTAGAGGAGACTGTTGGGAAATTGAATATTCAGTATAATCCAGATCACTTTGATTGAGTATGTATCTTGACAATGATCATGAAAATATTTGCCTGGAATCATGGTATTGGCTTCTATAAACCAATTGTTATTAAAATAATGGAAATTTTGGGGTTTTAAATACGAGTTAACATAATTTGCAAATCATCGCATTCTGTTTTAATTTACATTTTACACAGCATCCCAGAATTTTTGGAAACAGAGTTATACATGTGTTCATTGCATGGCCACTCAGGAATCTTGAATTATGATCATTGATTGCATCTGCAATACCAAATGCTCTGGGGCCTGGACCCAAATGATTACCTCATATGGCTATATTAATCTACTTTTAATCTCCGCCTCTGAAAGAACCTTCTTTCTGGTCCTGTTCCTTGATTAAACACTGACAAGGAAATCTTTGGGCCTGTCTGGACACAAAAAGTCTTACATAGGTCTTCATAGGACAGTTTATGATCACGGTTCCTTCATTTGTTTGGGTGGAGAATGCTGTACATCAAACTGATCAGCTTCAGTTGTTGTGCAAAATATGGGCTGGTGAAGTCCAAATAATTAGACATAGACCTGCAATCATATCCCCCAACCACAGGAACTGTCTGAAAGCAGTCTTATTAATTTGGGGCCATAAAAACCAGGTCTGTCAGTCTTTGAAACATGGCTGGCATTCCAAAAGTCCTTAATGGGAGTGTGACAAATTGTTGTGAATCAAACCAGGCGGAGAACGTTGTTTTTCCTTGGACTTTTTTTTTTTTTTTTTTTTACAAGGGCCAGTAGCCCATTATTCAAATCCAGCATTCAATACAAACCAGCTGTGCCTAACCGATCCAAGAGCTGATCAATACAAGGCATTGGGATAGATATCAAATTTCGAAACCACGTTCATTTTGTGAAAGCCTACACAAAAACAGACCATCCCATCTTCCATGATAACACTGTTCTAGCCATTTCTCTAATGTATAAGCCTGGTTCATGAGAGATGTCTCCAGCTGGGATTGGAATGGAATCAGCTGTTGCTGGTCACTCGGGTCCTATCTTATCTCTCTCTGCCAGTTCCTGGAGCTGTTTTTTTGTAACCAATATAGCTTTATACATGCTCATGATGTTAGTGGAAAAGAGAAAAAAAACAGGAAAGAAATCTGAGGTCACACTTTGGGTTTATGTAGCTTTACTTGTACTACTTTACCTTCCTAGGAAAGAGCAAGCCAATAGATAATGATTCCTATAATTCCTGAGACAAAATAAATCTGGTAGTGCTAGTTAATAAGTGGCTAATTATTAAGAGCATGTATACTTAGCTGCCCACAATCTTCAGAATGTTGAAGACCACAAGCTGGGTGGATATTTGTGTGTATATACAGCACACCAATTTCTAACATTTTAAGAATCACAGAATTGTTAAAAATTGTTAGCAGCTATTGTTCTAAGCGGTGATGAGTAAAAGTGGTTGGCTGTTTGGCTGTCAAGCAGCTTTTAAATACTATTTTTAATTGTAATATCAACCTCAGTCAGCAGCCAGGGAACATATCAGTATCTTGTTGTGTCCTGTGAATATGACTTGAACAAGAACAATTTTCTTAACCATTCTTCTTATTCTGATTTTCCCTTCTTCCCTCTTCTTCTTCTCTTTCTCACATTCCCATGTTAACCAGGACTGAGAGACCACAGCGGTCCACGTTGAACCTTCGTCCCTTTTGGACCACCAGTCTTCCAGGAACCCTGTGGAACTGCCTGTCTGGAAATCCTCAATGCTCATGTTAGAATTGAAAATGATTTGTATTTAGTTAATGTGAAAAAAGGATGTCTCTAAAGGCTTTTGCTCACATTTTAAATGGATTTTAACAAAATGTAGTCAATCGTTCTCCAGTTGTGTGCACGGCAACTGTGAAGCTATCAAGTAATGCAGGTCTATCTGCGCCAAAAAACAAAAAATAAAATCCAGAAGTATGTGCATTCAAAATTTTCACAGTTCAAAGTGGAACTATTTAATCACCTACACAAATTTATAGCTCTAAAACAATCTGGCACAGGCCACCCTAATGCCTTCATTCTTTAGCAGGAGAAATGATACCAAGCCCTGAAGCTAAAGATCCGAGTGGTGTTCCTGTTTATAGATGATGACAGTAGGATGCACTGTGTCTTAAACCACACCAGCAAGTCTGTATAACATCACTGAAGACCAGGATGAATTTAACTAAAAAGATTTTTTATCAGACAGTCTTCCATTAATTTTTGTTATGTTTTTTTTCCACAAAACTATTCCTTTAAATATACAGTAGGTCCCTTTACTGATTAACTGATTACTAATTTATATTCAGCATTGCAGTCTGATCAGTACTGTAGATAATCGTGCATGTTTTTACACATTTTGCATATTTCTAATGCATATACATTCAGCTATAGTTAGCTTTCATTTGTGATCCGTGATCTGTAAGCTGATCTGCCTCAATCTGTAGATTTCATTGAGGTTTAATTTTGTACTAAACACTGTCCATTTGCAAATCATATGACATACCTCATCTGTAAAAATAATGGTTTCATTAATGCTGTTGCTAATGTAATATTTAAAATAATGATTTTCCTTTCAAAACAGATCAAATTATTGCTATAGTATTTGGCTGCGTGTATTTTTGTTTTTTCGTAAAGGAAGCAGAATTGGCAAGTACTTCAGAATTGAAGGTAATGTGGACATTTTGATTTCGTTGTTATGGCTTACTTTGAATAAATAAACAAGACAAATTGTACTTGACAAAAATCAATTAGTTTGATTCATTTAATTTTAATTTAATCATTTAACTAACAAGTAAATGAACCAACTTTTTGTTAGAATGAGATCACATGTATAATAAATCTTTACATTTATGTCATTTTGGCAGACGCCCTTATCCAGAGCGACTTACAAGCTCTTAAAAGCCCATTATGTAGGATTTAGTGGAATCTATTAGAAGAAATGGAACATAATATTCCTAAGTATATTTTCATTGGTGTATAATTACCTGTAACTATGAATCGTTGTGTTTTCATAAGCTGACAGGCACCGTACGTTCTAATACACACTAGGAAAGGGAGGGGTAAGGGCAAGGGCATTCAGCTAGTTGCAATCAAGTGAAACCTACATAATGGACCTTTAAGATAGCAGGCGATAAAGTATATAATCTTTTAAATTATGGATTAAAACAGTTGTTATTCATAGCATGCCATAGAACACCTCATAAATGACTGAATTTACACTAATTTAGTTTAAAGGCACGTATTATTGATGTCTCTACACTCCTTGCTGTATATTGCCTTGTGTGTATGACTTCAAACATTACATTAATCCTACAACACCAGGATTTCTTAAGCTTATTCATCATCATTTATTGAACTAAACTAAAGGCAAGAATCACAGCTGCTACTGATGTAGATAAGTTGCATCGCAGCATTTTTATATACAATGAGAATACTTTTTATTTTAAATTAAGCTACCATTCAGAAATAGTAGTATATAGTACTACACAGCTCATGTGTAATGAGTGGTAATGCGAGTTAAAGCTCCTATCATTCAACGTTTGGTAAATAAATGCTCATACTGTATTACGGGCTTTAAGATGGAGAGATTCTATGAGCTGTTGCCAGTAGATGGCACTAACACGACTTCATACACAACATGTCCAAGGTGTAAAACAGACAGGAGTAGCCTGATGCAGTCTTATAGACTAGTGGTTATCAAGTTGGTGTCTGTGAAGCATAGTCAAGGAAGTCCATGGTTCTTATAATTACTTATGGTGGTGGAATTACATCATAAAATTATTATCCTGTTTGACTGGACCCTTAATTTGAATGGGTTTAATCCCAAATTCAAGGACTCAAAAACTAGTAGACTGTGAATAATGTCAACTTGGACCTTATATCATATAAGTGTGTACCAGGGTGCTCTGGTTTCCTCCCACAGTCCAAAGACATGCAGATTAGGTCAACTGGCTACTCTAAATTGCCCATAGGTGTGAATGCGAGCGTGTGTGGCTGTTTGCCTGTGGTGGACTAGCGACCTGCCCAGGGTGTACCCCGCCTCTCGCCCGAAGATGCTGGGATTGGCTACAGCTTCCCCGTGACCCAGATGGATAAAGCGCTATAGATAATGGATGGATGGATGGATGGATGGATGATAAACTCCTATGAGGTACATTATAGGAAAACTCCACACATTATTTAGGCAATATCATATGAGTAGGAGTGCTGTTGTACTGAATATCAGCATGGCTGTGATTAGGCAGCAGATAAACACAGCTGCGCTGATATTCAGTACAACAGCACTTCCTCTCTTGTGCTATTGCTTTCATACAACACTTCTATAAACAGATTTTGGATGAGATACGGTCAAATGTTCCACTCACTTTTGCTTCTGTAGCGGAAATAGATCCTGAAAAAGCTACAGTCACTAGCACTAGCACTTATTACACATATTGCATGAATGTTGAAGCTTAGGAAGTTGACCTGTTTGAGCAGAGTGTACAATTGAAAAGGGAGATAGGTACTCAGACTTATGGACTAAAGTGCTGCTGCATCACTCTCTTAAAGGGACCGGTTCGCCCTTCTTAGAATGCGCTACGTTGTTTTTGTTTTGAAAGCATGCGACCGCTACGTGCTGGCTCTCTGTGCAGCAAAACTTCCACAAATTCAGTCTTAGTGATCCATTCGAAGGCCACTTGAACTAAATGTCATACGTGGAAGCTTTGAACAAAATATGCCTTATCTTTTCTTGCCTTTGCAGCCACGTACGAGAACGCCAAGTTGAGTTTGGGTCTATTACATACAGAATAACCACACGAAAACAGAATGGATCGGTTGAATGAATTCGAAAATATAGATACTTTGACAAAATATCTTTAATTTGATGTTACAAATTAAGATCTATGGCCTAGGATGTTGTTGCAGGTTATTGGAAGTTTTTATAATATTGCTACCATCAAAAGTGGCGAAACTATTTGGTACAGAGGAGCCTGGGAAGGGTTAGTTGGCCCCTTTAAGGTAGAGATGAAGCCAGGGCTGAATCCCACTGCATCACTATCAGCAGGTAGTTGAACGGCATTGTGGGTAATGTAATAAATTCATTCACCAAATTGACACACCGAACATGTCTGACTATATTTTGAGTAACAGGGACATTACTCAAAGCACCATTATTCAATTACCGTGAAGCATCTAATGTGGTTTCATTGTGGAATATTAGACTAAACTCCCAGACTAAACTCACTTTCTCCAGCTGCTTGACTGAATCTAATAGCGTTCACTGTCACCCCATTCTGGCATAGTTAGCCAAACACTGCTGCGTTACTCAGCTTTGTGGACTTTCTGAAGTTCTCCTCCACACCATGTCTGGTGTTTACGTTTCACTCAGCAGCAACGCTCGATCTGGCTTTTCTTGGGACCAAAGCATGATGACACCCCACTTTGCACTTTTCCAAAGAAAATAATGCCACAGGGGGATTTATAATGAGGCAACTGAAAAAATAATCTGTGTGGAATTTCAGAAATGCTCTTGAGTTGCATTCATAGAGGAAGTCCCTACTCCAGATCTCCTCCTCTGGTCTCACTGTGATTTCTCACTGAATGCACCATACACGTGTGGAGTGCCACGTAGACGTGTGTGTGTGTGTTTGTGTGTGCGTGTGTGCGTGTGTGTGTGTGTGTTGAGGTTTCACTCTTAGACTCTGAGTAATGGAAACCTCCTGTTTGTGCAGGAAAAATCAGTCTGTGTGGAGCTTCCATTTCACTGGAATTTTCGAACAGTGAGGTATAGAACAAGAAATGAAGCCGTTGTTAGTGCCTAAATTACAGCTCATTTAATTACCTTTAGTTTTCCTGCTGGTGTTTTTTGCAAAGTGGCAAGGAAACACCACTGACCATGAACAGGAAAGTACATATTATGGAAGCAGGTTAAAAAAATAAGCAGGATAGAATGGAGAGAAGAGTTTTCACAATGAAAGTAGGTAGATTAATAGCAGTATGTGTACTGACACAAATAAATTTCTTTTTTTTAATTAAAATAAAGCGTCAATATAATGTAGCTATCTTATAGCTAATACTAGCTAACTTGAGCAGCATCATTACAGTTGTTGTAACATGTTATAGCAACAACAGCTTACCTAAAGGATCCAAGTAAGATAAGAAAAGTGTGTCATTATGAAAGTAATTACATTTATTGATAGTCTGTTATTGCCTGAAAGACATTGCTATTTTCATTTTGATGAACAGGGAATTTACTTTATTAATTAATAGACCTGCTGTGGTAGTCCACTTATTGCTGGTAGTTTTGCATCCTTTAAAAATTTATCTCTTAATTTGGACTCACTCTTTTACCCAAATCAAAAGATACCATTCATACAGAATGAATCACTGTGTGTTCAGACATAAGTCTAGCAAATAATATGGTGAATGAATCACAATCACATGAACGTTTCCCAGCATTGGTTTTTTTTTTTGGGGGGGTTTTCTGCTGTCTTCCAGTTAGACTTATTCATGCATAATGCATCAATTTGTTATGAATGAAGCATTTGGAGCATCGATGATTTGAGGAAATATATGATGTACTTGGCGTGCTAATATCAATTTTTCTCATTACATGCTTTTACCATCCTTTTATATTTTTTTAATATAGCATTGCTGAAAAATATACTTTGGTTGGAGTGACAGTTCATGTCACCATGCTTTGACATCCTGGTCACCAGGGCAAAGCTGAAATAAGGAAGGCTGGTGTCCTTGTCCTGCTCTATCAAAATGAATTTTATTCCATAGTACCAATGGTATTGAATATTGTCATATATACTTAGGAAAACCAGTATACCTGCTCAGTCAAGCAGTTATCCAATCAGCCAATCATGTGGCAGCACAACGCATGAAATTCTGCAGATATATGTTCTTGAGGCATGTTGTACATTGCTTGGTCTACAACAGCAGAAGACCACATCAGGTTCCACTCCCATCAGCCAAGAACAGGACTCAGAGGTTACAATGGGCACAAACTCATTGAAACTGAAGACTGGAAAAATGTCAGCTGGTCAGAAGAATCTCGATTTCTGCTGCAACATACAGATGGTCAGAATTTGGTATCAACAGCATGAATCCATGCAGGCAGCTTGTATTGTGTCAATAGTTCAGGCTGGTGGGGGTGGTGTAATGGTGTGGGGAATGTTTTATTGGACCCCAAATATCAGTTGATGTTGTTCTTTGAATGCTGCACCATATGGCTATAAATTTCCCCTGTTATAATGGCTACTTCCAGTATGTAAATCCATGATGTCACATGACATGAGAACATCACGATGAGTTCACTGTACATTAATGGTCTCCCCAGTCACCAGATCAGACTCTAATAGAGCACCCTTGGAATATGGTAGAATGGGAAAACAGTAGCACAAATGTGCAACTGACAAATCTGCAGCAATTAGATGACGCAATCATGTCAACAGAGACCAGAATCTCAAAGGAATGTTTAAAAGAAATTCAAGTCATGAAGAAATGATGTTCTGAGCATTCTGAGTGTATTGTGGTGTTCATAATAGAGTGTGTCGACTATAATTTAGTCCTTTTAGTAGTCATGATTTTATCATCTCCTCTTGTTTCATTGTATTAGATTTTATCATCTTGTTTGAGCTCACTTTTACATAAGACCTTGTTTGCGTGTCCTCCTATCTGGTCTCCAGTGCTCTCTGTGCTTTTCTTCTAACCAGCTGATTGAAAGTGCTGACCAAGGCAGTCCATTTCAGCTGCAAATTCACACACACTTTACCCAAACTCTCTTTCTGCGTGTCAGAAAGGAGAATTTCAGCAACGTGGATGGAGGATCTGGGTTAATCACTTGCAGATGTGCTTCCACTGCCATTGAGTGTGTGAGGTGCCCACAGTCAAAAATATGAAAAACAACAATGACCTAGTACAACTGGTTCTGCTCTGCTGGCCTTGGGAGCTGAATGCTTTTTTTTCCCACTTTAAGAGAGCTCCACTGGTCGAAATCAGTAAAAGATGCTTTTGTTTTAACTAAAACAATGCACGCAGATGCACTGGAATGCCTTTTTTAGGGGGCCAAGCACCAAGCTTTTGCAGGGCTCTTACTGTTTTGTGCATTATTAAATTCTGTTATTCTGATTATATTATAATATTCACTATATCCTTATTCTGTTATTTTCTTTCTGCTGTTTTGGGATATTTTGACGTCCAAATGGTCAGAACCCTACAAAACCTGACAGTCTCATTTGCAATGCTGTTAAGCAGAAAATATCTCAGTGAGCTGAGAGTTTCTGAGTTTGTTTTGAGAAATGTAAAAACTTTTTTTAGCATTCACTACACCTCTAAATATCATGCGCCATCAGTTCCAATGGAGAAGGTTTCACGTTTTTAGTCCCAGAGGACTTTTTCTATCCCAGAGTCTTTTTCTGTCAGTCCCAGACAAGGGGGTGTGGCCTCTGTGCCTGTCTGTCTTATTTAAGAATTATGTAATATTTAATGAAATGACTGTGTTTTTCGCAAATGGTTTGTATGTCCTTAAATTTGATTCATATTCATGATCTGTTTGGTCCCTAAAGGCTGCACAAAAGGTAATATTTCCCAAAAACATGTTGGTCCATTTTTTAATTAGAACTTACTGTAACAAACTGGACTGCCTTTAAAATTGTAAGAGATGTTGCCATTCACCTAATATTGTGCAAGATATTACAATAGAACTTTATTATGAACTGGGTTACAACTTGCTCCTCCTGCCTGGTCTGATTTCAAACTGTATAAAAATTCCTTGTCAAACTGTGTATAAATTATTAACACAAATAATAATTGTGTTATTCTTCCAAACACCATTTAGAAGCCTTTGTAGCCTTTGTAGCCTTGCTACATCTGTCATTTTATTAGCCTACAAAGTCGACAACTGACTTTTGGTGCTTGGCCCCTATCATTGCTGCTGTTTTGGCTTTTTGGATAGTGGTGGATATTCTGGGCTGCCTAACGTGAATAACTGGGGTCCTGGTGGAGTAAGGCAGCTTTAGTTTATCCCTTTAAATGTCAAAACAGATGGAGATGGAAAAGAATTTATGAGGACAACAATAAAAAGTCCAAATTTCCTGGAATGCTCATGGTGTTCCTTTCATTTTTGTTTCCTGTTTTTGATGCCACTTTTGTCCTGCCAGAAAAGAAGTGCTTTAATTAACTACATGAAGTTATTCTGACACATTACTGAAGGTATTTTTGACTTTATTTCAGTCTTAGTTGAGTCCAAAGCCAGTGAGTGTTTTAATACTGGGTCAAACGTCTGAGATTTAAATGAGACTCTGCTGCTTTGAGAACATTTGGAAGGAGAAAGGCACATTTTTGCGGCATAAAGTCAGGCTCCATGGCCAGGTCCTGCCTTACACACACACAGACACACACACGCACACACGCACACTCACGCACCCTCCTCTAAGATAATGTGATTTTCCTTTCCAATGTGTTAGGGGCTGTTTTATAATGCTGCTTCTTTGCTTCTTTTTCTGTTTGTTGCTCGTCTTTTGGTTTTGTTGCCATTAAGATGAAACAGGTGATATTAATAAATGTGTTTGTCCAGGTGTCTGAGAGAAAGTCTGTACATGTGCCTACAGTACACCGGATGAATCCACTTATGTGTCTCAAAATTTTCACTTCTTGTCCTTGATCAGCAGCCAAGGTGCACATTTAGTATTACTATAAAAAGCTAAATTACTGGAATGGAATAAATGCATTTTTTGGTTTCCATAGAGATTTGTGCTTTATTTTGATTTGGTTTTACTGGAATATGCCCTCTAGTGTCTAATATGTATGCACTTATCATTGAGAAAATCTCTGGCTTGGATTTTTAGATTTTTTTTAGAAAGTTTTAGTGTAAAATTCAAAATGAGATATTGTGCAACAATGAAGAAGTCAAAAATTCATGTTCCATCATTCATACAAAAAAATCTAAGGTCACTTTGATAGATTATAAAGTTTTATTATTGGAAGAATCCTGTGATTGAGCGCTGTATCCTTGGTCCTTGCGGTTTGTCCTTGGCCGAGAGAGACTAGACAAAAGTTTTGAGACTACTGATTAAGTTACTCTAAGTGCCAATTAGGTGGTAGCCACAAGTCTGTGCTGTTTATGAGGTAAAATGCAGGGCTGTGGTGTGTTCCCAAGTGAACGTTATGGATCGTTGAAAGAGGGAAAAGTCCTCATTGCTCCGGCCACAGTAGCCACGTCAAGGGTTGATGAGAGTGATAAGATGTGCATCATTAAATGCAAACAGCATATATAAAATTTACAACTCACAGGAATTAAACATTTATCACAGTTTGCAATATTGTTGCAATATTATAATTTGTTTTACATAAGGTTATTTTGTAAATAGAGGTGCAGCTGACTAATATAATAAGCTATACAAGCTTTGCACACCAATTTCCAAAGGAGTTGTGGTCTACGTGCCTGTCAGCACATATCCATTGCATATCCATTGCGATTCGCTTGCCTTTCTAGATGTCGTGCAAATGTTGGGCACGGTCCATTTTAGATTCCATAATTATTATTGCACCTAGTGGTGAATAATCAAAACTACAACAAATGCTAACGAAGCCCATCGAGGCTGGAATCACTCTATGGATGCTGAAGTTCCTGGATGTCTTGTTGACTCTATTATGGGGTTACTCTAAAACATGTATTAGATAGAATGTAGCTAATAGCATAAGTCAAGTGTGATAGCCTCTCCACTTTTTTAAGGCCATGTAATTATTGTCATTATTTTATCCTACCCTACCAAAATTTACGTTGATGGACACTCCGGTCTTTTTGGATGTCCTCCTGAAGGACTTTAAGATCATATAGTTTCCCTTAACTCATTATATAGTATTCTTTTTCTGTTTCTGTTCTAATTTCAGTATAAATAGTATTATACTTCAACATTTCAGTCAATCCTTTCTGTAAAATTGTATGCAACTTATCTTAGCAGTTTTGCTATTTTAAACAAAGTCTTACATGCATCTGGGGCAGAACAGAGAACTGTTCAGGATTTGGAGACCAGAGAGGAAAGAAAACATTGTGTTTGTGTTCCTGAGTGAGTAAATAAAGCATCATTCATTATGTGATTTTGTTTATATCTTGGCCTCGGTAGCAAGAACTCAGAGGAAACTTTTCTGGCAAGTTTGTATGCGTTTCTTAGAGTTCATCCAGCTGTAAAATGATTTCCATGCTATAACAATAAACTACAATCTTGGAACTTTGTCCATATACCACAACATGAGAGATTTGAACATTAACCCCTTTAGCACTAGATTAGAGCCTTAGAATCTTGACAGCCTGTATTACAGATCCACCAGTCTGAGGTCTGAGTTCTACTAATTGCTTTAACGCCATAAAACAATTTGCATTTCTTATTATGTGAAATGTTTTTTTTATGTGAGGTTATTTTCTGGCTGTGGGTACACTTTGTAACCCTTAACATAATATTCCACAAGCTATATTTTCTTTCTGGGATTCTGTAAACCTGGGGAAACTATTTATGAGCATATATAAATAATGTTACTCATGTAGGCTCGCGAATTACTCCAAGTTTCCTGAAAAGGTATGAAGCATTTATTGTCTCTGTGAAACTGTTTCAGTTAGATTTATTTTATACTACAGGTCGGATGTGACCCCAAATTTCTGGGGAACACAGACATATAAATGAACTGATATATCGTGTTAGCTTCAATCAAATTAGCCTGTCAGTTCGGTACATCTTTAGTTCTTTAAACTAAAATTCAAAGCTTGTTTACTATAATGTTGGATTCTGGGTTAGCCTATTTACTGCAATGCTAGTTTGTAGATTAGCTTAATTACTGTAATGTTAGTTTGCAGGTTAGCTTATTTAATGTACTGCTAGTTTTAGGTTAGCCTATTTACTCTAATGCTAGTTTGAAGATACGCTTATTTACTGTAATGCTAGCTTGTAGGTTAGCCTATTCTAATGTTAGTTTGTAGATTATCTTATTTGCTGTAATGCTATTTTGCAGATTATCTGATTTACCCTGTCAGTTTGTAGATTAGCTTATTTACTATAATGCTAGTTTGTAGATTAGCTTGTTTGTCGGTTTGTGGGTTAGCTTGTACACTAACCTGCTCATTTGTGTGCATTTCAGAGATAGTGAACTGCAATAAGTCATCTTATGCAGGTGATGTATCTTGACATGACTCAGCCAAATGAGCTCTGAATAATGCCATTATCAATCAGCTGATGTAAATGAAAACATTCATTCATCTATCAATGATTTATTCTGGATCCTGAGCCTGGCACCCTGAATGTGATGACAGTCCATTGCAGAGCACTATGTACTCACTCATTCAAGCATAGGAGCAATTCTAGGGTCGTGAATCCATTGGGATGTTTTGGGAACAGGGAAGACACCGGAGAACCCAGAAGAAACCAACCCAGACATGGGGAGAACATGTGAAACTCCACACAGCTATCTAAGTTCAGGATCGAACTAGGGATTAAGAGCCTTTTTTTTTTTTCAGAAATGGTGGCCTGCAGTACATGATTAAGCAATTAAACAAACCGGGGTTTAGTAAATACTTTCAAGATTTTACATTTTCTGCAAACTGTGGCATTGGGGTAATTGCTGCAAAAGATACTTTGGTTAATCTTCAACTGGGATATCATTGGATACACAAGATTGGTGTAATATACAGAAGACATATCATTATTGTGATGTGTTAAGTAGCACCGCTGTATTGGTCTATATTTTGTAGCTCTATATGGTCAAATGTATGTGGACACTCCTCCTGATGACTAAATTCACGTAACCACATCCGACAGGTATATGAACACAATCAGATTTCCATAGATAAACACTGGCAGTAGAATGGATGATACTGAAGAACTCAGTCACTTTAAATGTGGCACTGTCATTGTAAGTCAGTTAATGAAATCTGTCCTGCTAGATCTGCCCCGGTCAACTGTAAGTGCTATTATTCTGAAATGGAAGCGGAGCAGCAATAGCTCAGCCACGAAGCCATAGGCCAGGCAAACTCACAGAGCGGAGCCACCAAGTGTTGAAGTGCGTAACACATGAAAATTGTCTATCCTCTGTTGCATCACTCACTACAGACTTCCAAACCGCTTCTGGAAGAAACGTCAGCACAAGAAGTGTGCACTGGGAGCTTCATGAAATGGGTTTCCATGGCCAAGCATCTGCACACAAGCCTAAGATCACTATATGCAAAGCCAAGCATTGGCTGGAGTGGTGTAAAAGACTGCACTCTGTAGCACTATGTGTTTTTCCGAGTGCTGAATCACACTTCACTATCTGGCAGTGTCTGATAGACAAATCGGATTTTGGCAGATGCCAGGAGAGCACTGCCTACCAGAATGCTTAATGCCAACTGTAAAGTTTGGTGGAGGATGGATGATGGTTTTTCTGGGTTTGGACTCAGCCCCTTAGTTCCAGTTATAGTTTTAGTAATGTTATAATAGTACAGCATACAAAGACATTTTAGACAATTGTATGCTCCCAACATTGTGGCAACAGTTTGGGGAAGGCCTGTTCCTGTTCCAGCATGACTATGCCCTGTGCACAAACTGAGGTCCATAAAGACATGTTTTGGTGTCGAGGAACTCCAGTGGACTGCACAATGCTCTGATCTTAACCCCACTGAACACTTTTGATATGATTTCAAACATCAATTGTGAGCCAGGCCTCCTTACCAAACATCAGTTCCTGAAAAGCAGCAATATTTCCATATCTATGCCCCTGGTTTCGGAGTGGGATGTCCGACAAGCTCATATGCAGTAGGTATCCACATGGTGAGGTGTCCGCATACTTTTGGCCATATAATGTATATCACAATTCTGAAATGATGCCATAACTGTACATGTTCATGTAAATCTTGAACTCAACAAAAGGTAAGAAGCTCAACTCAAAGCTCAGTGCAGGGATTTTTTTTTTCTTCTGTCTAGTGTTTTTTGAAGGTCATGTAGCTCACGTTCACATCTGCAGGGGCTTGTCTCAGACGAAATCAGAAACTTTCGGGGGAAATATTTAAATAAAAAACCCATCAGCTCCTCCTTCTGCTTTCACTTTGCGCATCAGCCGGGTAAGGCGCAGAGCAAAAGGAGACTGCACCAAGATCTTTTTTTTTCCATCATGCACGTTGCTTTCTATTATCTTTTCATTGATAGGGTATAGGAAATATAATTTAGGCTTTGACTGCTCAATTTATTAAAAAAAAAAAACATACCCAGAGCATCAGGCATAATTTTATTAGATTATTATTTTTTAAATATAACCCAGAGAGTCATTGGCATTGTATAGCAGGGACGTCGGGGATCTCACGGACAAAATGCGCGCAAGACAACTCGACACGGTATTTTACGCGTGCGCGCACCTGTGCTTATTAAGCTGCGTGCTCCAGAGCGCACGGTGTCAGCGGGACTCGGCGCCTCTCAGGCGGACCATCCAGTGGAAGCACGACGGCAGACTCTTCAGCATCCTGAGTCAGGGCGCGCAGTACGTGCCTCCGTTAAGGAGAAACGGAAACGGAGATGGAGAGCAGAAGCAGGAGGAGCGGCAGCAGCAGTCTCCGTCCAGACCCCTAACCGTGATCAGCAGCGGCCATGCGAGGCGCAACGAGCCGCCTGGTGCTTCCGCGCCGTCAAACTCACACGGATCGCGCTGGTTGCCACTCAGGCGCGCCGATGCGCCTCGCGGCCGCGTAAACAACACCGCGCGCACGGCTCCGGGGCCGGTTCCGCCTCCGTCTTCGTCTCCGCCGCCTCCGAGGGCGCGAGAGGAGGATGCCATGGTCGGAGACGATCCTTACAATCCCTACAAGTACAGCGAACAGGACAACCCGTACTACAACTACTATGACGCGTACGAAAGACCAAGACCGGGACAGAGACCCGGATACGGAACAAGGTACTTTCAGCACGGTAAGGACTCGCGCTGGTACCGTGTACTATTTTTTTTTTAGATTGATAAGCCAGTTTTGAAACAGCATTTATTAATAGGACATCATAACATTAGCTCTAAGACCACACTGGAAAGGAAAAAGTACCATACTGTGACTTTCCTTGTCATTGGGGTGCTGTTCTCAAAGGTACATCTTTTGTGCACTAAGTGTGTAACTATTTTGCATGGTCACGTGCTTGTAGTGCGACTCGAAATGATTTAAGGTGCAGTCTTAAGGACCAATCTCGTACATTTATACTTCCAGCTTTACACTATATGCACCTTTCCAGGTAAAATATACACACTAAAGGTTAAAAAAACAACAACATGTGCCCTTGAGGTGACAAGTGACAAGAAAAGGCCCTGAGAGTAGCTAAAGGGTAACATTAGGATTGCACTATATAATTAATTTTTAGCATTATTATGATATATGGCCTTACAGTGTCATAAACACTACAGGGTGTAAATAAGCTCTCCGTCAAAGCACAAGTGTTTTGTGAGCATTCTGATATTTTGATGAATTGTACATACTAGAGCTTTGACTGTTCATTTTGAACAAAATTATTGCATTGCTTTTGTCTAATCAGGCATACACGATTATAAGGCAAAGTGCATCACAATTGCAACGTAGCAGTTTAATATAGTTTTGTCATCCTAGAGATTCAATTTTCATCAACAGATTTTGTTAAACAAAGAATCCATCGTTTATATGGAGTAACACTCAATTGGTTGTGAAAGTGTCAAATCATGCACTGTGCACTATATTATACTATATACTTGAGTAATGAACCTTTATTGGTGTAGATGTAGTTTAAAAAAAAAAAAAAGAAAGAAAATGACAAATTACCACGTGGTGCCCCATATAATATTACTGAGCATCAGAAGAACACTGATTTTAAACCCAAAATATCTGCTCTAATTTTATTGCTCCTTATTTATGCATTAAAGCACCTCTTCTTGCTCTGTGCACCAGCCATTTTGAAAGAATCATACCGCAGCCAATTCTCGTTGCTCCACCTCTTCCGCTTCATAGATCAGGCTGTCAAGTGCAAAATGTGTACCAGACTTCCCATTTTTTATTAGCGGTTCTAGCAGGTCTACCTCCCATTGAGCTTCCCTTTGTGAAAACACTAGTCGTAATAAAAGTATATCAGTTGAGCCAACTACAGATTTTCAAGTGCTGTCATGTAAACAATTTCATTGCTCCTTTAACTCAGTCCCTTCTTTATATACACAAAAACATGAATGAAAATGCATTACTTAGCTTCCAGCAATACTGTTAACACCTATGTGGATTGATTAGTGTTGATCAGATTTGCATTGCCAGCTTCATTTGGCTCTTGGGATAAGATGTTGAAGTGTTCTGCAGGTTTGCCTGACCTTGTGCCAGATCCGTACTACATTCAGGCCTCCATCTATGTGCAAAGGGTGCCGATGTACAACCTCCGATGTGCTGCAGAGGAAAACTGCCTTGCCAGGTATTGCACAAGGAAACTGGAGTTTGGCCAATGTGAAACTGAAACCTTTGAGAAGAAATAACTTTGTTCATAAACCCTACTAGACTTAATGAAAAATAAAAAAAATCGACACTGATCATTTCAGTTTGAATTACATGAAGTCATGAAGGTTGCATTTTTTAATGTTTCGAATCGCTCAAGGTGACTAGACTGGTGTTATATTCTTGAGTACACTGATTGATGAAGCAGAGGCTATTCCAGAATATGACGCATGTTTGCCTTCATTCTCTACTATGTGCTAGCTAGCTAGCGTTGGAGAAGACGGTGATCCGGATATGGTGTCTGTTTAACTAGATTAAGTGAGATCAGACTGTATAGGCAGCAGTCTTCTCATTAATTGTTTATTATTTATCTCTTCATCTGATTGATATATAGATTAGATTAGCACTGAATATGCATATGGAGAGAGAACTGATAAACTGAAACCGCAAAACATTACATTAAGAAAGGAAAAAGGGAAAGGAAAATGTCCAGATCGACATTCTTTAAAATTATGTTGCTATGCTTAGTTAATATTTTAAAATAATAGTAATGTTATCTAGCTAACTATATAAATAGCTAAACAGCATACTTTATTTCATTTGTAATGTCAGTGTAAGTGATTTACTGAGTGGACTAACAGAAATATTCAGCAAATGTTACATGACTACGCTTGAATGTTATTTGTAGTTAATGCTAAAGTGTCCTTGTTAGCGATGCTGCTCAAGTTAGCTAGCTAGCAAATGCTTAGTTTGATATGTGATATTTAGCTTTGTGTAATGTTGATGTGGTTTGTACTGCGTCAGTGAGTGTTTTTGTATCTGCCATTTATTATTGCAGTCAGTGTTCATATATCAGTCCAGTTTTGGTGTTTAAATCTTCAACAATGTCCATGCTTAGTTTGGATGTTACACAGGACAGAAAAGGGAGGATTAAGGTATATTTAAGCAACTAAAGAAGAGATAGCTGACAGTATGATTCATGACAGCTCACCGGATGAATCATAATTATCTCTGTAAAATTCTTATAATTCAAGCCAGTTCTGTGAAAAGAGGGAGGAAGAAGAGAACTCTTGCTATAGCGGGAGAAGAATTTCACTCCAAGATATGGAAAAATCATCAGTAGACTGTTCAAGTGATTAGTGAAGCACACTGAAACAGTTTAATCCCGAAGAGAAGGCTAAAATGCAGCAATATTTTGTCCCAATATTTATTTTTCCTGTAATCAGTCTGTCAAAAACACAATTTCCAAAAGTAGCTTGAACGTTCTGAGAGCCCCTGGTGATGCCTGATGTGCTGTGTTTGGTGTCCTGTTTGTGCTGAGCAGCTCGGCGTACAGGTCGAGAGATTATGACACGCGGATGCTGCTGCGCTTCCCACAGCGTGTCAAGAACCAGGGCACGTCTGACTTCCTGCCTAACCGACCACGCTATTCCTGGGAGTGGCACAGCTGCCATCAGTAAGTTTCTCTCTGCCTGTGTTTTTGCCATCACAGCACAACTGTACGTGCGGACTAGGCTCTGATTACTCGTTTGTGTTTCTTGGCATTGTCCCAAAGTGACGTACAGCTGATGATTTAACTTTAACTTTAACTTTCTGAAGCCTAAATGACCAAATGAAAAAACTAGGTATATAAATTATTAGCCATACATCTGATAAAGTACAAATCTACGTATTTTATGCTGTATACGACACAACCACTCATCTAGCTGTAATTTGGGAAGGTAAAGTGAATTACATTGTAAATATTACACAGAATGACTGTGACCCATCATTGATTTTTCTGTTTTGTATGCTGTCCTCCTGCAGTCCTATCCTGTCATTGTTACTTACACCTAAATCTTTGTTTCTCACATCCTCTCATAACGCTTAATTAAAGGTCAGTGCACTTTCAGAATTGCCCATAGATAAAAGCTACATGTGTGTTGTTGTTGTTATTATTATAGCTACATGTGAATTATTATCATTTAGTCTGTTGAGCCAGGTTTTCGGCTTTTCCCTAGCAAAGTCTGAAATGGCTCATCAGTAAATGTGGCCAAGAACAGCATCGTTTCCCAGGAAAATTTGTTTATGTTTGATTTATGTTTTATTGGCAAACAGCCAATCACTATTGCTCACTGACTGTTTAAAACAAGCCTTGAAAAGGTTTTAAAGATGGAAGGCATTTTTGTCAAAACAATGATTATTTCTCTGTCAGATAAGTGTCACAGTGGTCAAAAGCTTATTTTCCTGTTAGAAGCCAACTGCAGAGAGCGCATCATGCTCCTGAAGGTCGTCGCCAGAAAAGTGTACAAAACATACTAGATGAGACAAAAGCTGAGACTGATTTCATTTATACCTGTTCCTTACCATATTTCCAAACAATTATTCGATTTCCATTGTGTTTTAAAGACCGTGTAAAGCAAATTCAGAGATTTGTTTCTAAACACCTTATACATGTTAGAAAGTAGTTGCTGAAAACACGTAAAAAGGCTGTAAACTACATATTACTGAATTGTTGAGTTAGAACAGTTTTTCCACATTTTGTTTGGGCTTGTCAGAAATGGTGGTTCGATAATGCACTGGAGCCACCTAATTAACGCAACCCTACAACTTATAAACATTCGGGTGCATTAGTATGGGTGGTTCTCCCGCTCGTTTGCAAGTTATTAAGTTTCCGTCATGTCCAAGATGGTGGCGCGGCACTAGCACGCAGTGGCCACTCCGGCTCCGAAACAGTGCGATTTTGTTTCTCAGCGCAACTCCTACAGTAAACGGACATCAGAGCAAACGGTAGATTTTGGGGAGGGGGGCGTCAGCCCGTAGCCTAGCCCCTAGCTTAGCCCACAGTTTAGCTCATGTGGCAGCTCTCTTGTACCGTTTCTGATTTCTTTCCTTATCCCGGCTCGATGGTTATTCCGCTGGGCTTTTCAGTACGCAGGATCTCTGATGCGACAGAGTACAGGCTTTCAAAGGTATAATCCTGACATTGATTTCCAATCTTGAGCAGTTCGTCCATAATGTAGACATTCAGCGAGTGGTTTGGGCATGGTTTGGCATGATTGGGTGTGGTTTTGGCACTTCCAGCGGACACACCCCCAGCATCTCAGAGAAGAGAATACTGCTTATTTTTTCACGATTTTGAAACCTAATTATATATACTTACTATATATATACACATTTTTCTGTGGTGTGATGAAGACATGCAGTTTTGTGCAAAGTGCAAAGATCATGTCTACACAGTCTTGGAACAAAATAAATAAAACAAAGAAATGTATCATTTATACTATACCAAGACCTTTAGTGAGTTATTTTTCACATATAAATAGCTAAGCTGTATGTACAGATATCAAAATGATTATGATATCAGGTCAGAAATGTGCCTCTCTCTTTCTAAATGTGATATAAATATTCTCAAACAACCTTTTTCATATCCTCTCTGAGCAGCTTTTGGATCCTCGAAGTTGTGTAATTCTCAGTTCTGTTGTAACTCTGCCAGAGGTGATACAAAGCCTTATTGAGATCATATCTGGAGACTGAGAGAAGATCAAGACAAAACCTCTTTCATACAATATTTAGTTTTTCAGTTGGCCACACAATAGAAAGACACTTTATTGCTCCTTCGAGAGAAGCTGTATTGTTGCAGCTGCTGGACAGCGCAGTGCATGAAGGAAGAGCAGAAACTTTTATCCAAAGCGCATTTAAAGTGACGCAGAATGCAGTTGAGGCTCCGAGCTGAGCAGGTGAGCGTTACAGATCTTACATAAATGCTCCTGCTGCTGTGGCCCTCTAGCAGGAGCTATAGTGGATATAAAAAGTCTACACATTCCTGTTAAAAATGCAGGTTTCTGTGATGTAAAAAGATAGTTTTCCACCTTTAATTTGACATAGCAACCAACAAAGTTCCAGCAAAAACAAACAAACAAACAAAATGTATAGGTGTACGAACCCTTTTAAAACGGGACACGTGACCGTTTTCAGAATCACATTCAAACTCATGTTCAAGAGTAAGTATCATACACCTGTCAGCGACGATGTAATTCTGATTAACCCCAAATAAAGATCATCTGTTTCTGCAGGATTTTTCTGACCATATTGTATACAGTGATAGAAGAGAAACGATTTGTAATCGCACTATCCGGTGTCACCCAGATGAAGACGGGTTCCTTTTTGAGGCTGGTTCTTCTCAAGGTTTCTTCCTCTTGTCATCTTAGGGAGATTTTCCTGGCTATGAGCAAGCTTTTAATTTTTTTATTTATATCCTGGGATCTGTAAAGCTGCTCTGTGAGATGCCATTGTTAAAACCGCAATATAAATAAAGTTTTTTTTTTAAACCTTCTGGGCTTCATTTGGCTGCTGAAGCTGCGGAACGCATTAAATGTTCAGTGGAACAGTGTAACGGTGATCATCAACAAGGGGTGAAAATATGGCCTAAATAAATGCAGAAAATAGGGACTACATTTTGCCAAAACATATGTTTTGGGCATAATTCTAATACATGTGTTTGATGCAATAACAAGACATCATATCACCCCAAGAACACCATACCCAAGGTGAAGCATGGTGGTGGCAGCATCCTGATTTTGGGCTGCTTCTCTTCATCTGGGACTCAAGATAAAGGGAATCATGGATAATAACATGTCACCTGAGAAATACAACAAAACAAGATGGACTACTTTCTCAATAATTCATCCTGGCAAAGACACTAGAAGTAAATGTAGTAAGCACACATTTTGCAATTAAAGTAATAATAAAAAAAAAATACACAATGAGTTGACAAAGTTTTGTGTTCCTTAGTTTGAATGGGGAGCACAGTTTTTCTGTTTACCATACTTAATATTCAGAAGAGAAGCTACAGATTAAAAAAAAATAAAAAAATTTGGACGCACAAATGTGTGTGTTCTTATATGTAAAAATATTTGTGAATCGTGGATTCGATATCAGAAGCTGTTACTACTAATGAACAACCTGTAAGTTTAAATGAATTACACTGTATAAAATGATAATGGGTGAGACGCTGCATTTGCCCATGTGCTAAGTGAGTCGGGGTTTTGGTGCTGGTGGTGATACAGGAAAACTGTCTGTGGTCTTGTTTAAAGGAAAACAGTGTGGAGGTCTGCTCTGCGTGCTCTGCCGTTCCAGACACACTAATGGCTTTCAGAACATAGTTTTGCACTGATGTCAGCTACGTTTCACCGCCATGTATGGAGTACATGTGGCTGAGCTCCACTCAACACATAAGCGCACACCTACGGTCCTTTTAGCACAGCACTGGACTGTGTTTGTTCTGGGTGATATGCAATGGCAGATTTCTGGCCCTGTTGTACCCTAATCAATAAATAACTTAACGAGTTTGACCCCTACTAGCCATTTTACTCAACCAGGATTCACATCAGAATCAGAACGTGTGCCTCACATACATACGACATATGACTTTCCTTAAAAGAAATGTTCATTGACATTTCTGTAGACATCTTTGGTGTCTGATGCTTGCTTCTTTTAGTCTTGTGCTACAAATACAAGGCTCATGTGGCTAACAAATAGTGGACGTCTATCACACCCAAAATCTTTTCTGTTAATATGAGCCTCAGACCTCTTCCAGTTCTTAAATACGTACTTACTTATTAATCTGGTTTAGGAAACAGTTTGACTTATTGTTATCTATAAACATGGCCAAAACTTCAACATGTAGCCAAATGCTGTATTGTTATGGAGGTGGCCATTGTGGACAACCTTTTTTTTTTTTTTTTAATTATTATTTTTATTTTATTTTAGTGCAGTTTAGTAATCAGTCCCAAAGTGATACTGATGATAATGTAGTTCCCTTTTGTACATAAATATTTAAGGCAGTGCATGTGTATGAAGACTTGACCTCTTGGCTACATTGCAAAATTATGCAAAAAAACCTAAACTCACACGCCAAACATATTTTGGAAAATCGGCCTTTGGGGTAAGTGCAGCATGTATCTAAAGCTGTTTTATTTATTTATTTATTTATTTATTTATTTGACAAACCATTACTTTAATTCTTGGTACATTCAAGAATAAAAAAATATATATATACAGTATATAAATATTGCAAGCATTAAGACTAGAATGCCTACTGTTTTGCCTGTGTTGTGGTGAATGCACAGATTGAGCAATTTGTAATACACAAGCCTTTTTTTTTTTAGAGCATTGCACAGTTTGATGTTTTCCACATGTTCTTTTCAATAAGTATTTGAACTGAAATATGGCTTCAGTGCGAAAGTCTTCATACCAAACACTGATCCTTACACGTGGCCTTTATCCCCGGAGGGACCCTGAGCCTTGTTTGCAGAGTTTTAATCTCAGAAAAATTCAAAGAATTTTAAGTCTGTTAGCATTGTGTCATTCAGCTGGCTAGCCGAGAAGAACGCGGCCACTGAGCTCCCAGTTTAAATTTACATTTGTTCACTGGGCTGATGCGCTTATCCAAAGCAACTTACAATTGAGACAGAATACACATGAGCAAATGAGGGTTGATGGATTTGTTCAAGGATCCAACAGTGGCAGCTCGGCCATGATGGGACTTAAACTCACACCCTTCTGATCAGGAGCCCAAAGCTTTAAACACTGCACAGTGCCCACACTTGATTATTGAATTGATTCTTTTCATTCATTTGCTGTTTGGTTTGATTTTTACATCGCACTTAATTAATAAAGAAAAAGTTAGTTCAGGTGTGTGCATGGCTGAAAATGTTAAGCTTGTAAAATTCATCATTAATTGTTCAGAAATACAACAACAACAAAAAAACAATCCTTTCCCTAGCATGCTACAAATCAGAAAAATCAGAGTCCGGCACTAAATAAATGATTACATTTGCTCATTTGATTGAGTCTTTTACCCAACTGCGACAAGATCTGAGCCTTCCAAGGGTCTTGAATGTTATCCCCAAGCGAGCAGTGTGGCTGCAGCCTCACATTCCAGCCAAACAGGAGGCACACTTGATAGTTGATTGGAGACCAAGTTGAACAGATTAAACAAGTGGAATCAGGTGTGACTCCTGCTTAGTTGGAATGAAAGCATGCAGCCACACGGCCCTTTGTGGATCAGACTGAAGACCTCGGCCTTAAACACTGAGCTACCACTAGCTCTTAAAGAAATTATATAAAACATTTTGTGGATCATATCCAATGTTTATTATCTTTTTATTTGGTCAAGCCATGTACTTTTTATGCTTTTTTTTTTTATATGGAGATATTAGTGCTTGTTATGTTCCCTCCATATCTACACACGCTTGCAATTACATGCGCCCTTAAGCATGAGAAGTAATATTAGGACAATTTATAAATATATTGACTGTTTTAAAATAATTCATACAATTGCTGTATAATCTAAACCAGTGGTCACCGCCCCTGTTCCTGGTGATCTGCCTCCTAAGGCCATCCGGTCATTGCCGTTAGAAGTTCTTAATCAACTAAAAGAGGTAAGTTAGATTTTGGATGGAGATAAAATCTGCCGGAAGTTATATCTCCAGGAACAGGGTTGGTGACCACTGATCTAAACAGAATGGCTTTCACAGCTTGAGGTGTTGACTAAGTCTTCTATGTCTCCACAGGCACTACCACAGCATGGATGAATTCAGCCATTATGATCTGCTGGACTCTAGCACTCACTCCCGTGTGGCTGAGGGACACAAGGCCAGCTTCTGCCTGGAAGACTCGTCCTGCGACTATGGCTACTACAGACGCTTTGCTTGTACCGCTCACACACAGGTGATGCAGCTCCACCCCGCCTGTACCTGATGCTACCCAGCCATCCATTATCTATCCTGCATATCCATCAGGGTCGCGAGAAAGCTGGAGCTAATCACAGCTGACTTTGGGTGCGAGGCTGGGGACACCCTGACTCCCAATCTATTGCAGGACTTACTTGCTGCTAATTCATGCTGAATAGCACATATGTAGGAGTCAATGAATCTGTTTTAGAATTTTGATAACAGTCCACCACATTATACTTTATTTGTACTCAACTAAAGAATTTCCCATTTTTCAAAAAACAAGACCATTTTTAATGGCTAGTTTAGTCATAATGTTCACAAGAGTATTCTTGGGTTCCTGATCCGTATCGAACATGTTTTTATTTAACAACAAACAAAAGTATAATTGTTGATCATGTGAAGTTTTCTTTAAGGAGATTTATTCAACATTTATGGAAGGAGTCTCCAAATATAACTGCTTTGTAACAGTCAGTACGTTTTCTGCCACAGGGAATTTGTGCATTCAGGTTTTTGCATAAAATTACAAGCTACTTTTTTATTAACTTCACGAGAGCGAAAAAGTGAGGCTGGTGAGGGAATGACTGTTAATAGCTGCTATAACACATGGGATAACAGGAACTAACTTGTTTCGCAACATTAAATGCAACTGTAAATTGGTAAAAACTAAACTATGTATGTTGCATCAAAGAAGTTATTGGAAAATTGCTGTATAAGATGGAACACACTACTGGACATGCAATTATTGGAAAATAATCAGCTTCTGGTTGGTAACAGTAACTCAGATTTATCACACCACCCCATTGTTGATTATTTTCCTATAACAGCAGACCCCAAGTGCTTCAGTCCTTACACCAGGGCGTTTTCAAATTCGTTAGGAAATCATATTGTTAATGTAGTATAATGCAACATGTGAATAGGAACAAATGCATGATGATAGTGTTTGTGTGTACGTTGTTGCAGGGTCTGAGTCCAGGATGTTACGACACTTACAACGCCGACATCGACTGTCAGTGGATCGACATTACAGATGTGAAACCTGGGAATTACATCCTCAAGGTGTGTGACATGAACAAGCATTCTGGTGTGTGTGTGTGTGTGTGTGTGTGTATATATATTTATATATTTCTAACCTCTGTACTGGGATAAACAGTGCCTTAAAGTCCAGACAGCATACAGTCTGTAACTGCAAACTAAAAAATACAACAACCAGAAATCAGAACAAACAATAGCAAACCGAAAAACACAGCAGAAAATTTAGAAACATGTCTCAAAAGAGAAAGGGGAGGTCCTTATTGTATTTCACATAATCCTTGCTGATTGGACATGGCATATGATTATAACAAGCAAAAAGAACTGTTATCTAGTTAGTCTATGGGGAAAGAATTAATACAAATTTATTTATGTGATTATAATGAGGAGTGGTTCGTTTTTTTCTCTTTCCATCATTTGCATGCTCATATTAATGCCATACAAATTTGACAGAGTATCTAAAATATCATCATATGAATGAATAAAAAAGCATTGGTAACTTTATTTACCATATTTCCTGTCACTGTAATCATCCTGTAGCTGTTTGTTTGCGGCGGGGTCTCAGACTGACACAGGCTGTAGCTAATTAGCAGCCCGCATGTGACGTTCATGTGCTGTTGCATTCTCACATTTGGGGTGGTGCTTTTAGTTTGGCTGTTGTGTGTTTGTGTTTGAGTTTTGCTGTTGTCTTTTTTGGTTTGTTAATGTGTTTACTACTGTAATAGTAGTACTGGGCTACTGTAATAGTACAAATTAAACACAACACTATAACAATAGTTATGTTTCCATTAACCTGCTTAATGTGCAATGTTCAATTCAATTTATTTATATAGAGCTTTTAACAACAGACATTGTCACAAAGCAGCTTCACAGAAGTATATAGATTCCGAATATAAACTTATGAATCTATAAATTTATATATATATCCCTAATGAGCAAGCCTACGGCGACGGCGGCAAGGAAAAACTCCCCGAGATGACAAAAGGAAGAAACCTTGAGAGGAACTAGACTCAAAAAGGAACCCATCCTCATTTGGGTCGCACTGTATAGTGCAATTGCAACTAACACACTTTTGTAATAGGGTCAGGTTTTGAGTGCGAGACTGTTCGTGGTGATTTGAGTCCTCTGTCAATGTGAAATTTTAAACTTAAAAACGAATAAAGAAA
Organism: Notoglanidium macrostoma; assembly: GCA_030068235.1. NCBI lineage: Eukaryota > Metazoa > Chordata > Actinopteri > Siluriformes > Auchenoglanididae > Notoglanidium > Notoglanidium macrostoma. The sequence goes on from JAQQZR010000009.1 coordinate 17,921,231, forward strand.
ACACGTGAATTTTGGGAAAAAAAACTTTTTTTTACACTTACACGAGGTGTTTTGTTTTTCAGACAATTTGATAAAGCAATATTTCAAAAAAATTTGAATTGACATTTTTCCGAATTTAAGTCACATGACATGACATGCAGAGCAAATGGAAACCCTACCTTTCTGGAAAAAAGAGCGCTCTGTAAGAGCCATCACGAGAGGAGAAAACCCAGCTTTAATCGCATAACATCACTGGAAACAGACCATTCGCTATTGTGTTTTGTCGGAATTTTAAAAATATCACTTCTATTTTGCACAAAATTGCAATAAAAACCTGGCGAGTCATTGGTCGTAATACATTTTTTGTTTGTTTGTTTTTCAGATCAGCGTTAACCCCAGTTATCAGGTTCAAGAGTCTGACTACAACAACAACATCGTGCGGTGTGACCTTCGCTACACCGGCAACTACGTCTACGCTTCAGGATGTCAGTTGTCGCCGTGAGTGTCGTTTTATGGTTCTTCATTTCAGGCTTGTATTATGTTTTAAAAGGTATAAAATATATAACAAATTACACAGCTTCATTGTACGCATTTAGTCACATTGTACTAAATACCTGTGCAGAAACTCTGTGCTTTTCAAACGCAATTTATAATTCATAAGAGAGCAGTTATTTAAACGTCCGATGATATAGCCTGTATCATGATATCTTTTCTAACTTTAACATTGGAAGTAACTGATTTGATGTTAAAATATATACCATAAAACCGTACAATGTATTTTTTAGTACTTTGTAGAATTAATTTTATTATCCTCCTCAGTTTAAAGTAAATCACTTTTGTAGACATAATAGTTTTTTAAATGGCAGTTATATACAGACCTATACATCATGATACATATTGTGCCACATGAAAATGTCTTGAAGTATTGTGATATGATATTTTTGTCAAGTAATCCGTGATTTCAATATTGAGAATCTGTTTTCTTGCACAAGTTCGTTTTTTTTGTCCATCTGATTCATCTCATGAAAGACTTGATAAAATGTTGATGTGTCAAATTAGTAAAAAAATCAGCAAAATTCTAACATGTGTTAATGCTGATCGCATTTCCTGGGTTAGGGACCAGAACTAAGGTTCATTGCACAAAGAAAGTGACATCAGTTCTTCCCTTGATGTCTTTGATCGAAATCAAGGAAGTTGCATCAGCTGCAAAGCCACACGGAGTCATTCAGATAACTTTCCAGAGTTTCAGTACACAGCAGCTAATCATAGCAGCTCCAAAAATAACATGCAATTCCTGCCAGAAAAAAACAAAAATAATTTAATATACTGTATTGTATTTCATACATAAATAACTGAATTTTCAAAAATATTAGATTATATATTTCACATATATTATAGCTTGTATGGATAAATACTTAATGGTTGTCTACTGCAACGAATATAAAAATGAGATTTTATTTTTAATCATAGAAATACGTTTACATTTTTTTTTTTTTACATTATTTCTCTAATTAAGGACAATTCATAAAGCTAGGGAAAAAATTGAAAAATGAATTATGGATAAAATTGTTGGTGTGTCTGAAATTAACAGTCACTGTCATATTTCATACTGCAGCATATAACATTTCTCTACATTTGTATAGGAAGAACTTGATCAGACCTCTTTATAACGTATTCGTTCAAACCTAACCACTTTTGCATTCGTGACACGTCATCACTTGCAATGACGTTTTTGTGCATGTGAAAGTCGTGTCTATCATCCTCTCTCTAGAACAACGAGTTTGATACTTTCATTACACAATATATTTCAAATACATTAGTGGAAAATGCACATACATTGCAATTTAAATGTATATATTTGCATGGTATTTTTTCATTATTCATTATTTTTAATCATTGTGTGATTTTCTATCTTTCAGGTATTAAAACACGTGCAGGTCGACGTCACAAACGAGGACAGGCCGAGGTGAATTTAACGTTAGTCATCATGAAGAAAAGTAATGGATTTCCACAATAAGACTAAAAACCATATTTCTGATAGTCATTTTGAAACTTAGCGCATATTACAAGACGAAGCTTAGGTACAGTTCTGTCTTTTATGGGTTTTTTTTCCTTTTGATCTTTTTTTTTTGTTGAAGGAATTGATATTTCATGGAAGACAATAGACATATTTTAATAAAGATTATAAAATGTTTTACAAAAAAGGATGTTTCAGCTGATGATAAAATGGTCGTTCTAGTAGAAAGTGCAGTTTATTCACCTACAGGGCCATGTTTAACTCAGATTTACAGTGAGGTAAATTAAAGGTTCAGTCTGATCCACGCCGGACAACAACCAGCTCGTTTGAGGTCGTCCGTGATGCTATATTTGTTTATTCTGAGAACTTATTTAACAAAAGCTCATATTACTGCAAGAAATGTATTACATGATGAAAATGACTTGAATAAATCAATTTTAATTATCTGATCCTGGCTGAAACATTTCTTTGGATAGTTAGGGTTGCATTAAACAAGTAAAGCAAACAAATTACAGGCATGAGCTATGTGCATTAGAACAGCCAGCGCCATGACTTGCACTATTCATCTGGAATCTTATCCCTGTATGTGTCCAAAATGAAAATGTTTTACTACAAACATATTTTATGTATTTAATGTCATAAAGGAATACGTTGGAGTTTAAACATTTACCCAGATTTTCCACTTAACTCAAATCAGCCAAGACATCCAACTGCAAGATTTGTGTATATGCTTTGCTTCTATGACACCAGTGTATCTAACAGGTAATGGCAGCTTATGAACACCAGCAAGCTTCATCTAACTGCATGCCAGAATCAACACACACACTCATAGCTTAACTAACCTAATTTAGCTGAATGAAATGAATGCCGTCTACACTGAATTGAATTTTAATTAATTTAAAATCTCAGATATACAGTTAATAAAACCAGATGAGTCTGTGTTCAAAGGGGTTGCAGTTTTCAGTTATGCAATGTGTTTTTATTTTCCTAGATAAGAAAAAAAAGAGCAAAAGTATTCAATGAATCGACGTTGGCATAATTCTTCTGATTTATTCATTCGTTTCACCTCGTCCACATGCGTCACTTGATTTACGAAACACTTTACAGGTGTCGATGAGGACGTTTTAGTGAACTTAGAACAAAGACCACTTCTTGAAGAACAGAAGATTATAATTCATTATACCATCAATATTGAAAATATTTAATATGTTACTTTGAGAGATTTATATTTTATCTCCATTACCTTTTTTTGAACTATTTGGATATTTTTTTCTGGTGCCTCACCCAAATAAAACACTGTTTAGGCACATGTGATAGGATTGAATAAACTTACTAATAATTCATGTGAATATATCAATTCAGATAGGGATGTCTGAGATGGGTATGGAACATCTTTTCATTTGCAGAGGTAGCTTATTCGTTGTTTTCAGGGGTAGCTTACTATGTGTCTGGGATAATACTTTTTAAATAGCCATACATAGCTGGATATAGCACATATGTAATATATTTTGTGGACACTAGACCGTATATATATGGTTCCCATATACGGTTCTTCCCTAAACTGTTGCCACAAAGTTACAAGCACACAATTGTACAGAATGTCTTTGTATGCTGTAGCATTACAATTTCCCTTCACTGGAACTAAGAAGCTCAAACATGTTCCAGCATGACAATGTCCCTGTTCACAAAGCCAGCTCCATTTTAGACACGGTATGCCAATGTTGGAGTGGAAGACCTCAGCGTCCTGCACAGAGCCCTGACCTCAACCCCACTGAACACCTCCAGGATGAACTGGAACCCTGACAGACCCCAGACCTCCTCATCCAACATCAGTGTCTGATGTTCACTAATGCTCTTGTAGCTGAATTAACAGAAAATCCACAGAGCCACGCTCCAAAATCCAGTGGAAAGCCTTCCCAGAAGAGTGGAGCTCACTATAAGGGCAAAGCACTTGGTAATATAGTGTATTTAAACACTAAAACACTAATATTTATTCATACATTTATGAATGTATTTATTATTGATATTTCAGGGTGTCTATGTATATATATTTTTATTCACATGTATTTTCGTCAACAGCTCAGTTTTTTTGTTTTTTGTTTTTTTTGCTAAATGTTAAATTTTATTAAATTTTATTATCAACTACTGATATAGATTTGTTTCTTTATTGGTTTGTGAATCTTAACGCAAACTACTAAAATCAGCTTCTTTAAATTAAAAATCAGGCGGATGTGATTGCTGCCTAAAGGGTCCTCTGTGCTCTGGATTGCGCATGCGCAGCATAGCACCGTCCCGTATCATTCAGTTTGTTTTCGTATCGGCCGCCCGCCCATTTCCACTGAACCTGACAGCCAGCAAAGGGGCAACAGGCATACGTTTTACTTCTTATTTGTTAAATCCATTTTATATACATACATATATATATATATATCAAGTTTCTAGAATGCATCCTGTGTCCGTGTACATCCCTTCTTTTCGTTCAGAAGACAGCGCGACGGAAAAAGGCTACACGGTGAGTTATTATAAACCTGTTTAATCCGAATTCTGGTTTTCCAGGTTGTGTTGGTATAACAAAAATAAACGTAAATATTTTTATAAATACACATACAACCTGATAATGAATCAGTGAACACACCGGTGCGCGTGCCCTGATTTGAGGTTTGTTATGATTTCTGTATTGTTGCGGTTGAATTGTCGCTCAAACCCATGCTACGTTCACTAGCTTTGTTTTTGTTTCTTTGCTTCATCAGGTTTTTAAGGTCGAGGTGTTAACGAGCGGGCGGCAGCACACCGTGGAGAAGCGCTACAGTGAGTTTCATGCTCTGCACAAAATGGTGAGCTTTTTCATTATTACTCAGAAGTGTACATTTGTCGTTCTGTACTTTCTGTATCTGCCGTGCACTTTGGTGGTTTTCCGGTGAAAACACCTGCGTTCATGTGCAGAGTTCAAGTGCTCACAATATGTCAGTATCGATAATGTATATATTTTTTTGTGGCTGTTGCTTTTGAATGTAGATTTTTAGTTCAGGGACAACTTTGTAGAAGTATACAGTTCAAATGTGGTTCCAAGCTTTTACTGTTTAATTTGATAGTTTTGAAAGTATGACACATGAATCACAAAAGATTTTATATGGGTTAATGCCACTGGAGATTGTTACGCAATATTGCCAGCCAAAAAAAACCACACACAAAAATACCTTAAACTGAGGGTTGGCTGTCTTTGCATAGTAAACTGTAGAGTGCACACATTTCTTTTTTCCACAATACACCTTTTTATCATAGCCTGGGACTTGCATTGTCCACCCCCTGATCCCCTTTTCCCTGTTTTCTTCCAGATTGAGACAGTTAACCTGGCATTCCAGTGATACATCAGAAAAAACACTGTGAATGAACCAGCACGCTTTAACGTCATGACGACTTCTAGCCAAAGCATTCTGACCTGATGCGCCTTAATATCTTTATAGTTTCCTCTACAACAGAAATGGTTCTGGACATCATAGATACACAATCTGCACTTACACTTTCTCTTCGTTTGCCATAGCCAGTTTTTGCAGATGATGTTTGGTTTTAATTTAGATTGTTTGCTTTAAAACAAGATCTTGGTGACCCCAGACGGTTTTTAAACCGGCCCGAAAACCACGCCTTGCTTTTTCTGCCCAGAACCTTGGTTCAAATTAGCTGAATATAGCATAAAAATATGAGCCTGTCAATGCTGTTCTCATTTAACAGAACATTTTCTTTGGTTTCCATTTGACCTCATTGTCTACTCAGGGCCACTCCATTAAGCTTTGAGGATCAATGTTTTAGAGCTGGAAAATAAATAATTGTTCTCAAGTCCTAACATTCATAAGTATAGATGGGCATTAGTGCTCTAAACACACACACCCAGGACTGGATGGGATTTTGGGCTCCCAGGGCTGCATGGATGTAAAACCGTGTGTTTAAGCCTTCAGCCAAAAGTTGGAAGGCAAGAGCAAGTAACTTGAACCTTAATCACCGTGTGTGTGTGTGTGTCTTTCCCACACTGAGTCACAGAGAAGGAGACGTGGCCTCCCACACCTCAGAGATAACACATTTTCTCATTAAAATGGAAGCCTTGCACAGCACTAAATTGTATTCTATGGTTTAAGCAGCTCCAAAGCATGACATAATGGCTCGAATGCCTTAAATGTATGTTTTATAATTTAGAGAGGCTCTTTATCTCTCTGTCTGAGACTATAAGCACCCGCTTACTCGGGTTAAATATCAGACTTTTCGTGGATTTTACCTTGTTTAAGGTTTTTAGTGTGTTTCGTTTCTATTTTGGGTTTAAGCTTAATCTGCTAAATTGCTACTTCGAGGCGAATGAAACCTTTAGCCTGATGACTGCGAATGTGTGGTGGTGTATAATTATCAGTGAGGGTGTGCGAGTATTGTATTGTATGTAACTTTATGACATAAATGGTCAGATAGTGTACACATAAATGTTTTACTCTACTTCTGCTCATGGAGTTAAATACTACACCGCCCTGACACAATAACACTACAGTACTACACAAGCTGGTCAACTTGTTCACTCCATGTTTCGTTCCTTATAGCTAAAGAAGATCATTAAACCTCCAGAGCTCCCATCGAAGCATGTGAGGAACTGGATCCCCAAAGTTCTGGAGCAGAGAAGACACGGCCTGGAGCTTTACCTTCAGGTACAGCATCATGGTTTTAGGGACACGGGACTGAGAATATCTTTTTATGTTTTATACACATGAGCCAAAAGACAGGCGTTCATCATTCATCATTTTAAAAGCGTACATTAATATTTCAGCGATTTCTCATCAACCACAAGATATATGAAGACTGTTTTCCTTTTTTTTTAAAGTTACAATGAAAGAAAGTTTAGCATTATGCAATATCATGTCTAAATCGCAACATATTTAACTAAATTAAATATATTATTACAATCCCAACCACTCATTATACAACTCGAGGTTTAATTTGGGCCACGCCTCCTCCCCGTGTGCGGTGGTGTTGAATTCGTGCAATCCGGGTTTTTTTGCTCTGTTATTTTTTCACTCCAGTTTTGGAGACGAGTGTCGTACAGCATCAGAGCCCAAATAAACAAGCCTGTATTTAGATACTGAACAACGCCACAAAGCCTTTTGAGGAAAGTGTGATGATCTAAGCGTGCAGTTAAAATGGTAGCTCGGACATTCCAGTACTTGTTAACTACATTAGCTTCACAGATTCTGTGTAGAACTTGAGTAACAAACTTTGAGGCTTAAACATGTTTTAAACAATGACAAAATTTAGGAATTTATTTAGATTTTTGGTTAATCGATTTCTGCCTTTGTGTGTTGTTTCTCTAGACTATAATCATGGAAAACGAGGTTCTTCCTAAAATATTTCTGGATTTCCTGAACATCCGCCACCTCCCGTCCCTGCCGAAGGCCGAGAGTTGCGGGTAAGAAGCCGCCGCTAGTGTGTAATTTTGGAAACTGAGAAGGAGCCTGTCGCCAGTGTGAATCTACCAAGCTTTTTTTTTTCTTTTTCTTTTTTTTACCAGTTTCTTCTTTTGCTTTCAGGTCGCTTGAAACTGAATCCGAGGACTCATGGTACGGTTGTTATTTTACATTATATGAAATATAATTTAAGCTATATATAAACCAATAAGAGATTGCATTTAAACAGACATGTCATTTGCAGTGTAAGCATAATGATTCTGGGGAGGAAAAAGGCCTATGTGGAAATGTCCTTGTGTCCTAAATTGCAGCATCAGCAGTATGAATGTGACGCAGACAGAAAGAGAAATGTCACAATGAGTCATACGCCTGGGCTTTCTGTCCGTCCTTCCTTCCTCCCTCATATCATTTAGCTCCGTTTTCCCTCCCTCTGCAGTAAACTGACACATCAGCCAGCCCTGCGCTTCCTGAGGGACCCCTATCTGCTTCCTGCCACTAACGGTACGTAAATATCACTTAAAATGTAATTTAATAGTACTTTATTTAAGCTGTCAATCATCCTTATCCTTCATTCATCCACAATTTGGGTGACCCTAAATGAGCCAGACTACACAAGTAGAGGCAGTACAGACATGAAAAATAAAAATGCCGACTACACTAATTAGGGTGTAGCAATACATCATGACAAACGATGCACCGCAATGCAAAAATGTGCGATTCACATCATGGACATCAGCATTTATTAATTATGCCTGTTCAACATATAGAGTTTAAATGTATAGAGAGAACACATTTGTCACGTTATGGTGTTCTTTCTTGGAGAGCTTGCATGATCTGCACTTGTGAAGTGACCAGTAGCCCGATTAAACAACACCAGAGGCCACGGAAAACGGGCATTTTAGCCAGCTTTGGAGCTCTGTCTCTGCTACAGAGCTCATCATGTTTCAATCAATCATTTTCAAAGTACCTAGCTCAGTTTCCTACATTACCCATGTTGTTGAACTAGCTGCTGATAGTGAGGCAGTGGGATTTATCTCTCACTTCATCTCTGCCTAATGACAGTGATGCGGCGGCACTTTAGTCCTTTTGTTTATCCAGTTCTCTCGTCGCCATCTAGCCGAGCCAAATCTCTGTATTCTAGGACAATACATAAAGTCTAATATTTGCACTAATGTCTCCACTATGTGTATGGTGAATTTCTCATTAGTATGAGAACATTGGTGGAAAATGGTGAGTGAGTAAAGAAGTTCTTTTGTTGTTGTTTTGTTTCGGTGCTAACAGCAAAGCCTGACCCTTATCCCCCTTGTTTGAGATCGTGGATTGTTTTTCTCCTAATAAATGCCAATGGAACTATTCTAGCAATAACAATGTCTTCCCGTGACGTGACTGAGGCAGACAACCGCTGACCGGAGTAACGGAAATACAGCACTAACCCCATATGAATCAGGACAAGAATTATTAAACACATCACAGATATTTCAATATGAACATATTTAAGATGTTTCAGGTTAAAGTTTTCCTTTAGTGTCATAAGATAAGGCCCTGTGTTTCAGGATGCAGCTCTATAAACGATTTGCCCATCATTATGTAAAATCAGTGTTCCTTCAACCTCATGAAGCTACAGTGTCTTTCAAATACAAATGGTGTTTTTTTTTTTTTTTTGTTTGTTTTTTTGCAGGACTGCACTGATATGTTCTTCTTTGTTGCATGGGTTTGTGGTACACAGCAGGGTGACACCCCATTGCTCAAAACGTTGTTTCTTTTCATTTCCAGACACATTTTCAAACGTCATCACTGAAGGCGTGATTCATGGAATATTCTATCCAGATCTGCAGCTGAGGTAGACCAGCGCTCTCGCTCCCTCTCTCCAGCCAAAATATAACACCTCAGTTTCACGGACAAAGAGGCAGTTATACTCTAATCATTTACACAAACACTACAAGAACCTAGTCAAAGTCCACACTCTATAATTTAGTTTTTTGCATGTATAAGGCCCAACATTGTGAATTTATAGAGAATCAGCAACTTTAAAATGTTGACCATCCAAGGAAAAAAAACAAACAAAAAAAAAACTGACGTAATTGTGCTACATTCTGCAGTGAAATCTTAATACTTCAGAGCTGGGTGAAGAAAGGAAAAAAATATTTTTTATTAATACTATTCAATTATGTGATTTTTCACACAAAAAATATTACAGGTGCCGTCTGTAATGTTCAAAAGTCTTTCTAAACCTATAATAACTATCACACCAGCTCAGATACAGGTCTATCGAAATACTGATTATTTGCAGTTTTGGCATTCAGTGGATATTTTCTTTATTTTAGATTTCTGTTAACACTTATTCTGGTCCATAACTTAGCTCCGCCCACTGGCCTGAACCGAGCTGATCAGCTTTGTGTCTTTTCCATAAGACAACTCGGAAAACAAACATACTTGCAGCAGAAAGACTGGTGCTAGTTGACGAGGGGAGGGAAATTTTTGGCATTGTGGTGTTCATTGTAAGTGTAGTTCACCATACAGACAACAGAGGGTGCTAAAAAGTTTCAAATTGCGCCTTTAAATATGCAGAAAAGTTAAACAGCAGCATTTGGAATTGAATCAGTTTCAGTTGATTTATATGAATAGCACTAGACTTACGATGCATAATGCTGCACATTTTCAATATTTTTATTGGTCTGTGCAGCTAACCAGTCAGTTATTGCCCCAGACATACTGCAGTTGGCATGCAACGTGTGAAATATTGTATCTGAGCTCCAAGAGTTCATTTGACCGACTGACAATACTGAAATTTCATATATTTAAAAAAATAAAAATAAAAAATGCTATTGTTAAGTACTGATTATCACCCAGCTCTGTCAGACCTTTTCAAACAGCATAACTATCACAACTCCTGTACCTGTTCAATCGTGAGGGACATAATGGCCATAGATAGGTGAAATATTTCCTGTTTGGTCCACCAATCATACAACTGCAGAGTTTTCACTGAGCCTTTATACTAAACATTTTTTCACTGACAAGGTTGGATAACTTACCTCAACTGTAGTATCACCAATCGTGGCATTTATGAAGAAGGGAAA
>JAQQZR010000009.1:17932667-17982718 GCA_030068235.1 Notoglanidium macrostoma
ACAGAGAACTGTTCAGTCAGTGTTATAGATTTAACAAGTGAACATGTCTGTATGTTGATTGATCTAAAGCAAATACTTGTATATACAGAATAACTGTTTTAAAGCTAATAAGTGCTACTTTGTTTAAATTTGATGTCGTGAGAAGCCACGTCGATTCGACATCATGCCGTAAACTGGAAAGAAACTCTTAGTTGAAAAGACCACCCCGAGTTGACCAAGTTGTCAATCTGAGGATCTGAGGGGGTTTTATTTGGACTTTCCTTTGGTTTGAGGTTGGGAATTACAAGTTACCACCTCGAGTCATAGTATACAAAGATGAGCAACGGTTCCCCACGTAACACTGGAATATTATAAGGGCAGCCACATTGGACTACTGGATGCACTGTTTTACGCAAGCTTTTGGAGTTGTTGCAGAAAACTGGACGATGTTAGTAGTTAGATAGATGATTTAGTTCCTCTTTAAACTTTTATAAATACAGACCAATAATGTGATATTACAGAGTCATGAGAAGTGAGAATGAGAATGAGAGTGCATGAACATTTGCCCATGTATTTATGTAGATAATGAGTGAGAGAGTGCGCCAGTGCTTGTTAGCAACATTATCAAAACTCCAGTGCAAAACTAGAGAAGCAAACACATCTTGGCTGGCTGACTACATTTAATGGAAATTTATTTTTAAAAGTACAAATGATTTTCTTGTTGAATCGTTCCTTTAGGTGTAACTGTGCCAAATATCAGGAATATTACGTTCAAGATTGTTCTAAATAGTGCGTTGTGTGCAGGGCTGGCCGATATGACGAGGGTGTCACATTGTGATGCTCTTACACAACGTACACATCATAATATTTGGCTTTGCTAACAAAGTGCCAAACAAAAGCATAGAGCATCTATGTAAATTTCTATAAAAAAATAAATATATATATATATACATATACACATACACAGGAACATGACGATAAAGGAAGTGATTGGACGTTAAAATCCACCGTTTTAACCAAACAGTTCAATGGAGTTGGTCAGTTCTAGACATTCTTTTCTCCACTGGTCTCATCAGTATCATATACTGTGACTCAGCTCTAAAATCTGATTGGTCAGACGGACCAGTTATGGTAGGAATAATTTCCTAGAACAGCAGACACTAGTGCAGCTGCTAATCACGGGTTTATAAGAATGTACATGTTCTCATATCTATAGTAACAGCTAATCCACAGGGAGTTGTACAGCAGACGCTCCACATAAATGGATTAAAAATGTGTGTGATTGTTCATACGGTGAATTTTTCTACAAGATGTTTAGCATTTATGGGAGGAGTCTCCAGGGTCAGCACTTTGTAACAGTCCGTAAGGTTTCCAATACAGGAAAGGCTTCATGACGGAGAACTTTTCGTTGTTTTTACAGCTGCTATAACGTAGAAAAGACCTTTTTCGCAGATGATCGTATGAACATTAAATTAAAATATAGCAGAATTATGAGTGTGTTATTCTTTGCTAAATAAAACAATGGTAAAACTTGGAAAATTGCTGTGGTACAAAAGGGAATAAAACATCAGGACGGAGTGTTCAATAAAGTAAAATAATCAACAGTAACAGTAATTTCATCAGACCACCATACTGTTGGTTATTTTCCTGTCGCTGCACATCCCCAAGCGTTTTATTCCTTATTTCATCCAACCCTAATGATGTGGCAGCGTAGAGTCATCAAAACTGAAAACTGCATGCGTTAACACTAGTTCATGATGTATTGGATTGAAACTTGGTCAAACTGTCTGAAAAGGTGGCATGACACTAACCTTAACAACGTTTAACAATGTATTCATAGCTGACATCTTGAATTGGTTGAAAAATGTAACATTCTGAGCGATTTCTTTTGCTTCTGGTCATCATTTCTGACATTGTGATGTATGGATGGATGTATGTATGATGTGCCAAGATATTCAGATGCCCAGGGTTCCTGGTTAGTGTTGACTGTGAATCCTGCGTAAAGCACTTTAGAAAATATTATGATTGTTATTGAACTGTATAATATATATAAAAAAAAAATAACAGCAATAAAATTATTCTAAAAACAAGTCCTGTCTCTGTTTTTTGTTGTAAAATCATGAAAAAATGTGTTCTATTTAAGGTGACAATTATTCATGCAACATTGTAAGTATATTTGTCATGCCATTACAAAATGATTACACTTTTTTATATAAATTATAGGATTGGCCTAATCACTTTACCTGAGGGACTTATCTGATGAACAGTTCAGGTTTGTTGCTTGTGGGCGTGGTCTGTCTAGCTCTTCAAATCAATATAGGATAGAAGCTGATACACAATAGTGTTATTTTTTTATCTAAACATTTTTTAAATATTGTACTAAGAAAAAGAAAATGCAGTTAGTCCTTCATTGGATGTTTCGCCATCAGGCTCCAAGTGTACCTTCTTTTCAGACCTAGCACTGTTAACAATACAAAGATTTTTTAAGAGCGTACACGCGGCATCCTCATTCAGTTCATCTTTATTTGAATAACGTTTTTGTCTAATGTCTTTTACACTAATGGTCCTCAATTTTGTTAGGCTGGTGTCTCATCTGGCTTTGCTGAAACATACAACTGTGTCATCAGCATGACCATGGAAACTAATACCATGTTTACTGTTTGATGTTACCCAGAGGCAGCATATATATGGAAAAAAGCAGTGGGCCTAAAACAGAGCCTTGTGGAACACCTAATTTCACCGTAGTAGGTGTAGATAAGTCACTATTTACATCTACAAACTGATAACCATCAGTCAAATACGACCTGAGCCAGGAGAGGGCTGTTCCCTTAAGTCCAACAACGATTTCTAGTTTGCTAGTCTATCAAGGAGAACAGTTTGATCAATGGTATCAAAAGCTACACTAAGGTCCAGTAATACATGTAAGAAGACACAACCCTGATCAGAGGGCTTTAGTCGGTCATTTACCACTTTAACCAACACTGCCTCTGTGCTATGACGAGGACGAAAATGGTTTCATCAACCTAAACACATTACTGCATGTTGCTAGGTATCATAAAATCGATTAACACCCATAAAAGAATGATGAATGCTACACTTCATTGTTTTTATTTTAAAAGATTATCTTTAAAATTTGTTCATCAATGCTCCTTTTCATCATCCGACACTCACATTAACTGCTTGAAAGGGATTTCTTGTGTAAACAAACCAGCTAAACCACATGGAAGCTTATTAAAATGGGAAACATTCAGCAGCACAATAAGAGTTATATATCCATTCCTGCATAATACATTGTTTAGTTTGCATAGTGTGTAACAGTTAGTGTTTGGTGTGGGGAGGGGTTCATTAACGCCTTAACGTCAAATTCAGTAACATTGTACCTGATTTCATTGAAATAGCATGTAGTTAAGATTTGATTTGTGTTCTGCTAGCGGAAACCAAACGCTATTATAACTGTAAACTTTTTCACAAACTACTCCGGAATGTTCCCAAATATTTGGACCTTGTAAAACCTTTGGTAGCTCCAGTGCGTGATGTCACAGCTCTCCGTGTCCCGTCTCGTCTTTGACCTGCTCCATTTGGTTGACGTCTGTCTCGGGTGCCTTCATGTTGGCGTAGTCCACTTCCCTCCTGAGCTGCTCCAGTGGAGGCAAACCGAAGATTAGGTTTCTCACCGCGATGGCCGTCATTAGAAACCTACCAGAGACAAAGCATCATTTTTATTTCTTTTAAATGTGTAGTACATACCCAACTTTTTTTTCAGGATTAGGTCTCTAATGGTTAGGTGTGTTCAGCATTTGAATGATTTCTGCCCATGATCACGAAGCTCCACCTGCTGGATCTACGGTGGTCCGTAGTGTAGGTATATCCAAACACAAAGAAGTACTCCAGATTAGAAGCTTGTTTGCCAAAAGGATTTTCCCAATAATTTACAAAGGCCACAGCTTAATCCATTGTTTCTTATTATGTTTGACATATCTTCCAGGTTATTTGTACAAGTAATGAATGAAAAAATGACTATTGCACCTATAAAAGGTGAATTCCCTTTATTTATATCAAACTGCTCCTGAAGTCTGATTGGTCAGAAAGTGTTGATTAATTTCCTATAAGAGCCACTCTAATTAGCAGTAGCCTGTAATATAGATAACAGGTTTGGATTACTGTGCATGTTCTAATACAATATCATTTCTATAGTAACCGCTTTCACATGTTTGGAAATAACTCGCAAATTTAAAATTCAGGACAGAAGTTTGCGCTTTCCAGATTCTTAGTAGCCAGACAAGCTGCATATTTTTTGTCTTAGAGAAGTTCAAGAGAGAAGAAAAAGAGAAAAGCAGACGAAGGAACTACTGTTCATCGCCACCATAAGGGAAGTGAGAAACAAGTGTATTATTCATAGCTCTGAGATGAAACATTCATTCTAACCATGTTGTGAACATATGTGAAACTTTTTTTTTTTTTTTTTTTTTTACACACCAAAATACTACTTAAAATACATAAATAAACATGAAGATAAAAGATCCATGTGCTCTGATCTTACAATCAAACTTTTTAAATAAAAAGTTAAATTAATATAAAATATCTAAAAAATAAAAAATAAAAAACAAAATCACAATTTTCAGATTTATAGGCAGTCAAAGGAAAATAAGTAACACCCCCCAAATGTCTAAGACTAGACAAGATCTTTTATATAGTTAGATAAACACACAACTAACATTCTTTGAAAAAAAGAATTAAATAATATATGTAGTAATAATAACGAGTATGAAAGAATTCGCATATTTTGAAGTAGCATGAGTACTGTTGCTAGGCAACTAGAACATGGAGTCTCCTGAGCCTCCATATTGAGAATCTATTGGTTGGCTGTTTCTCTTTTGCTCTGGTATAATTTAGCATATATAATTAGTGTGTATAATGTGAATAACATTCCCTACAGCACTAGTTTGGTCTCATTTTATGATTTAGGGCATAAAATGAGCAAGAAATTGGGTAAGGAAAACAATAGACTAAATGTCTTTTTTATCTGATGACAATATCACATTGTTCATTTAAACAATCTTACCCTCGTCGGATCATGTAGTATTTTTTCATGGTGAATCGGTTAAACCTTTCGAGCACAGACGCCTCTCGTCGCTTTTTTGCATCTTGTACGCGCTTCTGGCGCTTGAGGAACAGCCGTACCAGGGGGTCTGTGGCGTTGACCTCTGACCCATCGTCATCGATGCCGGTTATAAGCGGCTGCAGCTCCGGGGGCAGAGGCTCGGTCTCTAAAAGATGGTTTGAATAAGGCAGACATTTTTTGCTTTTATTTTTTTTTAGCAATCACTGTAACATCATTTAAAAGAAGGTAAGCTCCTTCATTATTTACCGTAATTCAATGAATCATCATTGTAGGTCTTATTCAGCATCAATTCAAATCTCTAATCATTTCTCTAATGGACTACACTACAATCCCAATTAATTTACTCCTAAAAAAAAAAAAGGACCATGTTCTGCACATTGCTATATCAGCAAATGTTTGAGGTCCTTCCTTTAGTTCTCACCGGAGCTACAAGGCTACGAGCACTGACCTGTCCCGTTGAGAACTTTCTCTTGAAGCTCCAGCAGTTTGGTGAAGTTCTTCTGCAGCGCTGCCTCTGTGGTGTTCACATAGATGTACATGTAGCAGGACGGGGTATCGGTCACAGTGTACACTTTGTGATATGCTCCAGCAGGAATCTATGTACACAGATAACGTTACAGACGGTAATTAGCCTCAGCTAAAGCTCAAAGTTTACACAGATATTCGGTCTTATTTTGTTTACGTTACTGGATAATGCGACTCGGAGTAAGTGTGAGGGTTTGTTCTCACTGTTTAGTCCTTTACAGCATTCGGGGTCTGATTATTGTGTGCGTGGCCACTGCTTTTACCTGCATCTTTTCTCCTGGAGTGAGTGTATAGTTCTTCTTCTCGTCCACTATCGCCACCTTCACGTTGCCCTGCAGTACCTGAACACTGGTGTTCCCCAGATCCTCGCTCACGTAGTTCTCTAGATGGAGCCCTGCCAACATAATGCCACAAAGGTCAAAGGCAATGATTGCACTCTGATGCAAATTGTAGGTGATGCAAACTCCTTTTATAAAAAAAAAAAAAGGAATTCCTTTGAGACCCTAAATTTCCATGTGCTTATATAGTGTACATGTTGGCATTTCAGCACTAGCTTATTGCAACCAATGCTTTGTTAGTGTGTCTATGATAGGCCTGCTACTACAGCATTTACAGTAACCCTGCATGGTATTATATCTTAATACCTTTAACATGACTCATACTACACAGAGACATGTACATTGTTTCCTCCAAAAGGTTGCATATCATTCTCCTGAGCAATTTATAGAGTATGGAGACTGGTGCGTACCTGGGAAGTCAGCTATAAAGACCACCTCGGTCTGATTGTCCAGTGTCCCCTCAATCTCCTCAAACTTCTTCCTCCATGGAGATAAATCGACCAGCAGGGGCATGAGCCACGGGTTGGTACGAAACGGAGACCAGTCTGCTTTCACGATATCGACACGAGGGTCAAATATCCTACAGTCAAAGAGGGGGAAATGAAAGATGGTCATGTATAATCAGTGTTACCTGTTCTTCATCTTATATGTTTTCTCCAACATATACTTTATCTCTTCTTCTGTATTCACACCAGCAGTTTTTTCACTCAGATCACTCTACAATGGCGGCTGGTTTGCAGTTCTATCTGTAGAGTAGTTCTAGATGCCATGGTGTCACCTGTAGCACAGCTAATAAGATATAGCTATAAAAATGATGTAGCTACAAAGTATAACGCGAGACCATCCTTCTAACTGCAGATTAAATTAGTCATTAGCGGAAGCAATAAAATAATTTTTAAATCAATATTTTGTCAAATGATTGATTTCTTTAGCTATTAGCCATGTAATAAATGGGATTGTTGCTTTTTTATCGAAAATGGCTTCTGGGAAGGATGAGCTGGCCCTGTTACACTCCACTTTTGTTGCATTATTTGCTCCGCCCATTTCGCTAACAGTTGTTCACCTCAAGTTGCTGAAGCGCAACCTAAATTTTAAAATGATGATAGAAAAAAATGACATCCAATTACCACTTTTAAATCCTTACATCCGTACCTCTGTTGGAAGCGGTCATTAATGGATACCCAGATGTCGAAGTAAATCTGGGGCTCACTGATGTTGTAGTGGGGCAGAGTGCGGCTCAGGCAGGCGGCGTACTGCTTCAGCATGTCTCCGTGGTCCTTCCATCTCCGACTTTGTGTAAAAACCTAGCGTGCCAAATTACACTGTTACAGATTTGTTATTCTCTACAGTGTGGTCCTGAAGTCAGATTCTACTATTAATATTTTATTTATTAAAGCGTGGGAAAATTACCCCAGGGTTGAGGTAGCCGATCTCTCCTGTTACTCCATCTTTGTAGGTGATTTTAACATGCTGGTGGGAGCGAGAGTGGACCATCATGTCCCACGAATAGCCGTAAAGCCCGTTAGTCCAGTTATTATAGCCCTGTAAAGAACGCAGTGATAAATACATCAGCGATGTGTTAAGTTTTGCTCACAATCTAAAAAAAACAAAAAAACATAATGACATTACACAAATTAGCACAGACATGACTAAATGTCCTTTGCTTAATGTATAACAAAAAAAGTAAAAATAGACAGCACACACAGTTAAAACAGAAAGAAATTACTTTTGTAATGAAATGGGAATACGGCATGAAAAACTGCTCTGCGATGTACACAATGGTGAAGATGGCGGCCATCTTGTGTCTGAAGCGCTGAGTGGAGGGTTTAGGGGCTGTCTGCGTGTCTGTTCGCTTGTTCGAGCTGCTCGACAGACTGGGATACAGACATGAGGAGCTCGGTTGAGGAGGCGGCGTCACTATAGGAAGGACGGGCCAAAGGAACTCTGGGAAGTGGCCGAAGAAGCGCCTTGGCCAGTCGGCGTAGCAGAACAGGGGACTCGTGGCTAGCATGGTGTAGGGAAACATTCCTGCAGGGGTTTAAAGAAATAATAATACAAATTGTATGAGTATCATCAGAAGAATTAGGCTTAAAGTTGTTTTATATTGTAGTAAAAACACCCAATATATCCTGTATTTGTCTCAATTATAAGCTTCATATTGGTATGTATAAATCCTGTCCCACTGAAATGGAAATGATACATGGAGGGAATTGGACGTCACTAACGTCACCCTTTTGCTTCAGATTTACAAACACGGATCATTTCTGATATGTAAATCTCTCAAACATCATTTCTGTAATATAATTATATAAAGAAGAAAAATATAAACCTTATTAATCTTGGAACAGCGTTAACTTGTTGAGCATCTGTTTTAACAGACCTGATTAAATGATAAATTGTTCATGACACTGGATTGCACGTTACTGCTGTACCGCTCTATACGTCAAGCAGCCACTTTCTAATTATTTAAATCCATCGCTTTATTTTCCAGACTATAATAAGTATAACCCTGGTGCTACAATGTATATAAAAGCGTTCTCACATTATCTGATTATTAGTTTTTAAATCTGACCCACTGTGTTGAGCCTCTTACCGATCTCGAAGAGTTGCGAGTTCATACAGTGAAAGTAGCTGACGAAGAAGGCGGCGACGGGACGGGTGGCGTCGAAAAACAGCAGATAACCAGCCGTGAGATCCAGGATGAGCCCTCCGCCGTGGACCACCATCAGATTGACCATCTCCACAGGCAGGATCGCCCTAAGAAAACATGGGATTCACATTTTAATGTTGTTACGGATGAGCGACTGCAACTAAACATGTCTCAAAACTATTAAAGTATCAGTTTGGCAAAAAAATTAAACGTACAGAATTCGCCCCTAATCACAAATGCAGTCGAAAAAGATGTACAAAATGAAAAACTGCCAAACATTCACTACATTTCTGCGGTAATGTGACAGTTTACTTTACACTAGTGCCCTACTTCATTATCATTCTTTTGGAATGCTTTGTTTGGGTCACTGCATTTACTTAAGTCAAGTATATTAAATTGACCCACATAAATATAGAATATAGGAGCAGAATGTGCTCAGAAATCTTTGTGATTTAACAATTTTATGTAAATAAATGGTACTTTTTTCCCCAGACAGTTTTTTCCAGTGTAAGATAAAGCGCATTCCTATTTTTAAACCTGCTTCTCGTTCTTCCCTCCTCCTCATGTTTTCAGTGGAAGATGATGAGTAATGAACCAAGGCATAGCGCTTTGTCATATATTCAGGAGTACTTCAAATTATTAGCCTTATGAGGAGTTTAAAAAAAAAAACTCTGACGTGTTATCTGACTCACTTGAAAGGGTCAAAAAGCCAATGATGAGCCAGATATTTCATAGAGTAACCCTCCATCCAATCAGCATCCAGCTTCTTCACCCCAGCGATGAAGTAGACTATGAAGATCTGTCAAGCGAACGAAAAATTTCTGTGTACAACATTAGATGATAAAAATGACGCATGACAAGTCACATTATACACGCCATGTCGGTGTAACGAGGAGGGTTAAAAACGTTATCTACTGAAACACAAACCTGCGCTCTGAGCAGAGTGTAATTCCACAACGGCACATGTGCGTTCCTCTTCCTAGGGTTACGGAGTCCATCGATTGACCTGCAGACCAGCAAAAAGAAGCTCATAAATAAGTTTTCCTTCCTCACCAACTGTGATCATTTATTAATGTTAAGATATTGTTTACACAATTCGCCTTCTATGAACCTGAGTAGCATACACAATGTGCTTATATATCATGACTTTAATAGGAAAAGGAATGAGAGATCACAATAATTTATGACTGATTTAAAAAGTGTTCCGAATGCATTATTTTTAAAGGAATATGTGGTAGGGACGCAGAGGAGACATAACATATTAAATATTATACTGCTACAGAGTTCTACCTACGCCCATCATCTCACCAGTATCTGTTGGCGTCCATCAGCGTGAGCTGGAAGCCAATGAGCCCGTAGAGGTACGAGTGATTGTTCCAGGTTGTTTTGTCCAGGAAAAAAATGTACCAGTACGTGGAGATGAACATGAGGCAGGACAGGCGGTAAAAACAGCCGAGCATGATGCCAACAGCGCCTGTGTAACACACACACACACACGTTTCATTTAATCAGACATTTGCAAACTTGACATGATCACCTAGCACCTAGCATAAAATACTAATTATTTAACTGACAAGCCAATAATGTACTTCATCTAATGTTAGCCAGCTTGCTATGAAGCTTAGCGGTTTCTTTATTCTAATAGTTAGTCTATTGTTAACTGGAAAACTTAGCTAGCTAGAGGATTTACCTCATAGCATTGAGTAAATACTGCCCTAACACAGAGCTAAATCTAAACTAAACTAGTTTGCCTCATGTTAGCTAGCTATTTATTTGGTCTAGCCTACATCCTTATATAATTAATAAAATCTAACTTGCTAAAGAATTCACCTAATGGTTTTAAACATAACAAAATTTAAATACATTGCCTCACGGTAGCTTGCAAACACAGCCACCTATTTACTTAGCCTACATGATTAAACTATTTTCCTGAGGTAAGCCAGCTTGCTAGAGAAACTATTTTAACACAGAACTAAATAAGTTAGCTTGCAAATTTACCCACATGTTTTTGTTAGCCTATTGGATCATTTTCCTGAGTACGCTACCTTGCTCGAGGACTTACCTAATAGTTTTAAACATAACTCAATTTTAATTCATTCAAGTTTACCTCATGCTAGCTACATTGCTATTGAACTTTAATTGCATTTTACAGGCTCATGCTGAGAGGACACCTTAATAAAGAACTATTCTGAATCAGAGGGTTAAAACAGTTTCTTTAATTCTTATTAGAATGACGGTCAATATGACTATACGTGATCATTACTAGATATTATTCATTATATGTAACATATTATTCATCATCACTACAAGTCTAATTGCAATTCTATCAGTTGGTCAGTATTACTAACCATAAAATTCCACATTAATTAGGGTTTTATACAAATACGTAGTTGGTTAAATGTTCAGTAAAATAGTTTGCCTAATGGCAGCTCGCTTCCTAGCAATATAACATCATATTTAAACGATGTATATGATCTTAGGTTAGCTAAGCTAATCAGTCGTCTGGCTAACATTAGCCTAGTGCAGCAGATAGCAGGCTAGCTTAGCTAATGTTTCTAAAGTATTATATCGTGTAATTGTGAAGGAATATTTACTTTTATTCACGTCTAAGACCCTTTACTAATGTTTTATGTTTTCACGTTTATACGTTCTGATTCACTGATAGTACATGTTTATCCCTAGGGCTGCGTGTAGATTTGTCGTATTTCTTATTCCTTGTGCCTTGCTGAGGTGGGTCTCTGTACAGAACGGAGTGATCTCAGAGGATATAACACTCCCTGGTTCACCCTGATGTAGGCCTCTTTCCTTTTTATCTGCTCCCCCCATCCCTTCTTTATTTATTTCTCCCCTCTCTACATAAGCTGGGCCTTTCCAGTGTTTGGATTGGACTGGTTTAAACTCTCTGAAGTTATACTTCTGTTAGTGAAAACTATGATCTGAAGATACCTCACGAGATATGCCACAAATAAAAACTGAAGATCAATCCGACCCCTGGCCACAGATGGCTGTGGCATGATCAGGATTCAAACTTCTTTACTGAATTTCTAAATATTTGGATTGTAAATATTTAGCATCCTTGGCTCTCTATATGGTATCAGACAGTAAGGTGAAGTAATGTTATCATTAGCTGGAAGCTAATAGCTGAGCGCTACTGATTAACGCAGCACTCATGAGTTAAAAGGAGTTGCGCTGTGGACTTCAGGACTGATACGGAAGAGCAGAAATTAGCTCACTGACCGAGAAACATCACCAGATAGACAAGGTACATCCAGTCCATAGGCAGAGGCTCCAGGAAGTTGAAGAGAGGGAAGCGGCACACAGGAGCCCCGTCCAGGTATTTATAGTCCAGGTGACTGAGGCCGCGTTCCTGCGTGATGTCTACGGCCATCAGCATACCTGCAAATAACACAGCGGTGTGTTCATTAGCCCAGCTGCACACCTGCAAGAGGAGGAAGGAGCCAGGACGAACCTCAAACCAAATAATGACGCCCTAAAGCAAGACATTTTCTTCAGAAAATCAGAACTACCAAAGGAAATCTGAGGACGCTTGCGCAAAGTTGTATTTGGTTTAATTGCACGCAACCACTAGCTTTGTCATAAATATATTTCATTTGTTTATTGTTTGGATTAAACCCATTTCATTCAAATGGCCAGGTAGGCACCTCGGCTGTGCTTCACAGACCCCATGAGAGCCGCCGGACTGACTGACCAAGTGGAGAACATTCTAGAAACTTCCCAACACTCAAGAAAATCTGTGAACTTGGATCAGACTGCTTCCTTCCCGCTTCCTGAGTCTGAAACACCTCAAGAAGTTGTAAATTCACAGGAACACCGGCTCACCAAAGAGGCAGCGGAAGATACCGAGCGATGCTGGGTCAGTGGGGCGATTCAGGAGGCAGACGAAGCGGTGCCATGAGGACAAGTCCTCCTTCTCAAAGCCAAAGAGACGCTGCATTCGGCTCCTGACCTGCGGGTCTGTGGCTGCTCTGCCTCCTCCATTTCCTCCACTTGACTCTTTATGCTTCTTAGTAGATGGCGCACCTGTGATTGTAGGCAAATCAGTGGGGAAAATAAAATGATAACTTAATTGATAACACTGAACATTATCCTACAGGACAATGCAAGGTTTCTCCTCTGCAAAATGCATGTATATAAACAACGCTTTCAAGAACACAAACAAATCAACAAGAAATTATGCATAAGATCATAATAAATCGTTTAATGTGCTAGTGAATAGGTTATTAAAGAGAAGCTAGCTCATAAAAATAACAGTATTCGATGCATATTATTTTAATTCTGCCCAGGTGCGTTGCAGTTGTTTACCTGCGCTCGTGCCCGCTGCCATTGTACCCCCGCGTGCACCGGATGTTGAAATCACGGCGCGTGGATATGCTCTGGACACGTAAACCGATGGTCTACGTGTCAAACGGCAGCAGTACTACCTGAACTCCCATTATTTCCTTCCTAGCCGTATTGCGATAAATCCCGCCTTCGTTCACTCCAGCGGGATACGTCGAGGCCTCCGCCATATTGGAAAGGTCCCACGCAGTTTGATACAGTTGATACTAACGTCAGAACTATTTTTTTCAGTTATTATAAATAACAAATAAAGAGCACACAGTAAATCAAGCAGATAAATTCCTATCAGTTAACTTTGCGTTTGAAAAAATAAATTAGAAATAAATTTTGAATAAATAAAATAAATACTAACCAAGAAATTAAGTTGACCGAATTTTAAAAATATTTTGATATATTTTAAGAAATATTTTATTCAGACATTTTACCTTCATTGTGTGGATAAATCTTCCGTCGTTTTTTATGGTTGCTACGGAAACGTGAAAGACATCTCAATTGTCCAATCCAGGGCTCTGACGTGAGAACTAGCTAACCAATCACAAAGCAAGAGGCGGGGCTGTCTGTAAATACGGGTGGGGGAAACAGACTTTAAAAAAAATAGAAAAAACCCACACAGAAGCAACGCCGGTCAGTTTCCCGAGAGCCGGAAGGAATTTGGCAGCTTTGTAGAAATTCATTGGCTGGTGACAGATGAAAAGCCACGCCCATTCAACGACTGTTGTATCTCAGCAGTGCCTCTTGTGGTTAAAATCGGCAACGACAATACACTTATGTGTTTGTTTGTTTTTTTTAAAACGTATTCTCTCTAAAACAACAAAAAACGAAAAGAAAAAATAAAGGATATTAAAATATCTTTGTAGCACTTCATCTGCAGCACTTTAACACATTTTAAAATCGGAGAAAACAAAACGTAGAGCTGTTTGAGTCCAGATATTTTAGTGTCTGTTGTGAATTTGATTCAGGGAGATGGTATCGATACCAAGTCGATTCCCAGAAGCTAAAATACACTAGTTATATTGTAAGTCAGTGCATCAGTAAATAAGTAAATAACACACTGTTATGATTTACAGGAATCAGTCACATATAGAGAGACAACTAAAAGACAAGTTAGTCCTAGTGCATGGAGCTCAAATATAAATTAATAGGACATGATTGGATCTATTAAAACAAAGTACAGAGTGATAAAGAGCAACATTTTACGCAAACTCATGTAAATTAAATAAATATACATTAAATAGCCTATTTATTAAAATAATAAATAGTATATATATATTTTTTTCCGTTCTCCAGGCCGCTAGGTGGCAGCACACATCTGAACACGTTTCAGTAAAAGATAAGCGAGAAACTGTTGTGTTTGTTGCTGTTTGCTTTTGTTCAATATTAGCGACCTTTGGGTTTTCCGAACATTTAGACAGCAGTGTATATAAATTATTATAAATTAGATTGCCAGAGAATTTTATTTAGTTGTATATAAGTCGTAGTCACCGGTGTAATTTTGTGTTTAGGAGTGTTAGAGTGTAAAATTCCAGTCTGATTAGCAGCGCAGTGTTGTTTCCTCCAGTGGATTTCCAGGTGAGAATCACAATTAATTAACAATTAATTTACTGATCATTAAGATCGTTTAATTAGAAAAATGTTTTGGATTGTATGTTATTTATAGTTATATTTCCTGTGCTGTTTTGGGTAACTAAAGAGTAACAGTTCTCCTCCATTACTTTATATGAGCTGTAAAAATATCAAGGAGGCAAAAAAGTTTTTATTTTATAAAAAAAAAAAAAAAATTTATTTTGTAAAAACAAAACAGCTGCTACATGTGAATAGAGTAACTCGATAAATAAATACTCTTTAAATAGGGATGGGAATGAAATTTCATGGTGCAGAAACATATAAAGCTCACAGAGCACTTTATTAGGAACAGCAGTTCATTCATGCAATTATCTAATCAGCCACTCGTACAGCAGCGGTCCGATGCAGCTTCAGGCGATCTTCACATCAGCCCTCAGAATGGTGGAAAAATGTGATCTCGGCGATGTTAACTGTGGCGTTATTGTTGGTGCCAGGAGTTTTTCTGTAACTACTGAACTCCTGGGATTTTCACACACAACAGTCTGTAGAGTTTACTATAGATGGTGCAATGAAGGCAGAAACGTCTTGTTGATGAGCGGAGAACGGCCAGACTGGGTCGTGCCGACAAAAAGACTACGCTATCCACTCTGTTCAATTGTGGTGAGCAGAAAAACAGCTCAGAATACACCGCATGTCGAACCTTGAGGCAGATGAGCTACAACAGCAGAAGACCATATCAGATTCCCCTCCTGTCAGCCAAGAACAGAAAGCTGAAGCACAAAACTGGACAGTTAAGAGTGAAAAACCGTAGCCTGGTCTGAAGAATCTCGACTTCTGATGAGGCACACAGATGTAGGGTGAGAATTTGCCCCCAATGGCATGACTCCATTACCCCAACCTGGCATGTGTCAGCAGTCCGGGCTGGTGGAGGTGCTGTAATGGTGTGGGGAGTGTTCATTTGCAACACTTTGAGTCTGTTCATACCAAACAGTCATCGCTTAAAAGCCACAGACTTTTTTTTAATACTGTTCCTGACCATGTGTGTCCCTTAATGGCCACAACTTACCCATTTTCTTGGCGGACTTACTCAGTATTAGTATAGTGTTCCTAATAAAGTGCTCAGTGAGTATGTGTATATATCTATCCATTTAATCTAGATAGAGTCAGAAACTACATATGCAAAGTTGTGCATGGATTTAACTCTTGGTCATGCTGTTTGTTTTAATAAGCCAAATATTTAACCTCTGAGTGACCTGGGAGTGCAGTAGCAATATGTCTGGATGCTTTCAAGCTGGAAAAAAATATAATTCATTCCATTGATGTTAACGCTACATGTTAAAATGAACTTTGACTTTGGCCTGCGTTTCCTTGAAGCTGACTCTAATCCTGGTCTTGTTACCAAGCAGCTAACAACCTCATAGTGAAACTGTGGGTCATCTTTATTTAGGGAACGAGTCCTGACATGAACATTTAACCCTTGTTGTGTGCAGGAGGCTTTAAATAGCTTCTCATGCAGAGCTCCACAGCTCATCACCTTTTAAAAGCACATTTTGAACAAACCTCATTTAAACGTCATCCCTGAGTCAGTATTAACTGCTCTGATACGGTTGAGAAGGAAATGGTCCTGTACGCATCCGTAGGGAAAACGTCCCAGCCGTAACGGGGACGAGCGTCACATGATTAATGGAAAAAATGTAATTTTTCACAAAGAAAGAAAATATCACATCTGTAATGCAAAAACCATCTTCCTTAACAGGGCCAACCTCACATCTGTAACAGGGAAAATGTTTTGTTTGTAACAAAATAAATTTCACTATAATGGAAACCGTGTATCTGTGACGAAATAAATGTCACATCCCTAACAGGAAGAATGTCTCATCTATAACACAATAAACATCACATCTGCAGTGGAGGAGAAAGACCTCTTCCATAAAGCGAAACATCTGTAATATGGAACACATTACAGCTGAGATGCAGAAAATGTCACATCTGTTACAGATGGTAGGGGACCATCGTCCTGCTGAGTACTGATCCGCGGTCTTCCTGAAAGCTCACATTCATCAATCCTGAAGCTCATACAGGAAGCAGAACTGGTCAATATGAGTCCAGATGTTGTGGCTGTAATCGTAGAAGTGCTCGGGTAATAAATCCTTGTTTAATACGCCCGCGTGCACTCATAGGGGTTTTGGCGGTGTGTGTTTTCAGCAGGACGGAGAAGGATGGGGTCGCTCGGGAGTCGTTTCCAAGCCTCTCCCCGCCGCCTCGGCGAGACGCCGCAACCGCACTGCGCTGGAAGCTCGCACGCCTGTGCGTGCAGGAAGAGGAAACGAAGCTCACGCTGCGAGTGTGACAGTGACGCAGAGGAAGAGGACAGCCTACTGGACACACCGTGCAGGTCTCTCACACACGCACACGCACACGCACTTCATAAACAGTATGAACAAACTGGCAAATTGTTCACGGTTAAACCTTCATCATTATGTAAATGAAATCACCAAAAGCCACAATAACAAACATGAAGAATTAAAGTCGTACTGTACAGTTAAGTGCAAAAGTTTGCACACCCTTAAAAATTGTAATGCATTGGGTTTCCTTTATTATCAGAATGGTGTATGTTACGGTATTACTAGCTGGATGGATCACTTTATTAGTTTCAGAGAGAATTACAAAAAAAATCTTACAATTCTTATTGCAATATTTGACACCCTTGGATATCATTCCTAAAGCAGAACTCCGTTTCATCTTCCTTTTTTTTTTTTTTTTTTTTTCAACTTGCGTATATTAATTGTAAAACTGAGGCAAAGAAGAAAAATTTGAAAGCCGTTTGGGGCTGATGCACTGATGTCTAAATGATTTAATACCTGATATAATCTTTATGAGTTACTTTTCTTCTTGCGTTCCCTGACCGGTGTGTAACAGGAAAAAGCTGAAGAGCACATCTAAGTACATTTATCAGACGCTGTTCCTGAACGGGGAGAACAGCGACATCCGTATCTGTGCGCTCGGCCAGGAGTGGAACCTGCACAAAGTTTACCTGTGTCAGGTAGAGTGTACGCTTCACCCTGACTTACCAATATGACCACAGCGCTGTTGAATTCCCCATTCTGATTGGTCGGAAGTAATAAGGATTACAGCAAATAAGGATGTTAAGTTTAAAGCTGTTTCCCAAATGAGACGCTTCTGGGGTTCATTTACAGTTCAAAAGCCGACATTTTCGGTGATTAATATTCCTGATTGCCACGTCGAAGTTCCTTGTCTGTCTTGTTCTCCGTGCAGTCGGGATACTTCTCCAGCATGTTCAGCGGCTCCTGGAAAGAATCGAACATGATGGTTATCCAGTTGGAAATCCCAGATCAGAATATCGACACGGAAGGTGAGACGGCGTAAAAGTGGGAGAAGCTGCATGTGTTACGTTTACTAAGTCTTCTTTCTGCTCTGTCCGTGCTGAATCAGGATGCTGGATTGTGCGTGTGCATGTGCGTGTGCGCGTGTGCGCGTGTGTGTGTGTGTGTGTGTGTGTGTGTGTGTGTGTGTGTGTGTGTGTAGCTCTTCAGGTGGTGTTTGGCTCCCTCTACAGGGACGATGTTCTGATCAAGCCCAGCCGAGTCGTCAGTATCCTGGCTGCCGCCTGCATGCTCCAGCTGGTCAGTGGGCCTTATTTCATGCATGTAATACACAAATATGTCCACGTACTGAATTTGGTTCCCCTCCTTGTGTAGGTGCAAACAGGGACCCCTGGTCAAACACTAATCCTGCTAATGTCTCTGTATAGAACGGATTTTCAGTCCCGCCGTACAGCACAGCCAGTTTCCTCTGTAGTGTCAGAGAAGTGTCAAATGTTCTGTATCTTTTCACACTCAGCTTTTGACTAAAACACCCGTTCAGAGAGCACGTGGCAGTCATGAGATGGTCTCGGTCTGCATCCAAGTGAACTATAGCGCAGGGAGAAAGCGATTGGACGCTGAAGCGACTCGACTGCAGGACGTGATCCGGACATGCAGTGTGTTTCGG
This sequence comes from Notoglanidium macrostoma, assembly GCA_030068235.1. Classification (NCBI taxonomy): domain Eukaryota; kingdom Metazoa; phylum Chordata; class Actinopteri; order Siluriformes; family Auchenoglanididae; genus Notoglanidium; species Notoglanidium macrostoma. The sequence goes on from JAQQZR010000009.1 coordinate 17,951,215, forward strand.
GTTGGGTTTTATTTTTGTGAGCTGCTGGACAGAGCTGCAGGAATGACATGTGGGCTGAAGAATTGAACAAAAAGTAAAACACTGGATGTCCTGCGCTAAATATTTTTAAATACATGTGCGATTTCTGTTGACTCTACTCACACATGGCAAAGATTTGTTCAAGGGTATCCTTCAGGGTTTTATGGTACTTTGTCAGCCCTATATGACCATCAGCCAATGTTTTTATGCCTGTACATTTGTTTAATTATGTGCCATGAGACACAAATTGTAAACAAACCCAAAAGTATAAATTTCACTCGGTTTCAAATGCGGAAAATAGCCTAATGGGTGTGAACTCTACCTTGAACAGCCTTTTGATGTCTCCTTGCCTCTTATTTTTCCTTCTGTTATTGTGTGTGTGTGTAGGATGGGCTAATCCAGCAGTGTGGTGAAACCATGAAGGAGAACATCAGTGTGAAGATGGTGTGTGGCTTCTACGCCGCCGCGAACATGTACGGTCTGGACTCCGTCACGAAGAAGTCAGTTTCATTTTTTCCCTTTGATTCACTTGTTTTGTTTTGTTTTCCACGTGGCATTATGATCCGAGTGTTTACGTGCTTTACAGGTGTTTGGAGTGGCTTCTCAATAACCTGATGACCCATCAAAACGTGGACCTCATGAAGGAGCTGGGGTATCCGTCCGTCTCTTTAATTCACACCTTTTCACTTTGATTAAATAATCCTCATGTTGAACTTTATTTATTTATTTTTCGCTTCTGAAGGGTCGAAATCATCGAGCAGCTGATTCAGTCGTCTGATCTTTTTGTCATGCAAGTGGAGATGGACGTGTACACCGCTCTGAAGAAGGTCCGGCCGTCCTGACGTTAACAGGCCATTAAATGAGCTCGTCGTGTTCTATTCATATTACTTAATTGTTCTTTCTCTACCGTGTGATCGTACAGTGGATGTTCCTGCAGCTCAATCCATCATGGGATGGTCCTATCAAGCAGCTTCTGGTCGATGCAGACACGTGGCTGTGTAAAAGAAGAAGCGGTACGTTTGCATTCAGTCACGTTTGTCCATGCGTAACAGATTTCCCTTTACGCCACTTTAATGGATGTTTGCTTAGAGGAAAATGGAATTATTTGTAGTTTGTTGTATAAATCATATTATTTTACCAGATGTTTTTGCTCTTGGTTCAACTTGTCATTGTGGTAAGAAAACGTCTACACACTTCTGTTAAAATCGCAGTGATGTAAAAGTCATAAATCATGTCAGGGTTTTTTTTTTTTTTTCTTCCTGAATTGTGTAGGTAACTAGATCACGTGGCAGGTGGAAAAAGATCTGACGTGCAATTTTAACAGGGATGTGAAGTCTAAGAAGAAAAAAAAAAAAAAAAATTCCAACTTGGAATTGCACCTTGGAAACTCGGAAAGGTTTTCTTAACCCCACGTTCAGGATATGACATCATATATAACGATGCTGCTCACGGTCACACCATCAACGTTATATAACGCACCACTCCTCTACTATCAAGTGAGATTATAGACTGACCGTAGATTGACAGTTTACTTGGTTGAGAAGGTTAAAACATCATGAACATTAAAGTTAGCAAGGGATGGATGCCTTTTCCCACAATGTAGCTCCAACAGGACATGAGATCGGACATCCGCCTTTCAAGTTAGGTCAAACTCGGCTTTGTTTTCCAAAATATTTGTGTTGATTTTAAAACTGCGCATTAGCACCCCCTGCTGCTCAGGTGTGGTTTATGCATCCTATTGTTAGTGTTGCTGTAATTTAGCTCTGTGTTGTTTCTGAGCCGAAGCCTGTGTACGGTCCCGGGCTCATATTCCTCAAATCTCATAAAGGAGGAAATTAGTTATACAGTTAACTACTCAAAATAAATTTTGTACTGCCAATAGGAGAACAGCAATTTCTCTTTGTTATTTATGTATCTTTGAGTCTGGGGTCTGTTTCCGTATGGGTCCGTTTCTGACTGACCATGTGGGTTCTCCTACAGAGCTGGGAGAGGAGGAGCCGTTTCTGTGCACGGAGCATGGCTCGCCTTTTAGCCCCGTATTCAGACACATCCGCCTGCAGTACATCATCAACGACCTGGCTTCGGCCCGCATCCTCGAGAGGGATAACATCATTCCACCCGGTAAAGATCCGTGCGCTCAGATTGCAGCGGCTTCAGCGTCATCTCACCTTCGGGCACAAGCGGTTTTAATGCTTCTAATCAGTCCGGCTTAAATTAAATTCCTGTAGTGCTGCACATTTTAAAGGAGCTTTAAATGATCAGAAATTAGTCGACCAGCCAGTGTTAGGAACCTGGTGTTTCTTTTATCCTTGTTTGAAAACGCTTTCAACTGGTTTAGATTTTTGTAGCTTCGCATGCCGAATCCTGCTTTACAAGTCTGATCATCAGTGACCGATCTGAAATTTCTTGCTGATGTCAGTGAGCTCCTGATTCTGTTCTCTCTGCTCTTATTGTAAGACTGGTTGTCCAGGATCTACAAACAGCAGTGGTTCGCCATGCTTCGAACAGAGCATGACAATGACAACGGGTGAGTGGGAAAATCGCACACCTGCAAATCAAGCACAAGATACAGCAAGAGCCGTCAACCGGCAAACCACGGTCCAGATGTGGACCTAGCAAACGTTTCAGTATTTAATCCAGTGATGCTAATTTTCAAAACATGAACCAGCAGAGCTTCTGGAGCAAATGATCTAATCACATGCATTAATGGTCATTATTTAGCTGAAGGAAGCTCCTTGACCCAGAGACTAGTTACAGGGCAAAGAGACATTCGGCTAGAAAGGGTGAGGTTTCACAATCTGGTCTGATGTAGATAAAAAAACAGGACATTTAAAAAAGACTAGACCGAAAACAACATCTACTAAAGTGCAAGTTTTTCAAGCAAGTCCATGTTTGTACGTTACATCAGGGCAGACGTCCATTATCTTTAGATTTTACTGTCTAATTTGTGTTCTTTCTGTGCCTATGCGTGTGTTAGACCCCAAGAGGCTAATAAGGAGGAATTTGAGAAGAACAGCATGCGCTGCGGTCGAAAGCTGAACAAAGATGGAGATGCAAGTCCACTAGTTATTCCATTGTCATGATATATACTATAACAGTGTTCAGAGTTAGTCAGGTAATGTAAGAATCTCCTCCTCAGTACTGCTGGAGATGGACAGGTTTTAATTACGGCTTCGATCTGCTGGTCACCTACACCAACCGCTTCATCGTGTTCAAGAGGAATACGCTGAGTCAGCCGTGCGGAGGTGCGGTCAGCCTACAGCCACGACGACACCTTGCTTTCAGGTGAGCTGCCTGAAAAATAATGCTGTGGTCGAAACATGAGTCGATTGTAGCGTTTCACTTGTCATCGACACGCTTACGATTCAAATGAGTGCCAATATTTATGAGAGAAGGTTTCTCAACTAGGAGATAAGTCACCGTTGGCATAATATTAATATGCTGTTAACTGGACAAATTCAATCGTGTTCTTCGGTATCAAAAAATCATCCAGGATTTGATGGAGTCTCAGGAAGAAGAAAAAAAACAGCACCTAATTTTAAGGAGGTTTTATCAGTACGGGGGATCGAAATGGATCTCATCAGCCAATCAGCTTTCAGCAGGCGGTTTCATGAAACGTAAATGGGGTGTTTTGTATCTGTAGTCATTTTGGTGTTTAGCATATCTGAAACAAAGGCCACTAGGGGGAGCTACTGCGGTTTCAAATTAAATAAAAGTAAACACTTGGTTGGCAGATTATTAGATACCTGTTCAAACTACTGCTATGTTCGCGTTTGAAGACTCGGGTCTTCGGTTGTACTTTTATTGTGCTGTGATTGTGTAACAGTGGGTGTAGGTGAGCTTCGCTTGCCTATAATGGTGAACACATTGATTCTTTTATATGTGTTTACTGGAGCAGTCTAGTTGAAATTGGTTCATCAACAGGAGCCATAATTATAAATTTGGTCCTCATTGTGAAGGGTACTAGGACCCCTGTGATCACTGCTTGTGACTATATTTATATATATATATAATTGTTCCATGTTGATTGCAATATTGATGTTTAAAGCTCTGCACTGCTCAGAAAGACTGGTTCTTCACCCACACCACACTGTAAGTGTTTCTCTAGCCATGTACTGCATTTCTAGGTTTCGTATCTTTTGTTAGCGCTCTGAACTCAACCCCCCATCCCCCCCCGTCGGACAGGTTACGGCTCGCGTCGTTCGACAGCTGCGGCAAACTGATCTGCAGCCGATCTACAGGTTACCAGCTCCTCACCCTGGAGAAAGATCAGGTTTGGTCACTCATACATATATGATTGCCTTCTTATTCAAATTATTTCTAATAAGAATGTACATAGAAACTGCACTGAAGAGTAGGTAGAGAAGGAAATATTGTTCATCCTTCTTGGTAGCAAGATAATAAGCATATCTTGGCATGCTAGTCAGCTAATTAGTGTTTGTAGAAATCAGACAGAGGACACGTTATGCTAAAGACGTGATCTCCAGCTACACGTTGCAGATGTTCTGTGTACAGCGTTCAGACTTTTCATTGTGTACAACCTGCTGTAGACTTGCAGGGCATTATGGGTAATACATAAAGCCCTCCGTTACATCAGCAAGGCACGGGAAATAGAAATCGGAGGAGCTGATAATCTCAGGGAAAAATCTAGGTCAGTTTAGCATGCGTTATTGCGTCATATAATATAAGCCAATCAGGTTTCAGTATGCAAATGTAGGCCAGGCAACACTGATTTAGTTGTTTGGTTGAGAGAATTGCTAATTTGCATAATCATAAAATTTGGGTTTCTATTCAATGAAATATATCATTCATGAATAAAGGAGAAAAAAAATACTTGGGTGATATTTAAAGCATGATAGAGTAGATAAAACACTAAACAGGAACTCGGTGCTGTGTGTGTGTGTGTGTGTGTGTGTGTGTGTGTGTGTGTGTGTGTAGGAGTACGTGGTGATGAACCTGGACAGCCGTCTCCTGTCTTTCCCACTCTACGTCTGCTGTAACTTCCTGTACACCTCCCCCTCCCCCTCCCCCGAGCGCCGGGCAGACACCAGCGAATCAGAAAGCAGCGCTCGCAAGTCGTGACCCTCCGGCCAATAAGCTCCATCCTGATCTCATGACATCATCACTTCCAACCACTCACTCATTTTTTACCATCGGTTTTCTACGCCTTGTGTTGTTGTTTTTTTTAAATTTTTTAAGTGTATATTAATTTGTTTTATTTCACTTTTATATTTATTTCTGTTGAGTTTTTTTTTTTAATGATTTTTGGTATAATTCAACCCAAAACAAACCACAGACCAGTGAGTGCATGTTACAGTTTTACTTCTTCTGTTGTTGAAATTTAGTTTTGTATGAAAGTTAACCTCTATATTCTTGCATCTGTTCATACTGTAAATGGCTCGGACTTGGCCAGGCATTCCTATTTATTATTCTTCAGTGTTTTTGTACTGTTCAAAGACAAAGAAACTGGTGCTGGTGCTCGTGTTTTAAATACAGGTTGCTTTTTCTTCCAGAGCAGCTCTACTCCAAGTTCACAGACATCACTTTTGAACAACTGGCCATTTCATATTTTGTGTAATTCTGTAATTATATTGTGAATATGTACACATGATGACGAATGTGCCGTGGTTAAGCGTAGATGATGTGTGCGTTATGGACCAAAATAACAATCATTCAGGCATGAGGATCTAATCAGTACTGGCTGGTGTGTGGTCAGACGAGAGCCTAATCGCGTGATGCATAAAATGATGACAAACTGGTGCTTGGAATCAGCTTCTTCAGTACATCAACTCTGTTGTTTTCAAAGATTACCTAATGCAAGAAAATGTCTGTGTCCATACAGGAATGAATAAAAAATTATATCTTCCAATAACGCAGCTCAGCCACTGCAGCTCACGCGCCTGCCTTTTATAGGGTGTCATTACTTTTGCTCTAATTGAAGAGCTGGTTATCTTGGTCTCAATTTATGGATTGTTTGGAAGGGCTTGCTTTCTGAGCAGCACAGAATGCTAATGAGATTCAAAGCTAATCGAGTTTCACATTAATGAGTCTCTTTTACACAGATCTAATGTTTATAATGTGTAATGGATACAAACTCTAACTGGGTTTTTGGAAGCACCACACGAACATTTATCATGCAAATGATCGAATAAATTAACGTGCGTCCACTTTATAAATTGTATTTAACAGATAAACAAAAAATTTCAACTTTGCGTTTTGTTTATAGCCACAACTGTTTTGGTCAGTTGTCAGCGTTCTTATCAACGCAAAATATTTAACGGACCTTACGGCGTCCATTCTCGTTACAGATTCAAACACCCAGATCGTTTAATTTCACTGTTACCGTTTTATTGTCCGTACAAAAACAAGCAGTTGAGGCAGACAGACATCATAGCGCGCTAATTCACAGTACAGTAACAGCGATGAAGTCCGCAACGAAGCCCGAGCTTTCCGTGACTGTTCACGTATTCATCGCTGATGGCGTTTTAAAAGTGGACTGCTCACTGTGGTATAGACCCTAGGTTCTCCTTCAGTCGGTGTGTCATGCTGGGCAGGAGCTTGAGATGATCGTCCACGCAGCTGCCCACACACTTCTCCATGAGCGCACGCACCGCGGCCTCCTTCGCTCCCGAGTTGAACAGGTCTTTGGCTTTATCGTTGCAGTGCATGGTGCATCGCGTGAGACGATCCTGAAAGACAATTGATATTAAACATATAATTAGCAAACATTATATTTTAAACTATTGCATATTTACTGAATCTGCGTACAATTTTAACCGAACACTGGGGGATATGAGGGATATACGCTAGCTGCAAACAGGAACCTTGTACCAGTGGTCGCCAACTCTGTTCCTGTTATGGAGATCTACCTTCCTGTAGGTTTTAACTCCAACCAAAACCTCTTTCAGTTGATCCAGAACTTATTACAGTAATGACTGGATGGTCAGATGGGCATGATTATGGTTGGAGCTGGATATAGATCTGCAGGAACAGGGTTAGTGACCACCACCTTAAACCTTATTCAAAATCTTTTCTTTTTGTCGTCTCTCAGAAATGTATCGACGCGTGCTGCTGGTTAATTCGATTTTGGATGAGACGTGGTCATTTTGTCAGATAAGCTGATACAATTGTCTACACGGTGACTCTATGAACTGCATTTATAATTCCGCACATGTAACTCTGGATCATACGGCTCTGGGTGTGACCTGACATCCACGAATATTTTCGCCTACATCTAAAGTCTTCGCTTATCCATCGACGCATCGTTTCTATTGGCTACACATAATGCCTGACCAAGAGCAGATAACGACTTCTCGGTTAGATATATAGACGTGTTAAAGACTGATTAACAAGTGCCCGTGGACACCACGCAGTGTTTTCACAATCACGTCATGTCAGTGTTACTGACATTACACTGGTGCGCACTTACCTGAAACTTTTCCAGCTCATTAGTAACCAGTCCCTGCGCTTTGGCCAGAGGTGCGTGACAGCGCTCTATACACTCATGAACCTGACTCATAGAGTCCGTCGTGCGCTCGCAGCATTCTGCACTGCACCGGAACATCCGGCCCTGAAAGTCACATTTAAACAGGTTAGACGATACATTCAGAGTAATACTGTTACCAGATCAATAAAGACATGTTAGTTTATGCAAGGTGTAACTATGGGGCCCTGTTTGTGCGATCGGATTCAGTCAGATGCTAGGACAAGGAAGTATACATAGTACTACAAATTAATCTTTTGTAACACTACACCTGCCATGATGAAATTAACAGGTTTACGGACAAGTGATAGTTTAGTGGTGAAATGCTGAACTCTGAACAAACTGCATTACAACTTGGTTACTTTGGAAAGCTTTAAAACTTTTGGAAGTATGTTGGAAACTTCCACTAGATAAATGAAGTGAGCATGAATGTCAATGCTTGGATATTACACACATAAAAGATTACAGGATACATGAATGAACACACATGCTGTCTGGGTGGAAACAAGGATAGTGTCATTTCATTAACCTAGCTTTTTACTTCAAATGACAAAGTCCAATCTGGCCATGAGTCACTCAGTTCTCAGACCTAATCGCCGTATGAGGAGGTACTTTCAGCCGGTTGGGCCCTGTTTACTTCATGTACAGCAAAGAATATGCTAACTTTTAAATGGATAACACTGACATCTGTCATTTCTGCTCAGGAAGCCTAACAAATAGTTCCTTATATTGTTCCATGGGTGTACAAACTTTTGCATTCAACTCTAATAGAGTTCTTCACTTATTGATAGCATGTTACTGCAAGGTGTAAATATGATGATGCTTCTTCTGTTGGATTTTATAGCACTAACAGTGGGACAGTGGCTCAGTGTATAATAGTCACACCAGGTGTGTGATGTTACCTGCATTTTCCGGATGTGATCCCGCTCCAGGCTCTGCACCATCTCCTCCACCACGTGCTGCACACGGGCTTGCTGCGCCTCCGCCATTATTCCCTATTTATTACTAGATAAATTACTGAATAATGTAAGATCTGTAAATAAAACTAACCAGTCCTGATATGTAGTTAAGCTAGCATGCCGTAAGAGTAAAATAAATAATAACTAACACAGCGTAGCATTCACTGCGTCACATAAAATGTCGTTAAATAAATTAGTTCCTTTATTATTGTTAAATATTCAGTAAGGTCACCTCTCAGTAAGCGAAGGCATAAGAGACAGGGTTACACCATGCCGCTTCCGGATTTATGATTTATACGTTACTTCCGCCCTTTGCTTTCTTCTTCGTCGATAACTTACTGCGTCTTCAACTGCGCCTCCAACTGGACTGGAATGTGGAGCGCGTCGAAAACACGTACATACTGTATAGGGTCTGTGGTACTCATTTTATATTAAAAACTAATAGAAATAAAATACAAATACACGCCATTTTCTCTATATAAACACATGTTCCGATATACAGTCGCCTCACCACGAACGCGTCGAATTTATCTCCTGCACCACGATTGGTTGTTCAGGTGTCGGACTATGATAACTAACCAATCGTCGTGCAGGTATTCGAAACGACAAGCCAATCCTAGAGAAGCAGAGGCGGGCTCTTTGGAATACAGTTGGGGAAAGTAAGTTCCTAAACAAGATAGTTAGCTAACTCTTTTCTTAAAAACGACCAGTTTTAAGCAGTTTGTCTCTGGAAGCGGTTGGGAAATATCCAAATGCATCAGAAGACAACATTTTGGCAGCTTTAGAGGTAGTTATTTTAGGTAAGTTTGGTTAGCTAGGTAGTTAGATAACTAACTAACGTGTCAGGCTAGTTTACTGTAACTTGTCTGAATGCAAGTGAAGGAACTTGGGGAAACAGGCTGAGATATTATTTGTGATTTTACTACAGATGGAGAGACAGATTTGCTCAAATTGTATGCTTTAAGTTTTTAAATGTTGTCCGAAACTTAAAGCATGTCTTGATTTATCATGTAAAGCTACAGTTTATTAGTGAAGTCACTGTATTTATGTGTAATAATCTGAAGCAGTCAAGTTGCTGTGACCTTTGATATGGTAAAGTCTGAACTACTGATAAAGATAAGATGCAAGTTGTTTTTTTTCCTCCAGAAGACATTTCATCAGGCTATCCAGGAGTTCACTTTGCAGTGATATCCAGGAGTTTACATTACAGTGATTTGAACCCACATGCATGTTGCTTTTCTCCTTTTTTTCCCCCCCTCTCAGGTGTCTATACCTGTGAAGATCTAAACCCTCATCATGTCTGTGAGAACGCTCTCGTTCAAGGCTCTTCTGTTCATCGGACTTTGTCAGGTTGGACGCCGGGGTCTCGCCTCTGCTCGTGAGCTACGAGAACCACCGAAGAATATTGGTAAACGTTTTTTTTCTTATCTAATCATGTAAAGCGATGTTGGTCCTGCATTTTAGGTTTTCTTTCTTCTGTTCAATACACTTCGCATCATGAAGCCATCAATCGTAGATCAAATGTTAATCCTTCAGTCTAGTCATGTTTGTTGTGACATTTGATTCTGTAGTTTTGTCCTGAAGTTAAACCCGGAAAGTGTTTCTGTCAAAAAGGAGAACTGCATCTGATTCTTCTTTTCACTGGATTAGTCATGAATGTAGGGTTTCGCACTATGACTCCAGAGAAATGTTCAGTCAGCTCAGCTGTAAGACTCCCGTGCATTATGTTCCGAGAGTATTTACTGACCGTGGCTTTGCTTTTCCACTTTTAGCCATCGTTGGAGCCGGAATCGGCGGAACAGCAGCAGCTTATTTCCTCAGGCAGGAGTTTGGACCCGCAGTTAAGATCGACGTGTACGAAGCAGACACTGTTGGAGGACGTGTCGCTACGGAGAACATCGATGGACAAGATTATGAAACGGGAGGCTCCATATTACACCCGCTTAATTTGCATATGAAGCACTTTGTGGATAGACTAGGCGAGTTTCCGTTTATTTGAATTAAATACCCACTCGTACACGTACACTTTTGTCACTAACTCGAAGAATCTTACTACACTTACATCTGGACCGTTCACCGCACACACACACACACACACACACACACACACGTCTCTCATGGTTCCTATTGTGCTGGGAGAGTACCTACCCTGAAGTAGGAGATAAAAAAGTTCGCTCTCAGTTCCTGCAGTGTGAACAGTGAAAGTTCCTCCCGTCCGAAAACGTCCGTTTCATTTCTTTGTTTTTTGTTGCTGTGTTCAAACTGATGAATGTAAGTACTGAAGTGCTCCACTCCTCGCTCAGGTCTGTCAGTTCGTGCTGAAGTCCCTACAAAAATGGCAATCTTTGACGGAAAGGAGCTGATGTTCGAGGAGAGCGATTGGTTCATCGTGAACTTCCTGCGCATGCTGTGGAACTACGGCTTCAACCCGCTTCGCATGCACATGTGGGTGGAAGGGATTCTGGACAAGTTCATGAGGTGAATCACTGTCATCCATAAAACATAATAATATATTAAATCTAATCTGCACTGGGTGATGATTAACATCTGGTCTTCAGTAGCAAGGTTCTGGGTGAGACTGACTTCCGTTATTTGTTTGCAGGGACGTAATGATTTCGTTTATTTTTTCCAGATTGATGACGGTACGAGTTTTTGGTTCTTCGTTGGTACCGATTCTCAGATTACACACACTGTTTAGACGTTGTTTTTCTGGTTATTTGTACCGTAGGAAGATGCTGAGTGTGTCTATTTGGGTAAGAGGAATGTTTTTCTCGCTGAACTGTCTTCTCAATGTTGCCGGCTCGTCCCGACAGGATTTATCAGTACCAGCAGTTCAGCTACTCGTTCTCCAGTGTTGAGCGACTCCTGCACGCCATGGGCGGCGACGATTTTCTCTCTCTGCTCAACCAGACGCTGGAGGAGGCCCTGCTGGCTCAAGGCTTCTCTCAGACCTTCATCAATGACCTCGTCGCCCCGATATCACGTGTTAATTACGGCCAGAGCGTTCGTCTGCATGCTTTTGTCGGTGCGTCCGCATTTACTCGTACGCTTTAGCCTTAGGCGAAGATTGGTCTCCAAAACCAATATTTGTCATTATATAACCATATTTATTGCTGCCTTCTGTAAAAACGCAAACAAAGCATACATTTAAAACCTTAAAGCTGAATATAGAGCTGATTTTAGTGTGTCTCTTCACTGAATAAGTTGAGGAGGGGAAATGAAAAGGCTTTTCGTTCTCCTGTGCAGGCGCCGTGTCCCTGGCGGGCGCCGAGTCGGGACTCTGGGCCGTGGATGGAGGGAATAAGAGGGTCTGCTCTGGGCTCCTGTATATCAGCAAAGCCGAACTCATTCCAGCACGTGTGACCAGCATCGCTCTCAAAACGAGACCCTCTAAAAGCGGTACAGCTCTCTTCTTATCAGCTACGAGAAAATCGAATATAGTGGCAAATTGTATTCATAGCAGCACGGCATTTAGTGTCGTCACAGGCTTCATAGATTTCGCTACATTATCACAAGTAGCAAAAATGTAAGCTACTAGAGAATGTTTCCATCGAAGTGTGAAAGGTGAGGGCAAACCTCTGAACTTAATTTTTAATAAAATTTCTTCGCATAAATTTTTGTGCATCCACATCTTAATTTTGTCCTGAGGGTGTACAAACTTTTCACACAACAGTACATTCAGATTGCAAATCCGCCTGACTGACTGACTGACTTCCCCCTTGCTGTATCTTTTTTGCTTCTACAATCAGGCACCATCGCAGAGTTTTACGAAGTGAACTCCGTTGATGATTCTGGCTCCGCCCACTCCCTTTACGACGTCGTGATTTTGGCCACGCCCCTCCACCGGGGCCTGTCCGATATCGGTTTCTCGGGCTTGTCTTCTTCCCTGCCTTCGCACCTACCCGGGCACTACCACCAGACAGTGAGTACTCTAGTCCTCGGGCGTCTCAACGTCTCCTACCTGGACGCCGGACGGAAACCGAGCGATTTTTTCATCTCTAACGTTTTCACGACGGATAACGAGAAACTGGGCTTCGCCAGCTTGAGCTCGCTGGCCTCCGTCCACGTCTCGCCAGGCTACTCGCGGCCGTCGGCCAGCCAGACGACAGTGTGGAAGGTTTTTTCTCCCGAGCCCCTGACTGAGCAGCAGCTGAACACGCTGTTCGTCTCACGAGAGCACGTGGTGGAGAAGCGCTGGCTGGCGTATCCGTCATACAGAGCGCCACAGCGTCGGGCTCCACCCTTCATCCTCCACAACAACCTCTATTACCTCAGCCCCATCGAGTGGGCAGCGTCATCCATAGAGATGAGCGCCCTCTCAGCGCAAAACATAGCACTGCTCGCCACCCACCGCTGGCACGGAGACACATCCAAGGTGGATCAGGAGGGTCTGCACGCTCGCCTCCGGGGGGAGCTGTAGACACGCAAGAGCAACGACAATCATGAAATCTATAATCCACTGGCTGTTTGTGTGTGGGGCGTTTGTTTTTATTTAATCAAGAAGGTGATGCTAATTCTCGTATCATCCAAGGACGCTTTCCATTCTAATTCCTTTCCGGTTGTTTTTCAGCGCATCATTAGTTTCTCAGACTTGGAAGAAAGTTGACGTGTAAGTTCTTTGTCAGTGCTAGGGAAGTCTTTCAGCTCTTACGAATCATTATTTCAGAAGATATCGATTGCTAGTCTTTTACTCGTGAAATAAGAAACTATGCAAGCTAAAGCTACAGGTACAATTCAACCAAACTAACTCCCTCGCAAGTCGTCCGTCAGCCAAGACACGTTTAGTCTTCGTATTGAAGCGATACATACCATATAGCCAAAAGTATGTGGACACCTGGCCGTCACACCTATATGTGGTTCTTCCTCAAACTGTTGCCACAAATGTAGAAGCACACAATTGTATAGAATGTCTTTGTATGCTGGAGCGTTACAGTTTCCCTTCACTGGAACCAAGAGGCCCAAACCGGTTCCAGCATGACGATGCTCCTGTGCACAGTGTGAGCTCCATGAAGACATGGTGTGTTTACATTGGAGTAGAAGAACTTGAGTATCCACATATCTTTGGCAAAAGAGTATACATAGCTAATCATAGAGATGGAGGTGTTCTTGTGTTACCTCGAGCTAATAAGTACAGAAAGCTCGAAGCCACCGGTTCAGTATTGTGTTAACAACATTCTCAAATGGATTTATTTTCGTTCTGCATCTCAAACAAGCTTGGTGACGTGGTTCCTGAGTCATGACGCAGTGTTGTGTGTAAAAATGGACAAAAACAAAGCTAAAACCAGCTGTCGCTCCAGCTCGAAGCTGAACCCGACTGAAGCACGATGTGTGGCTTAAAGCTTAATGGTCATATTGTATGTACATGATGCCATTTTTTGAAATTGTGTATGTAATGTAATATAATGTAAGTTAATGAGCCAAAGGCATGTGAGGATTTTGATCTGCAGGTTGCACAATGCTGAACAGGTGGCTGTAGACTTCCATTCATTTTCATTCAGTATAAACAAATACTGTAAGAAGCCATGCTACTGTGTCTGAAAGTGTTCATTTTTCCACAAAAATTTTGACAATAAGTATTCGTTGATTGACAAAATTGAAACAACAACGTAAACAAAAAATATTTGATCAAAATGACAGCAAAATCTAAGACGAGTGAGACGGAACAGCCGGCTCTGTTCAGGCAGGCAACCTAGTTTACTTCTCAGGAGAACATTTTTACAACCAGGAGAAACATCCATCAGCAATATTATGAGATAAACAATATATTTATAATACTACATATGCTTGGCTCGGTACAAAATACCTTCTTCATACGATAACTAGCAAAACAGTAAACAGAGTCGTGGCTAACTCCACATAGCGACACCACCACCAATCACATCTCAGCTGACTGAAGTTCATCTGACGGAAAAAAAAAAAAAAGTTATAAAATTTAAAAATAATCATTAATAATCTGTTCGCTTTCAAGACATGTAAAACCTCAGTAGCCTGCAGTGTACGAGTGGTAGCCATTTCAGCAGCTGTGCAACGTCATAAGTAAAAAAAAAAAAAAAATTTTTAAATGCCATCTTGTACGTCCAACTTCGTACCTTTATTATACGTTTTTAAACAATAATATAATTGGTGTCAATTCCTGAGCTGGCTTGTGACATGTTTAAAACTTTGTAAAACTTGTACAAACCTGACTAGACCCTTGTGCAAATTCCTAAACCATTCCTTCGTCAGTGATATTTGGAGCTTGTTATTTTTAACTGCAGTAACATTTGTACAACGGATCAGTCGTGATTTCATTTCCCATTTTGTTTTTACTGAACTGTGAATTAAAGTGCCTGAAATGTATTAACACACTGTGTTCGAATGAAACAACAGTCAGTGTTAACATATGCGAGAAGAAGCCGTTTGTATTCTTATCCCTTTTTTTTATTATTATTTTTTATTTATTTAGGGAGTTTATTATTAATAATGTGTAAAAAAAAAAAAATTATTTTATGGATCAACTTTTAACAAGTGTGTGATTTGTTCTAATTTCTCTAAGTTGTGAATAATAATAAAAAAATCTTTGGAGTAAAAATTAATAAAATGGTTTATTTTTTACCTACAATAAAACAGTATAAAGAGTTTTTTGGTGTATAAGAGATGTCTGTAACAGATTCAGCAGTACGACGCTGTCTGCAAACCTGCATGTACGTTTTCCGGGCCGTTTTTTTTTACGCCTTCCTGCCTTCTTGTTCATCTTGTAGGTGTGCGGTTACAGATTTCCGCTTGGCTTTTTTCCACAGCATGAGGCGTGTTCAGGAAGAAACTCAAGGCTCGGAAAGTTTGAGGATTCAGTATGAAATCGTAATCACACGAGGCTTAACCGATTTCATTTGGAATAAAATTCACTGATAAAATGCTTTTCATAAGATTTTTACAGTCAACAGAAATTTGAGCTCTAATCCTTTTCATTTCAAATGTAGGAAATGTTTCCTATTTGTTTATTTATTTATTTATTTATTTACTTGAACAAGCATTGTGACGCTTGACTCAGGGGAAAAAACAGCACTAAATAAATACATGTCGTTTGACACTTCATTTCCATGTGCAAATTTTCACATATTGTTAAAATCGTGTATCAATTCACTTTTAAACAAAAAGCCTAGACTAATTTTTCTAAACACCATTTACGCTTTACAACGTTATATGTTTAATATTATACTATTGGGAAGCTATTTTTGTCTATTCAAGATTCAATAATTTAGTATCGATTTAATGAAAGGTTGATTGGAATTTGTGTGCTCTAGGGAAATAATACAAATACATAACATAAACGTAAAAAGTACAGCCTTGTGATGTATTCCTGCATGAAGGCGTGCAGATGATGGCGGATTTGAACACCTCGGAAGTATAAAACTTCAGCGACACAAAAACTTTACTGCAGGTAAATTCACAAAAACAAAATAAACCTTTATTGTGTCATGTATTCCTGCTTTACGCATATTCTTGCATGTCTCTTAATGCTTCGTTGTCGGCGTATTAACCTTCGAATGTGTTTCAAGACCAAATATTTTGCATAATTGAAATACAATTCAAAGCAAATTGACAGCTCTGGCTTTTTATTTTGCATCATGCGTGCATGACATCAGCGCTGTGTTTACCGAAAACACAGATCTCCATCCTCTTAACCCCAGGTCAATACTGATCATTTAGAAGTGTTCGCTCGTTCATTACAAAAAAGGAAAGGACCTTCCCTTCTGGCAGTGCGCCCTCCAAAACATCCCCTCTCTCCAAACATACACCAGTCTCCGGGCCGCACCACAGCGAGACATGTGACCGGGACAATGGGGCTCGTTCAGCGCTGAGATAATGCCGCTCTGTGCTTGTGGCAGGTAGAGCCGGACGTGCCGTCTGCTCACACCGAGCATGTGATGCCCCGCGGCGCTATAATAACCCCGACTGAGCGACAGCGATCTGACAACAACAGAGATCATCATCACCATCATCATCATCTTCAGCTATCCTTCATCCTGAACAGACCTCCGAGATGAGAGCCGCTGTGCCTGTCCTGCTCTTAGTGGCCCTCGCCGGGTGTCAGAGTGGTAAGAGACGATACCGACTCACCGATTCACAGTTACTTGGGCTTCTGAATTAATGATTGTTGGCAATAGGAATGAGGATAGGAAATAATTAAGGAAGGAATAAAATACTTCAAGGTTGAGGTTTTATTTTCATGTGAATTAAGAGAGCTGTAAGCATCAACATATGGTGAAATCCTGCAAACACTGCAAAATTTATAAGTCATCTCTAAACTCGTGCAAAAAACGGTAAACATATATAAATGCACTCTGAACTAGTAAAATAATAATAAACTGTAAATATTTGCTGTGGTAGGGCAATAATCTTATGATCGATGAGCTTTTTTTTTTATCCGTTTATAGTCACGTTTAATGTTGTCGACCATCTAAAAGAGAAGATAATAACTGTTTCACCTTATAATCAGTTATTCTCTCACCAGCTTTTCTCTTTCTCGCTTGAAGACGTCCTTGGAACAGAAAAGTTACAGCTTTATCGTCAACGTACTGACGCTGGAAACTTCCATAAATGTTAAAATAAACATCTCCTGACAAACAATTTCACCACATCAATTACACAAATTATTATTTTTTTTTTTATCCATTTATGTGAAGTACCCATCATACAGGTCCCTTTGTTAGCTGTTACTATAGAAACTGTAATGTATTAGAATGATCATGTTAATATAAACAGCTGTGATTAGCAGCTGCACTTCTGTCAAAATTGCTGAAAATTAAGCGACTCTTCCCCACCAAAACGGGTAGACGTTTAAAGACGTTAAAATGACGACTTTGCCAGACGTTGACATTAGGCACGTCCCTCTATGTCTACATTTGTGACCAGATTCAAGATATTTCTGATCAGATTCGAGAACTCACCAGCGCTGTGGCGTAAATGTTATAATCAAAAGTTGAGTCTTCAAAGCATTGTAATTAGGAAAAGTAACATATTTGTGAAAAACTAATATACACACTTTTACACATGGTGATATCTTTAGTCTTTGGAGCTTCAAGGATCATCTACCGGCATGTTGCGCAATCATTTCCATAAATACATGACCAAATCTTCATATATTTGCTTGAAATGACTGTGATGAGGGATGTAATCTCAGTTCAATATAAATCTCTGACTAGTCCCCGTTTACAAATTTAATTCCGAAGTTAAACTTATTTTGTATTCCACATTGCCTCCAGTTTCCGATACAATTCCACCTTTACGTTTTGGGCCTACAAGGCTACAATGATCCCTAAATTATACCTACATTTTGTTTATAGATTAGAGAATTCTTTACTTCCAAAATGGTTCCTTGCTGAGACGGTTTTGCATACAGCCTCATTGAAAAACACTTTAGGGTTCCAGATATTTAGCAAATGTCAGACATCAGTTGTGTTCTAGCTGATGAGTACTTGAGTAAAACATTAGATTTAGTTTTCCTCTAAATATACATCTCTCATGTATTCAACAAGCAAGAAGGTTCTGGGTTCAAACCTGGCAGCCGACTGATGCCTTTCTGTGTGGAGTTTGCATGTTCTCCCCATGCCTGTGTGAGTTTCCTCCCGGCGCTCCGGTTTCCTCCGACAGTCCCAAAGACATGCAGATTAGATCAACTGGCTACTCTGAATTGCCCATATGTGTGAAAATGAGTGTGAATGGCTGTTCGTGCCTGTGTTTGCCCTGTGATAGACTGGCGACCTGTCCAGGATGTACCCCGTCTCTCCTCAAAAGTCAGCTGGGATTGGCTCCAACTTCACAGTGTAGATAACTCATGGATGGAGTAGTTTTCTGACTTCTTGTTATGATTCTTATACTGTACTCGACTTTCTAAAATGCAAGGTTTATGCAAACAAAGTTATCCACGTGGGATTTTGTCATATCGTTACTTGCAGTGTTTTCTGCGTCCCTGGATTTTCCTCTGAAGGAGGATGTGTCTGAGGAGAGAGGTAATACTCTTTCTACATAAAATACACTGCACTCTTTTTCTCGCCGTCGATTCAGATCTAATAATGAGCATTATTCAATTTATCTGTTTTTCAATCAGTGGAGATTAGTGACCTGCAGAAATCAGGTAGGTCATGAGCATGAATGACTTTTCTGTCTTTTTCTTCCACACTGACTGAGACGTCATTACTATTAAACCATGTACAGAAACACCTGCTTTACAGAGACATGTTTGTGAAACGATAATGACGGAACAGCTATAAAAACTAACACACTAAACATGTAATTGCTAAAAAGTTAGACTTTAAAAAGGGTGTGTCTATTCATCAGTACGTGTACAAGTCTTGTGTATTGTCGCTTCAATCAGAAACTGAAACTCTTTCCGTTTTTCCCAGATGAGACTGAGGCTGCAGCAGAATCAGAAGGTAATTAGATAGAAAGCTATATATTAGCACTAACACTGTTAGAAGTAAGGAGTAAAACTCTTGGTGGTTGGGCAGTTATAGGAATTAATCAATGACATAACGTGATGTGATGAAGCCACAGCAATTTACCAACGGTTCATTTTTTTTACTTATTAAAGAACAACTAATTAAATGAATCGACACCTTCTGACCAATCAGAATCAAGCATTCAGCTGCAGTTACATAATGCTGTTATAAGGATTTTTACATTTTAAAATATTTCTTCATTGGCTTGCAGAGGAAGAACTGCTTCACGACGACTGCTTTCAGAGTGAGTTACACCCTTTATCTATCAGTGTCTGAGAATTAATAGAAGACATTAAGCCAGAGTATAAGTAGTTTTATTCAGTTTTACTGACTATAAAATAATACTGTAAATGCTTCTATACATAATAATAAAGTAGTATTTTTTTTTTACAGAGGCTGTAAGAGATCATCCTGAGCAGAAGTTGAACCCCACGGCCTCTCCAGTCAGTGAAGGTGAGGACTATAGTGTGGACTATAAACTCCCTCACAGCCACCAGTTGGCTCTGAAACCTTGAGGAATGCCTTTAACACTTTTTACCAGATGCCAAAAAATGGAATTTCCACCTGTTTTTGGAGATACCGGTGATCAACACTGAATTCGTTTGTAATGTTACACTAAACTGCAGTGGCTAATGGCTGCAGCCAGACAGGGGATACTGAGCAAGATGTAAGTCACAACAAAAAACACAAAGAACAATACCTATGGCAAGAAATCAGGAGCTCTGACAAAAGCATAAAGACTAGCATATACCACCATAGTAACATTTAACACACACGGGGATCAGAACACTTAAATACTCTCACTAATGAACCTAAACTCAAAACAGCTGAAAACAATGAATGTCATGTGATGTGCAGGAGCAGATGTGCAAAGGTGTCCAACAGCGCCCTCTGGTGCCGACACGACAATGGCTCATATGAAAGTTGACACTCAGGGCTTTAAAACTGCAGTTTTTCATACTTGTTTCTTTTGTTTTGCCTAGACTACTAGGTTTAAATGTTGTAATTGTATTGTGACAGTTGTTTATGGGGTTCTGCTATGAAAAAAGCTTGAGAGATCTGAATTGTTTGCCCAGTAGAAGACTCGTTGTCTTGCTCACTAGCAGTTAAACAGTCGCGATACTTATATATATATATATAAAAATTTATAAATTCGTAAATTTATACTCAGAATCTATATACTTCTGTGAAGTTCCTTTGTGACAATGTCTGTTGTTAAAAGCGCTTTGAAAAAACGATACTCTACACAAAGAACTCCATCAGTGCCCTGACAAATTTTATTATTATTATTATTATTATTATTATTATTCAATAAGTGGATGTCTATTCTACCAACAGAATGGAGTGCCAATGTGCTGCAAGAAAAAGTGAAAACTGATAAAATCTCAGCTTGGATGACTTTCCATGAATTGTTATGTTTTTTTTTTACCTTGTACATTTCTATAATAACATTCATTGATTCAAACATCATTTATTTTTGGACAGAAATAACACGGGATGCTCAGACTCAGAGTACAAAAGAGGAGACTGAAGGTAAGACAGTAATAAAATTAACTGTATATAACAATATTATCATCATGGACACCCCGAAATATCATCTTTTCTCATAATAAATCAAATTAAAGTTTAGCTTTAAATGGAATTTTTTTTAAGCAGTGTTGTGATAATGGCAGCAAAGGGTTTTATTCGAAATGAATATTTATGTGAAAAAAAATGGATGTCTTTTTGAATAATAGATACATCTCTCACGAACATTAAACACCCTTGATACACCTGCTTCAAATGGCATTAGACTGAATCAGCAGTTCCCAAACTTAGTTTTTTCCTTCAGCCTAAATGATTTGCCTTAAGATAGCCTGGAGACTTTTACTAAGCTAACATTAAGTCAAACATTTGTAATAAGTGAAAAAAATTCTTGCTCCTGTTATTTATTTTAATTTTTTTAAATACGTTTTACAAAAATATGCCACCATGAACACGTCGTTTCATAGAGCATCATATTTGTTGGGAATTCATTATTTAGTTGTGTTAAGGGATGTATCCTTGGATATGTTCTTAATTAATAAAAAGTAATTAAGGTTGTGTGTCCAAAAAACAACACAAAGGCCTGGAGTTGTGTTTCACTACACAATGATTACCACAAGGCAAACAATCTTAGATTACTTGTCCTAACCTTAACTGTGACCCCTAACCCTTAACTTAGCTTACTTGACCTAACCCTTACACTAATTTACCTTACTTTACCTAACCCTAATCCTAACCCTAATTTAGCTTACTTGACCTAATCCTTACCCAAATTTACCTTACTTTACCTAACCCTAATATTAACTTAGCTTACTTGACCTAACCTTAACTGTAATCCTAACCCTAACTTATCTTACATGACCTACCCCTTACCCTAATTTATTTTACTTTACCTAATCCTTACACTAATTTACCTTACTTTACCTAACCCTAATTTAGCTTACATGACCTACCCCTTACCCTAATTTACCTTACTTTACCTAACCCTAACCCTAATTTAGCTTACATGACCTACCCCTTACCCTAATTTATCTTACTTTACCTAACCCAAATCCTAACTTATCTTACTTGACCTAATCCTTACACTAATTTACCTTACTTTACCTAACCCTAATATTAACTTAGCTTACTTGACCTAACCTTAACTGTAATCCTAACCCTAACTTATCTTACATGACCTACCCCTTACCCTAATTTATTTTACTTTACCTAATCCTTACACTAATTTACCTTACTTTACCTAACCCTAATTTAGCTTACATGACCTACCCCTTACCCTAATTTACCTTACTTTACCTAACCCTAACCCTAATTTAGCTTACATGACCTACCCCTTACCCTAATTTATCTTACTTTACCTAACCCAAATCCTAACTTATCTTACTTGACCTAATCCTTACACTAATTTACCTTACTTTACCTAACCCTAACCCTAACCCTAATTTAGCTCAGTTGACCTAACCCTAACCCTCCCTATCTAACCACACACCCAGAAGGGCTGTGATGGGGGAGTCATTGTAATTTCAAAACCCTAACCATAACCCTGACCCTTGACCTAACCATAACCCTAACTTGGCTTACTTGACTTAATCCTAACCCTAATTTACCTTACTTGACCTAACCCCAATCCAAACCTTAATTTAGCTCACATGACCTAATCCTAACCCTAACCCTGAAACCTGTTCTGGGTGCCATGCCATGAAAGCATTCTTGTAACTGCAGCTTTCTCGAGTGTAATAACATACCACTCCATTATTACTCCATATAACTTAAGTTGCATTAACTAACAACTTGAATTACATTTTAATTTTCAAGACTGTTAACATAAAACCTACATATTGGTGAGTGGATGGACACCGCTGTTGCTTCCCTGCTTATACAACGAAAACCAGTGTCAACCGTATTTAACTGAAAACGCATCATTTACAATAAGAACACAACTTGCCTGTAATTTTACATGGGAAAATGCTGTTCGCTACCGTAATTATTTTGGACCCATAATGCATTGCGATATACAGTTAAACCTTGTAAAATGACAAAACAAGAAGTTACTGTAAAGTTTTTGTTATAAATATTACAGCGATTTGCTACAGTGTATCATAGAAGATTCAACTATTGTTCTTGGCGGAGGTTTGTGCTTTCTGAGTGCCCTTCTAATTTTCATATTTGTTTGTATTTGGATTGGCCTCTTGTCAGTCATTTTATAAACACCCATTCACATCCTCACAAATCATTATGAGCAGAAGTTGAATGTTTACAGAGTTGTAACTCGGCTGAATGTTCGCGTGCACTTGAAAGTGACGTCATGGCAGTGCTTCCTAATGGTCACTCTAGTTACTCTGCCCTTCTTGAGCCACCATTAATTGAGTAAAAGAATCATTTAAATCTTATTCAACTCCATCCATCAACCATTTAACCATTAGAGACCTACTTTTCCAAATATTACCTAATGCACTTTTAAATACATTAATATACTACAATGTGATGTTTCAGCATATGTTTATTTTGTTTATATATTTAGAACAAATTATAAAAACTGTGCTAAAAATAACCTTCTAATCTTGGTCCTTTTGATTCAGTGTTAATTAATTTCTATCACAATCTTAAAAAGCCTGCAAAGCCACCACAAAGCCCTGTTTGTGAAACTCTGACCTTATAAATCTCATCTCAAATGAGTTAAATAGCAGCAAAAGGTCGCATTTAGACTTCAGATTCAACAAATGGTTAGAGTCTGGTTTTCCAAGATGGCCGCCTCCATAACCTTCCACTATTCAGCAACATACACAGTGACAATATGTTCATGTTTTTAGATTTGCAGGACGTCTGACTGAATCCTAAACCACACGAGTGAAGCTGTGTGACATTATTAAAGAACCTGAAGCTGAAATTTACAGAAAATATTTATTTTTTGGTGACAGACTTCTGTACGGTCCAATCAGACACTAAACCAAATGTAATCGTTAATGCTTTGAATGAGGAGACAATTGTGTGAATTTGACTTTTAACTTGAGTTTATCTTTAATATCAGTCAGAATATACCTCAGTTATGGAAAAAATGCTTTAAATGTGTAGTTGTGTGTGATGGGAGTGTAACTAAAGCATCTGATTGACAGATGAAGGAACTGAAGCGAGAGCAGAAGTGCAAACACAGATTTTGAGTAAGTGCAGGTTTTGTTTTTTTTGGGGGTTTTTTGGGGGGGGTTTGTTTGTTTGTTTGTTTTTGGTAACAGAGTGTTTCAGTGATGTGAGATATGTGTTACATACTAAAAACATGATTTTATTTCCTCAGACCTGGCAGAAGAAGACAGCGACGCGGCAGAAGGTGAGGAAGCGATGTGTAGTAACCACGCACAGCCACCAGAGGGCGAAAGTGTGTAACTAAAACTGAAGATAAGCCTATTATAAATTAAACAGAGGGATTAACGTTTGTAATAAATTTCTAGGTGTTGGTTGCAAAGCTTTTTTTTTTTAAAAAAACACATCTTCCAGTAATTAAAAATAGAGAATTATGTATAAATGAGTGCATGGGATGCTATTAACATTGCATTTTATTATTGTTCAGAATTGGAAACATCAGTTTTAATGAGCATTCTATTTCACTTTAGGAGGAAAATGAAACACCATAACATGATTTTCAAAAGTGTTTGGGGTAATGAAAGAAACTGAGCTGAAAAATGTTTTTTTTCAATGTTGCACCACTTTTACTAGGCTATAAATAGAAAATGGGTCTTTTTTTTTTTTTTATCTAAAATAAATAAAATAAAAGTGAAATAAAGTTACAGCATGAAGCTATGCAGCATCACAGGTTTAAAGACTTTTAATTAGTGCACTTTTTAAAATTATTATTAGACTTTTAATACGATTATTATTATTATTATTATACGTTCTTTATTCCATCCAAAATCTGTTCTTTTGAGAAGAATCATCTCCATTAAACTTTTTTGTTGTGGAGTGTAAGGTAATGGCCAAAATGAGTATTTTACTCGGTAACAATATCAGTTAAGTATATATACAGTATATATATATATATATATATATATACACATGCCCCTGACCCTGAACTTTAGCTAAACTCACTGATCAAGATTAAAAGACAGCACTTGAGAGACCGCCGTCACTTCTCTCTTCAATTTATTTTGACATGGGTTCTAATTTTTTATTAAAGGCTTACGTTATTACCTACATTATGATATTATTTCGCCTTTTATTAACAGAAAATCATGAATCCTGCTTTCCTGCAGTAAAAAAATGAAATACTTTACTACATGGCGATACCCATGACGCCTCCTCTACACGTTACCTCTCACACACATGTTGCTGTTCACTCGTGCCACAGCAACGGTGTTGTGAAACTGTTCACTCTGTTTGTGTTTTCAGAACGGTTTGACATCGAGCTGCTTAAACGTGCAGGTATGTACAGAAAAAAAGAAAAAGACATGGATGGAAAGTAAATGGCTAACATAAAAATCCAAAGAATCCAAAAATCTGAATCCATAAGCAAGATTTATATTATATTATATATACAGTATTTATTTAAATACAGATATTAAAACAAATGACCGAATTCATGGCCTTGGACTCTGCGATGCTTAACACACCGAATACGACAATGTTGAATATTTCTTAATGTATCAGACCCGATGTTGTTCCGAGGTGATTTCCTTTAAGAAAAAACGCAAACGGATTCAGATTTTTTGGGACAGCTTGTATTAGATAAAGATAAAGAACTGATGATCTTTATAAAAACATCCCGGTGAGTCTCAACTATACGTCCAGGACTGATCAAGGTTTGGCTAACTTTAATTTACACTTAAAACACTGGACATTGGTGAATTCTTGGACAGTTCTGCCTCTTTTGGATGCCAATTTTTCATTTTTGTATGCATGATGTGATGGAATAAAACCTTGCTGTTAGAGGAATATAATCAACAGCGCTATGGTGTGATGGGAAAATGATTTCCTGTTCCTACCGAAGTTGATTATTTTCCTGTAACAGCACAACTGAAGCGCTTTATTCCTCTTATACTGCAGTAATTCGATAACGACGCAACATTTTTATCCATTTATGGATACGTTAATGTTGTTGAACATCCACAAAACAACTTGGTTTCTGTATTTATTGTACAGCAGCTATAAAACATTAGTAAGGCCAAAAACAAAAAACAGCTTAAAGTCACACGAAGAAAATCAGACTTCGCATCTTCACGTCTTTGTTTTGGTGCTCATGTGGTGCTCCAGGGTGATGGGTTTACAAAGGGAAAACCTGAAGGGAATCATATTATTTTTGGCCAAACTATTCGTTCAAACTGCATCAAAACTTTAAATAAGGAAATGTAAATTGGCAAAACAAAAATCATTTAAACATCCACACATAAAACCAAAGTGTTACACATTGTAGGAGATTTTATTTTAAGCACACAGACGGTACTTTTCTGGCTCTGTGGTTTTGGCTGAGACTGTCTGAGAAGCTGTTTGTTAGTTTTATTGGGCCGCCGAGTCAGACTGCAGTGCTGCTGCTGTAAATGTGGGGCAGAAATCGAGGCCAGCGCTCTCAGCGACACCACGCCGCCCGCCGTGATTTATATCTCCTGCATCACGTCGGTTTATTTGGGACTGAAGATGCATTGTAACGGCGTCAGGGCAGAGCGAGCTAGAGGCTGATGCGTGGAGGCTCATCTCCGAGTGCTAAATTTAGTAAGCTGTAGATTCACAGTTAACATCAGCCTGTATTAATAATAAAATTTCACACATCACAGCAGGTGAAACGGACGTGGCCGTGGAATAAGAGGAGCACGTTTACACCTCATGTACCTGCTGAAGAAACACATGAGGAACTTATTCTATGTAATAAAGAAACATTACTCATAATACCAGCCTCACTGTCTGGTCTGTGGTGTGTTCATGTATTCATCTCTAATGCATCTTGGCACACACTTTTATATTAAAGTAAAACTCTAAGAGGCAAATTGCTTGCCATTCACTGTATATGCTCACTACATAGGGAGTAACAATGGTTTCGCAGCCCGTAGAACATACTATTAATATACATTACTAATATGTTTGCTAGGTATTATTTTACTGGAAATATTCTAAAAATGTAAAAATATGAGCAGTGTTTTCTGTAAAATAACTTCCATTCAGAGCATAAAGTGAAAGGACTTCCTCCAGACTAAACGTGTACAAACCTGCACTGGAACCTGTATTGTTTTCCTTCAGGTGGAAAGTTTAGGATTAAACGCGTCAATGCTTCCAGCAAATCAAGATCACGGTACATGTTTGCTTCATGTGCATGATATTTAAATAGAACAAGTCTATAGAGTTTTTCTAATGGGGTCCAGGAAGTGTTGTGTTACTTTGAAAGTGTAAAAATTTTGGTCAGGTAGAAATTTCATACACACCTTTCCAAAGAGTAACAGACAAAAACATGTAGGATAAAATAATCAATAGTCAACGAGGCAAATTTCCCCCAAACGGTTTTATTTATTTATTTATTTATTTATTTATTTTCCAATCTCTCTCTCTTTTTTTTTTTTTTTTTTTTTTTTTCCTCCATGACAAGAGTGTATGTTTACAATATTCACACAAAGAGATTTCTTTGGTACCTAAAATAAAATTTACAAAAACAATATTCCAGAACAATATTAAGGCAACTACAGCAAATCTAAAGGTCAAAATACACAGCAGCCAAACCGCCACTCGCTCACTAACGCAGGGTTTACAGCAGTAACTGCACGGCCACTATCAGTCCAACAGGGGGCACTAATAATAATCAAATTTAAAAAAAGCAAAAAAACCAAGGTGGAGCTCCTTGCTTCATTAGTATGCCTACTGACCCCCACCAAAACTGCCAACCAGCTAATTGCTTAGCGTGTTACGAATGTGACACTGCGTGACACTGTGTGGCGTGACTAGTCCTTTAAAAAGCGGCGTCTCATACCTAACCCTGGCATGTGCACATACATATACAATAGTTTACGTGTTAGCAAAGAACAGCAGACTTGTTTGGTTTATAAAGGTTCAAGAGGCAAGCTGTAGCTTAGCAGGATTAGCATGTGATGCTAACAAGAAGCGCTGCACCGCCTGATCAAGTTTTACAGGAGAATGTTAAGGTCGTGTTTGCAGCATGAATAAACTTTTTCTTTACACTCTGGTCCTTAAACTACCATCACAAAGTGTTAACCAAAAGGAAACGCCCCTTTTTCCTGCGTCTGATTTGCATAAATTGTCACGACGAGAGATGGCGATGAGCCAAAACGTTTCATTGTAATTGAACTTTTACGACAACACATTTTACTACTCTGTGAATTTTATTTGAAGTTTTTCCCTCTCCTCTCAGCAGCCAATCAGAGCAAAGCTGGGGGTAAAAATGAATATAATTGGTTAATTAAAGCAAACTATGAAAAGGAATAAGGCGGGGCAAATCTCACCATGTTAAATACCACGAGAGTAAATTCAGTGTAAATTTTCCTAAGATGATCACATCTCTCAGCTCTAGTTACAACATCGACACAACACCTCACTCATTCAGTGAAAGGAATGAAAGCTAGCATTGGGTTTCGTGGTCCCGCATTCATTGAGTGATATTAGCATATTTAAAATCTATCCCTCGTTATACGAGATTCTGTCAGAAAACTGCATTGGTTCGGCCGAGGGAGTTTGTAACACTAAAATAAAATTACGTGTACGTTAGCGCCTCCCTCTGCACATCAGGGTCATTATGAAAAGCTGCTTCATGTCTGACTGGTCACATGCGAAGCCGCCGGTAGCCTAGTTACACTTCATCAGCATTCAACAACAGTGTTGCACGGCAACACAACACAAAGCTCATAACCGCCATATGGAGACTGGAAACGTTTAGAGGACGTTTCATTCATCCGAGTGAGGCCAGGCGCGGAGGGCTTACTCAAGGACACGGCGATCTTACTGGAATAAACCTTACAGCTGCATGTGCGCAACAGGCTCATTTACGATGGAGAAACTGATCAGGATTCTGATCAAGACCCAATATTTTCGATTATTTAAGCGACTCCTGTTGACTGATTTTCTTTCCTTCCCCCCCCCCCTCTCTATAACGCGAAGTCAAACGGCTTGCCATTTCCATTTCAAGATCTGAAGTGATCCATCAACTTTTGCAAATATTTCATTAACTAAATGAAAAAACAGCAATACGTCAATACAAGGGGTATTGTATTAAAGGTGGCAGGACGTCAAAAATATGATACGTGAAATTGAATTTTCTGAAAAATTCCAGTGAAACAGTAGTGCTACGTTTAAACGATTGGAACCAAATTTAACATTTACAAAAGAAACAATTCCAACATCCAATCAGTTCGTCTCTGCTGCAAAGAACAACGGAGCCGTTCTGTGTCGACGGTACAGACTTTAGTGCAAGACGGACATTATAAGATCATATTTTCCAGCACTGTATTGTATTTCAAATGAAAAGAAAAAGGGATCAGTGCATTTCTAGATCCAATATGGGAGAATCAATTCAGTAAAGAGCAACTAGCCCACAGGGAGGAGGGGAGAAAATTTTTTTTTTTAAATATATATATCCAGCTGACTTTCTGATATTTAACATAACGTTCCCAGATACTGGTGATATGCTATACATCAAATATTAACAAGGGAAGGGTCAGGGCTGGCATGAGCACTTCACTTCTCCCAAACGCTCAGCAGATCATTATAAAGAATGGGGAAAAGTGAGGGGGAAGAAAAAAAAAAAAGAAAGAAAAGAAAAGTAAAAGTCTAAACAGACCAGTGACCTCGTTTACATCTAAATACTGCTCTAGGCAGAGTGCGGTCTCAGTGAATGATTTGTAATGAAGTGTACAATATGTGATAAGAAGGCTAATACTGCACTACAATTGTTCTCCCTGCCCCCCCAACTAAAAAAAAAAACAAACAAAATCAAATAGTTATATGTACATAATTACAGTTAAAAAAAAATTTTTATTCTGATCAATTATTTACAAAAACGTGAGTATGTATACATGGCAACGATTCATCTAAAAAATGAAAAATTATGATGAAAATATATGTACTTTTTTTTTCCTGCTCCCTTGGCATGTGAACCTTGGTGCATATGTGCGCGCACACAGAACACACGCATGAATGGTCAACGCATGCCGCAAGCCAACACAAGCCCTAGTTGAAATGATATTTCTTAAATTTTAGCCCCGGTGAAGATGGATAAAGGAGCTATAAGGGTAGCGAGGCAGTGAGAGACAACAGAACGGCCACCTCTCTTGCGCTCTTAGCTGCGAACGGCGGAAGCTACACTACAGCAGGTTCTGAGGGTCGGAGGCTTTAGAAATTGCCGTTGAAAACGACGTAGGCGAAGAGAGCCATGATGGCTGCGCTGATGAGACCGGAGATGGGCACGGTCACGAACCAGGCCAAGAAGATGTTCCGGAAAAGACGCCAATCCACGGCTTTCCGGGAACGCAGCCAGCCCACAGCTACCACAGAACCCACCTGAGTGAAAGAGAGAGAGAGAGAGAGAGAAGTAATTAGACACAATATGGAAGACTATGTAACAAATCCATTACAAATTTCAAGCTTAAAACTCTAGATATAAATCCTTGAAATAAGCAATTTTAAGCTTGAAATGAGTTTTAAAAAACAAAAACAAAAAAAAAAAAAAAAAAAATCCAGAAATGTACTTCTTATAATAAAAATTCTTCATACTCTCATCTATAATACTTGGAGCACAGCAAGGGTTTTATGAAAAGACCCGAAACTTGTTTACAGAGCTAAACATTATGTAAGCCTTGTTTTTGATGGACTAGGATTGAGCTGGAACATCATGTTCAATCAGTCATGTCATTTTTAGGATTATGGCAAATGGTCTTTTTTTTTTTTTTTTTTTTTTTAAACCAGTAGACTAAAAGTAACATTTAAATCTAGCCATGCATCATTCCCTTTCTTACATGCTTCATACACACACACACACACACACACACACACACACACACACACACACACACACACACACACACACATATATATATATATATCTCCTTCAGTTTCATTAAAAACAAAAGCTAAAAGAAGGGCGGTTGCTACCTTATCTTCCTTATCTGCATTCTGTTACATGTTTACACCATGTGACTGACTCATGCTTGTATATTCAGTAGTAGTCTATTTGTATAAAATCAGCTGATTAATCTGTTGTGTGTGCAAATGTAAAAAATAAATACTTTTAAAAATAGAAAGATTATATTGGTTATAAGAAGAGATCAGAAAATGTGTTAAAGGAATGATTTCTACAGAGAGCATTACAAGACGACTGACAGGGTGAAACGCACACACGTCTTAGTGTACACCCTGTAGTTATCCTCCCACACTGCAGTCTGGACTTCTCCACCCCATTCAAATGGACCTGTGCCATTGGCCTGCTTTGCATCGGCTCATGTTTGCATACTGTGCGTGTCTCTCTCACTCGCTCACCTTGCAGTGGGTGGTGGAGACGGGCAGGCCGATGTTGGAGGCGACGACCACAGTGACGGCTGAAGCCAGCTCGATGCTGAACCCACTGTAATGACAAGACTGAGTTCAGAACAAGTGGAGTGAAAACGCTACAATGTGTGGAGACATTAAACAAACAAAAAAAGGGATAATCAATAATTAATAATAAATAATAAAAGACGCTTTAGAATAAGAGCAGGCTTTGTTCATACTGCAACAAAACTCAGAAAAGTAGTAAATGATGACCAAAAAAAAAAAAAAAAAAAAAAAGGAGTATGAAAGAATGAAAAAAAATAAGCAAGCAAGAAAGAAAAGGGAGCAGGAAATATGGTGCATGCGAAAAAAAAGAAAGAAAGAAAGAAATGAGCAAGTGCACTAAAAATGAGTTTGAAGATAGAAAATTAAACAAGCAAAGAGAAAAAAGAAAGACTAAAACAAGAAAATAACCAGGGAAATACAGAACAAAAAAAAACAAAAAACAGGAATGACAACAAGAAAGAAAGAAAACGAAAGCAAGCAAGAAAGGGGGGGGGGGGGGGGGGGGCGCAAAATTAAGAACCCAAATTAAA